>VXAC01005718.1:765402-1053172 GCA_013399225.1 Rhipidura dahli | reverse complement strand
TTTTTTTTTTTTTTTGGCTACTTGAGGTCTCTCTTCAGTACTTTCCAAGTAAAAAATAATTTTGAAATTTTGAATTGGGCCATTAATATTTAAATTCCTGCCAGTTCTTTTGTACTGCACGATTTGTGGTACTTTGAACAGACAGTGTGCATGTAAAGAGTCTGGCGCAATGGATCTGTCATGGGTGCACATTCCTTTCTTTGCTGCATGAAGCATAGGTGAGGATGAGTCTAGCAAAACATCCAAAATGTTTCAGTCATGTCTTGATGGTCAGCATGTACAAGGCAAGTTGCAGTGACACAGTAAATATTAACTAGTCCTCCTGGTTTTGGCTGGTATAGAGTTAATTTTATTCCTAGAAGCTGGTATAGTGCTGCATTTTGGATTTAGAATGAGAATGATGTTAGTAACTCACTCTTTCAGTTATTTCTGAGCAGTGCTTCCACTAAGCCAAGGACTATTTAGATTTTTGTGCTGTCCTGCCAGGGAGAAGACTGGGGGACAGGAAGTTGGGAGGGGACGCAGCCAGGACAGCTGACCCCAGCTGACCAAAGGGATATCCCACACCATGTGGTGTTGCGCTCAGCACTGAAATTGGAGGGGAGGTGGCTGGGGGATGTCCACCTGCTGTTTGGGGACTGACTGGGCACTGGTCAACAGGTGCTTGTGCATCACTTCTTTTCTATATTCTTTTGTCACTGTGGTTATTTCGTCTTCCTTTTCTGTCATATTAAACTGCCTTTATCTCAACCCACGAGTTTAACCTTTCTTTCTAATCCTCTCCCCTGTCCCACTTGTAGGGGGAGCAGGGGTTGGGGGATGGGTGAGTGTATGGCTCTGTGGTGTTCAGCTGCCTGCCAGGTTAAACCACAGCACTGGTATAGATCTGTTCAGAGCAGTTTTGTGATTGAGTTACTCTGTGGTTTGGGAGAGGCTTCTGTGTAACTGCTTCGTTTGTGGTGTTTATTTAGATCTTGTGAATAAAATGAACTGTCATCTAGCAATTAAAATGTATTGCACTATTAATTGATAATGCACAGAAGATTTCAGTGTTATACTCAAATATAGCAAACTGTTTTCATGAGAAAATTTCAGTGTCTCTTTGATGGGAGTTAATCATGTGAGGGAAAGTGTGGAAACTAGGAAAGCTGGGAGAAGAGGATGGGTAGGGACAGTTGGAGGGTTTTGAGCAGAACTTCAGAGTCCTTAAGGCGTAAAAAGGGAGAAGAGTCTGCTTCCTGATTTACACTGGTCTCTTGACCTGTCAGAGGTCTTCTTGCTCTCTGACTTCTTTAGCTGTCTCCTGCCCTCCTTTGTTGTGAAGTACAGTGAGGAAGGGCTGATCTGCTGCTTTTCTGAAGGGTGGGAGCTGTGGGAAGGGGTGCCCTTCTGATTAGCCCTGAGCAGGGGGCAAGCTCTGCAGAGATGTTGGGAATGCCAGGGGTGAAGGCAAATCTTGGGAGGAGAACAGGTGAGCTGATCTGTCCCTCTCAGCAAGAGAGCAACAAACACCAGGGACAGTAGAGAGAGGAATGGAGATGGCACAGGGGCAGTGTGGCACCTGCTGTGAGGCCAGTGGTCAGCAGGGAAGTGCATTTCAGAAGTCAGGGCTTGTTTGTGTCAGGACCTGCCTGGCTTTTTATTTCCCAGAGGATTCCTATGGTCTTGTTAGTTGCTGTTGTGGTTTTTATGAATGCTGTGTGAAGCTGGACTTAGGAGGTCTCAGACTCTTGCTTTACACACACACACTTGTCTTTAACAGTTTTGAGGAGTTTTTTTAGCTGGCAAATGTACTAAAAATAGAAATGTAGATAAATCTTGCAGTATACAACTACACTTGTGTATACTGAGCACAGTTACATTGTTATTAGGAGTCAGATTATTTGCCAAGCCTGTGTGTGACAGAGGAAAAACAAAAAATATACAAAATAGGTGGTAGGTGGTGGTGTATTGTGTGGAGAAAACTTGAGTACCCACAGACCTGAATGACAAAATGTTGTGTTTTTTTAATGTGTGCTTTTGGACTAAGAAGGTCCTCGGAGCTGAAGCGCATCCTGCAGTATGTGAGATGGCAATGCTCAGTCTCTGCAGGAACCTGGAAAACTTTCTCCTCTTGTGACAATGACTGTGTTGCATCATTTTGGTGAGGGAGGAATTCTGGCAGAGCAGTTGCTTTGAAGCTTACCTCAAATGAGGACTATGCAGAAGAGAGTCCAGCCTGGCAAAGTAGGCTGCTGCTTTTGTTTACTGTCATCTCACCAGAACCTTTTGATTTTACTTTGAATTTAAGAGTCGACATAAATGTCTTCAGTTATTTGTAAATGATGGAGTACCAAATATAGGTCTTTTGTGAGTTGCTCTGATTTCTTAAGTGCTTCCAGCTTTGCAACTGTTCCTGACTTCTGCTTGCATGTAAATATCTTGGCATGTGCGGGAAAGGTGATATGCATTCTGCTGTGGAGAGTAGTTTCACAGGCTAGATTTGTGAAAGACGGTGTTGATGAGAGTGAAAAGCACCTTGCTCTAATTAAAAGGAAAAGAAATATTAGAATATGGTGATTTCTCCATTTCCTTAAGGGGAGTTATCTTACTGTGCTCAGCTGAATACACAAATGGCTCTTTGCATGTTTCAGCTTGAGCCCTCTATTTCACTATAGTTAACTGTGTTCGGGTGTTTCATCTGATGCTGGGTTGGTCCTGTCAGTATTACTGGGAGCTGGAGTTTGCCTGTGTGAGGAGCAGTGTGGTTTTTTGACACTGGAAGCTTTTCTCAGGTCTATCTGTTTTTCAGGAAATACTGAAAAATTCTAGGTAATGGGAAAAATTGTAATGCTGCAAACCTTGGACTCTTGTTAGTGAAAATAAGGAGCCTTCAGCTGTGTGCCTCATACTCCACCTCTTGGATAAAGCCAGCAGGATGCAGCTGGTTAGGTAACTTGGGGGCAGGTGAGGAGGGAAAATCAGCTATGTGGGAAAATGATGTGCTGTTTCAGTAGGTGGCAGTCCTTCTCTGAATCAGTCCGGGACCAGTGGTGAGCCTGGTGACAGAGAGAGGCAGGGAGAGAGGAAAAAAGAGGGAGCAAAGTTTTTCTGTCAGTGCCATCTTGTGGGCCAAGTGCAAATACTCGAGGCTGTATTTCCTGAAAAACAGAAAGACCTGAGAAAAGCTTCCAGTGTCAAAAAACCACACTGCTCCTCACACAGGCAAACTCCAGCTCCCAGTAATGGAGCCTTGGAAAGAAGGGTGTTCCTTGTGGTGCAGGGCTGTCTGCAGGAGTGGTGTCCTGAGGTGGCTCTGCCCTGCTGGCACCTTTGCTGGGAGTCTGTGTGAGCAGCCCAGCAGCTGCCCTCTTTACCTTTGGGGCCAGCAGGGAGAGAGGGTGAAGCATTCTTGGGGTACTCTTTGCTTTCTAGAGGCTCATTTTTAGCAGATGAAATCCTGATTTATTCTTTTTCCCCCAAACTTCAGCTGAAGTCATAGACTTCTTCCCGTTTTTTGGCTGTTTTTAGTCATGCTTCTTTGAATGGATTGTTTAGGGTCTGTTAAGTAGCAGTTGCTTTTGAGTCTGATTTACAAATAAAACAATTAATACTGAGCCAAGCTCCTCTGATACAAATGCTCGATGCTACTTGTTTCACCAGCCTTATGAAAGGTAGTAGTGCAGCTGCCTTAGGTTGTGAGATAATAAAGGAAAAACTAGAGGTGGGGGAACCCCAAAAAAAATCTGTGCTGTTACTAGCTGACATACTTCCTGTTTATGAAGGGCATCTTCACAGACCCTCTACTGCTAGTGCCGACTGATTTTTTTTTTAATGTCTAGATTTTTTTTAATTATTCCCATGCTCTCCACTCTTATTTTCTACTCCCTTCCTCTGACATGTTTTCCTTGAGGAGGGCAGAAGACTTGTTATCAGAGAGAGGACTAGTAATGGTTAATGAGAATGTGGTGATGATATGCTTGATAGTTTTTGTCACATACATGTTTGTTAAATAACTTGCAAAATTCCTGCCTGATCGAGTGTTCTCAATGTGATGTCCACTCTTGCTTCACAGCAGTCCCTAGGCTGTTTTGCACGATGTTTTTAGGAGAGTGTTGGCTGGAAGTGCCAGCAAAAGCAGTTCTCCTAGGCAAGTACTGCTGAAAACCAAACCACTGCCCTAGCTTTAATTAAATTATCTCTCCTGTTCCGCCCCCACCCCGTTCTTTCAGTTCCCCTCTGAAAACATTCAAGAATAGGTACCCTGGGTATCTGTTTTCCCACTGCCCACCTGCCTGGCAGTGACTGAGCGTGGCAGAGAAGGGCACACTGGTTAGACCAATGTGAGTTGCAATGGAAGCACCCCTAGCGAGGCATCTGTCAGCTCCATGTTTTACTTTCCTAACAGAGTTATAAACTCTGGCAGCAAGTGTGTACTGCCTGTGTATTGTTTTTACATCATCTGGATGAATTTACATTATGTTTCATGTTTATTTCTAAAGAAATACAAGCAGAAACATCTTGTTTCATGTTTTTAGAAGATCTGACAGGCTCCCAATTAACTGGTCATTGCTTCCCTGACAATCTGTGGGTTAAATTTTTCTTCCAGTGTACCTGACCCTCAGAACTGGATTGGTTGAGTGGCTGGCACAGAGGACATAGTGGAGAAGGGAGGAGTCTGGGACATCCTCCTTTGACAGCAGCAACCCAATCTAAAATAAATAGACCTTTACATATTTTTTAACTGGAGCACTCTGCTCTTCAAATGTTTTGAGTTCATTCAGTCAGTACAAAGCAAAGAGACTGGGAGAGGGGGTGGAATTTATCACACCCCCCACTTGTTCACTTAATTAATGAATAAAAATGAGGCAAGAAAAAGTTCCTGATTCTTAAGTCTCTTAGCAGAAAGTGCCTGGAAGCACTTGCCTTTAAATCATCAGGCACAAAGATTCCTACTTGTGAAACTAACTGGTTTTCTGTTCAAACATATTGAAGTGGGGTTTTTTCCTTATGTTCTATATGTTTATTAGCTTCATAGTGTGCCTTCAAAATGTACACTTTAAGCAATTACCAATTTGTCTAAAAGCAAGCCTCTGCAGAAATCATGACAGTTGCTCATATTTTGTTGTTCGATCAAAGTCTTTGTTGTTAAAGCATTTAAGTCATATATGTTGAAGTACTTAAGTGTGTGGAGATAGGTAATAGCTCACTTTTTTTCCCCTAAAGATTGATGCCAAGTGTTTAGGAAAGTGTTTGAATTACAAACATGGAACAGGATGTTAATCTGTACTAATCTAATCATTATTTGAATAGGCCATTTAAATCCATCCACCCTGTGGGCTTGTAGCAGCATAAAATAAATTATAAGAAAATGCATTTTCACACCCCTTGCCTTAGGCTAGTTCTTCACCCTGGTGTCACATGAACATTTTGCAAAAGATAAACTTCATGGATAAATGCAGCTAAAGTTATTTTCTGTACTTGGCAATAAAACTGAAAAAGCAATTCTTCATTGTTAAAATACAAAGTTGTAGTAATTACCTGACTTTGATACTGTAAACTGCTGATAGTTAAATTGACCACATCTATGTATTATTTATGGCCTAAGTTAATTAGTTGGCTTGGAGGGCTCAGCAGTTTTGAGGATGCCAGTCAGCTAGTTGGTTTCTTTCCTGCCTGTACTTGCTTATTAAGATGGATTATCTCTTAATTTTTTTTGTTAATATTTCTTGCTAGAGGTATTTAATTTTCAAATGTCACTATAGCATTCAAAACTAAGTGAACCAGTGTAATTTTATTTGTAGCTGTTGTCAGTAAATGCAGAAGAATGTACATGTGCCTTTAAAGCACTCAAAAAAATTTCAGGTCTTGGGAAAGTACACTTTGAGATAGAAATGAGAGACTGTTGTAACTTAAAATGCTGCAGTCTGTTGTTCTCAGCTGACATACTCAAAATTTGGGGCTGTTTTTCACAGGTGTAAATAAACCAGCTTTTGTATTAGTTTAGTTTAAAATAGGTAAGTGTAATACTTACCTTTGTATTGTAAAAGCATTGCAAGACTAGAACAACCGTAGACTTAACTTTTGCACACTACCCTTTCCTCAATTCCATTTTTGATATGGATGTTATGAAGGCCTTGTCCAAGAAATTGCTGTGCCAAACCCAAAAAGCATTATTGGGCCCCCTCTGTATGTGCATTGTGCTAAATAAGTAATTGCTCAGTTTTTTCTAGGAACCTTGCCTGGTTCCAGCTGGAAAGCTGTTTATTGCTCTTTCTTTGTTCACTGGATGGTCTCAGATTTTTCTTGGATTTAAGTATTAGTTTGGAGGCAGAATTAGTAGCTGTTGTATGGATGTAGTGCTTTCCACAATACTTTTTTTGGTTTGGTTTCTGAAGGAATGGTGTTACCCTTGTTTCACAGTGCTTGAGCTGCAGCCTCGAGTGTCCATGGTTTAACACAGCTCCTCTGGGCCTCAGCTGGAGCTGAGTGCAAACATGAGGCAGAGCAGGCTGAAGCCAGGCTGTGGTCCTAAGGCAGATAAACCATTGTTGGCAGCAGAGCAGCAGTGACACATGCTATCACTTGTGTATTTCTTGCCCATCCATCATCTGGCATGGATGCTTGGCAGACTCCAAGGTGAGATGGTGCAGAAAGGTCAGCTGGTAGAAGCAACCCAACTACCCTGCTTTCTTTCCTGCCAAATTGACCTTTTGGAGGTCAAAAAAGAGCTGGGGCTGGCACAGTGTGGGAGCATAGATTATTTTACAGTGAAAATGTAGATCAACTTTAGGTGATCCTAGACTTTAAAAAAGATAATGAGAAAGAAAGTTGTCTGTGGCACCTTGGTGATGTGTGGGAGATCTGCTGTGTCTCCAGATCAGCCTCTGCACCTGAGCTGTCAGCTTATCTGCCAGTGGTGGTAAGCTCAGGTTTCTGCTCTGTGCTGAGCTGGGAAGAGATGGGCATGTTCTCAGCTGCTGTGTTTTCTAAGTGTTGATAGCAGAGGGATGATATGACTTGGCTTCTACACCAAATTCTTAGTAATTGTTTGTTTCTCCTCTCCCATTCTCTCTTTCTTGTTGGCTCTGTTTTTCCCCTCGTGTTTAGAGTTCTGATCTTCCTTTCTGCAATGTTTTCCTAGGTGACTTGCCTCTGTTTCCTCACTCCTGTCATTCCTAGCTTAGCATCAGCTGTCTAACTCTGATTTCTGATGTTTCCAAGGTCAGTGCTGTCTCTGGTTGAAGACACAAGTATTTTTCTATCTGTTCCAACTGCTTACTGGTGCTGGTCAGGTGCTTGAAATGAAGAGAACTACTCCAGGAAAAAAAACTGGATTGACTTAGTTTTCAGCCAGTTCAGTTTGTTAGAGCAAAGCGGGTGATGGGCTTAAAAACTAATGGGAAAGGGAGAGTGCAACTTTGTAGATGAGAGTGTAGTTAAAGCAAGAGGGTTTCGCAAAGGTTGCAGGTCTCTGTAACACTACCCTTCTGTTCTCTTGGCTTCTGCACTGTCTCATGGATCCCAGCTAAAGTTAATTATGGAGAGGCTTATTTTATGGTCAGCATCAGAGAAAGACCTGTGGTGGGTTGGGTCAAATCTTTAGGGATACAAAAAAAGACAGCATTGACCCAGACATCTGAAAAATAATTTCCTAAATTTAGGTGAAACTTACTACTGGCTGTGTCATTCTTTGTGTGCCATGCTCTCCCTCCTCATTTCTGGGTGCAGGTTTTGTTTCACGTAGTTTGAATTGGGCGGTTGCTTTCTCCCGGAGGCAAAGCATGACAGACCTCTACTTGTGCCTCTCTTAAGAGACTTGAGCTGTTGGGAGGGAGGTACTGCAGGGCTCAGTCCTTCAAATAGGGTCTTAATTGTTTTACTTCACTACTGAAGTAGTGTAGTGCTGAAGTTGGATTGAATTCTACCTAATTGCTGCCTGTAATTGCTCTCAGGTTCAGTCTGCTCTTGGTAGTCGTTAAGGCAGGTCTCACCAAGGGGTGTCCTCACTACCTACTGAATACTAATAGTTTCACTAGATAAACTACCCAAGGGAAATAATTATATTTTCATGGCAGTGTCTACCCTCAGGTAACTGTGGTGATGCTTGAAGTGAGATACTGAGGTTTGTTTGAAATAATCCTGATTTTAATATTAAGACAAGTTTTTCGTCTTTGTGCATTTATTTTTCTTCTGTAGAATAGGGAAGCTTTGTAGTCCAAAAGAGGAGGCCTTGGGTGCCCTTCGTGTGAGTTAATGAAGGATGTGAAATCACAGCATGAAACTAACTCCTCCTTTGTTTTCCTGCCTTTTAAAAAGCCTCTCTGAGGGAATTTATGCAAACAGATGCAGCCTCCTCGCAGGCAGTGAGCTGTGGCTTGTTTGACATTCAGAGAGCTTGCTCTCAAGCAACTTGGAGAGAGCACAGCTGCTTACCTGCTCTCATGGCCTGAAGAGTTTTTGACAGAATACCTTGGCCATTGGTTGGGGTGGCAGGGTGGTACTGGCCAGGAGGTACTCTAAGGCTGTGAAGGTTAAACAGCTCAGAAAGCACTAGAATCATGGACTTTAGGGTGGTGAATTGCCATGGACTTGAATTGCTTTGGTATGATCCAGATAATTGCATTATGGCTTAACTCCATTTTGAAAGGTGGCTTGCAGTTTGGGATTATGGTTTGAATGCCTGTCTGAAAAACATTGCAGTGTAAAAGCACTGAGCACAGTCTTCATGGGTGGACTTATTGTTGGGGTATCCTAAAACTGATTATGTTGCAGGGCACAAATGTGAGGGGCATGTACTGTACCTGTACAGTACACATGTATTGTTTTATCAGGTGTGTTGTATTGGGCAACAGTCCAATTGGTGTGAAATAATGCAGGCTCTTCCAGAAGCCTGGCAAAGGCTTGGCCAAAACAAATTTTGCTTGGCAGATTGATAGCACAGGACAGGCATATTCAGGCAGTTCTTAACAAAGGAGAAGTGCTCTTTAATAGTTACTTTGTGTCAGATTTTTAATAACAGTATGTTTATTTCCACAGCTACTGTGACTAATTAGAGGTTAAACAGAGTGCTCTCTTGGTACTGTTCACTAGGAGTTGTGGCCTGTTGGAAACTTCAGTATTGTCCTAACTTGTGCTTTGTTAGCTTTGCATGGTTTCTTGCAGTGTATTTGAAAGTATTTGTCACCCACAGAAGGTGAATATTTTTTTTGTTTTGGTTTTTGGAATACATCTCACTTTCTTGATAATGTCGTCCATAAAGATAAGATGCTGGCAATACCATTCTGAGTAGCTGTAACATTTTTAGATAACTTTGCTGAAGATTTTTAAGCAATTCCAGTTTGTTGGAACCATGTCTTTGCATTTCTAAATGGTTCTGGAGCATCCAGTTGGAAAGATTTGCTCAACTTTTTAACCTGTTTCTAGAAGGGCACATTTTACTCCATTATCCATACAGGATGTGGTGCCTCCTTTTCCCATGCACAGAGCACCTCTGAGTGTGCTCCTCTGAGGTGTCATTTGTGTTTTTAATAAATGACCTTTTACTTTTCAACTGCATTGCTCTGGCATATTCTGTGTTAATAAATCAGTGTGTTTTGCAGTTTGCATGTCTTGTAGAAGTTAGATTTCCAGTACTGTATGACTCTGGGAATGATTTGATCTCTGCTTTGGTGTCACAGCTAAAAGGCTGAAGTCTTGAGACTGATGTTAGTCACATTAGTGACCTCAGCAGGAATTTTACATGGGATTTTTGGGGAGTGTAATGGAAATAATATTCTGAAAATGTGCTCTTTGTCTTGTTCTGAGACTTGAGCTAAATGCCAGCATTACAGCCATTTATGGCTTTACAGTGATGAACAGTGTTTCTGAGGATGCTGTAGATCCATGTGATTTGGTTGGTATCCTTTTATCTGAAAGTATTATGTAAATGATAGTTTCAGTTTTAAATGCTTCCCTGTAGGGGTTTCAGTTATACTTGAGGCCTCATTTTTAACTCAGCAAAGTCGACTTTGCATGTTAGAAATTGCAAGCCTCCCACAGAAGTCCCATTAGTATCAACTTCAACTCCACAGTACCAACTGTGAAGATGGGTCAGTATAATAATCCATAACTTGTTCTTCTAGACTAAGGCTGACTTTTTTGTGGTATTTAAATAGCAAAGATTAAGTGGGGAGATAACTCCCACGTGTTAATGTATCACATGAAATTTTTATAGCGAAATGTTACTTCTGTGCCATAACTTTAACATATTGGTATAGTGGTATTTGGAGCTGTTTCTTCTTGCTAATCTCCTTGCTATCATTTAAGCCTAGACATAATGGCTAGCTAATTTTGAAGTGGTGCAAAGTTATGTCAGTGTTTAGGTGGTGCATTTAGTGGTATTAACACTACAGTGTTTGCCTCTCTTAGTGGTGGACAAGGTCTGCTGCCCATCTTTTGCTGTGGCTATGGGCAGCTTATGTGAAATCAGGTAATCCTGATAGTCCACAATCTTAGACACAGCCCTGCCACTTACTGTGACCACCCTGTGGTTCTGTGATCTGTGACCAGATCCCGCACTGGAGAGGTGTGGGGGGTACACCTGTGGGAGCACTGACCATTGGAGTGACATGGTGCAGTTAGGCTGAACTAGGTAAAATGTTCTCTCAGTCTTCTCAGAGGAAACTCCTGTCATGATATTTCATATCTTCCATATCAAGTCTTCTTCATATCATCTTGATAACAAGTCATATCTTCCAATATGACTATTTAGTTGCTTAGCTGAGATTTTAAATCCTGTAGTAATTGTGAAACAAAATTTGATGCATGGTTTTGAGAATTTGTGGAATAAATGCTAATTACTATTACTCAAGCAGTATTTTACTGAGGTTTTTTTTTGTAGTAACTATGCTAGAATAAAAAGCTTCTTTTGCCTAACTTGGTTTTGGGCATTAAAAATGTAGAAATACTTTTACTGTCTTCAGTTCTCTAAGGATAACTATGCAAGTTCAGATCAAAGGTTAGCTTACCTTACCTTGTGAGATGTGGGTCTGTAGTAGTTGTGTGGAAGAAAAGGTAAAAACCCAGATGACCTGATAAAAATAGAGCATGATAGCTTCTGTTAAATCTTCCTGGCTTCTGACAGCCCATAGCTGAGGAGCTGCTTGTGAAGTCAGGGATGTATCCCTATATGTTTAACAGCTCAGTGGACCTCCTTCTATGGCTTATTGAAATAGCTTTCTAAAGCTGTCTTTTTTGAGCTCTCTCTACCTTCACAGCATCCTATGGCAGTAAGTTCCATGTCTAAATTACACATTTTATAATAATTTCCTTTTGTTTGCTCAGCTGCTGCAGCTGTTGGCAGTGGGTGCCTTTGTTTTTGTGTCAGAGATATTCTCCATGCTATATGTGAGCTCATATGGCATTAGGGTACTGCACTACATCCCATCTCTTTCCAAGATGAGCACATTCACTTTACTTTTTTCCTCATGTGAATACCATTGCATTAATTCAGTTGGTTTAAGCAGTTTATGTCTCTGTACCTTTTCTTGTTTTGTAGTATCACAGTGGACCACCACTGTATATAGGCTACAGAAATACTATGGAAACAGTGAAAAACGCTATTTGTTACCTCTGTCTTTTTTAATTTTCCTGTATTGTTTTTCTTGGACTTCATGACTTGGCTGATTGTTGTTCTGAAGTTGTTACCTTACTTGCCAGTTGTTACCTTTTACTTGCCAGTGTGAATAGCTAATTGAGAACTCATTTCTGCACGAGTATAATGATGTAGTTTGGGGTTTTTTTTCTTGCTATGTTGCCTTGGGGTAGGTTTTGCATTTGTTGGCACTGGATTTCACTCCCCACTGTAATGTTTGGCTGTTGAAAACATCGTATGGTGGCTCTTTGCTGTGAGTTCAAGTTTTGGCTAATTCAGATAATTTCATATCCTCATCGAAGTTCTCTCTTCATGCCTTTTGTGAAATTATGGCTGCATTGTGTTGGGTAATGTGGCTCCCAAGCTGGATCTCCATGGGTCACTTTTGATACTCCCTTCATAGTGAAACCCAGTTGTTTGTGTACAGCTGTTGTTTGTTTCTTCTGTAGCACTTCTGAATCTTCAAGAGGAGTCTCCTAGCTCAAATCACCTTTGTTTAAAATAAAACCAACTCTTGTGCTGTCTTTTCAAAGGATATTCAGACATGATGTATTAACTGAACTACCCTATGTTTGGCTAATTGCTTCAAGATGCATGGAAGCATTTTGGAAGCACTACTTTCTTCTACCAAAGCAATGTTAATTCTCTTCTATTTCCCTATTTATGCAAAGCTCATGAATTCTGTTGTGGTTTTTTCTTTAAAGGTTTTATCAATTTACCAGGCTTAGGCATTTGGTTTACTGGTCTATAGATCTCTGGATCTCTTCCCTTCTTTCTTCCTTGATCTTTAAAGGTTTGGTTCGTGTTTGCTCCCTTCCATTCCTCTGCTGCTGAGGCTGTGCCAAGTATTATGTTGTTCACTGTAGTTAAAATTTCAATTTAGTGTCTGAGTTCTTTTATTGACAGGTGTCATGGAGTCCTGGCAAATCATAAAGATGCTTTGCTTGGTCGCTCACTATTCTGTGAATTGTAGCATCAAAATGAATTATATTTACAGCAGTGCCCGGGAGAAATGCTATATTTAAAGGAAATGGAGTAGTCTGCCATTTCAAGACTTAACAGAACTTGTTACAAGAAAATGAAGGAATTGAGTCTGTGTGAAGTGCAGATAAATTGACTCTTCTGTCAGCAGGAGATGAGTATGTGAGGTTGATGTGATCTTGGTAACAGGCAGCATGGAGAAAGGCTGTTTGCTATTACTCCTTGAGCAGGAGCTAAGTGTTACTCAGAAAAAAACCAAGCAATTGGCAAGATCATAACAAATGAAAGTATGTGATTCTTCACCCTGTAATAGCTGTGCAAATGATTTCTGTGGGTTTTTGTAGAAGTTGAAATGGTGAAGTAGCTAAAAAATCCATTTGAGACCTTTAGATGCAGATAGTCCCCGAGTCAAACTGTTGGAAAAACCCTTGGAAAAGTATTAAAGTGTAATATTTGCCTTTCTCTATTCCTCCTTATTGGCAAATCGGAGATGCAGGTTTTGGGCCTGAATAGGCTGTCACTGAATTTTCTTAAGTGCTTGTCCTGGTTCCACAGGTGACATCCCTAGATGCTTCTTGGAGGGAGGAGTGTATGGGCCTCTGCTGGAAATCCTTGCTGCTGAGGAGCAGCAGTTACATTATAAAAGAGCTCACACCAAAACAGTCTTTGCCAGTCACTGAACTATTGTAAAAGGACAAGGTAGCATGCCTGAGTCTTCCACCAGAAGTCCCAAGCTCTTGTGCCTGTGGACAGACATTCCTGACCCTAAAGGGCATCAATTACCCCAAGCCTGGACTCCTCAACACTGGGTGCCTGCATTCAGGTGATAGGATTAGGGTGTCCCTGTATGGTTACCACTGATCCCATGATGGTTGAGGCTTGCTGTGTTCAGTGGATGGCTGTAGGAAACCCGGGACCTGCTTTCTGGATCAGGATGCTGGGTCAGGGTCCCAGCAGCACTGGTGAGGCAGTGTGTGTTGCCAGTGAGAGGCTGGACTGAGGACTCTGTTCTGTGAAGGCTGGAGTGGGAGCAGTTGTGTTTTGGGGAGGGCACTGAAGTTAAGGCATCTGCAGTGGGGGAGGTGGTGAGGCTGGAAGAACCCTGGACTGTGGAGATGAGACTGTTAAGAAGGAATTAAGATAAACTGTTGGGCCTGAGACTGCTCATAATATCACCTCTAGCTGCCCTTGTCAGCTTGGCTACCCAAGCCCATCATATAGTGTGTCAGCTGATAAATCAGAACTATCAAATTTGTGCAGTAGCTAGTTTCTTGAAGAAAGTTATCTTTATTTCTTTCATATTGAATCCCCAGGCATTACTATGAATAAGCAGAATTGGTGTGGATTGAATTTTTGTGGTTGCTTGTAACCTGCTAGAGGGCATCTTTTCTTAGTTTGGAATGTGGAAATTTTTATAGATATTCCCATAAACATTAAGTTTGAATTTCTTATAGAAGCTTACTACTGAATGATTGTCTGTGGCTGGACTGTAGCTAAGTTTGGGCGTTTTTTTGTTTGTTTGTTTTCTATTTTTTTTGGTCTACCCGACAGATAAGATATTTCTTTCCCATGCATTGGCTCAGGTGATGGTCTTGTCTGATACTGGACTGGTTTAGCTCATGAAATTTGCAGCAAGCTTTCCACTTGCTGGATTAGTTTTCTGTGAGTTGACTGTAATGGCCCCCTGAGTGAAAAGAGTATAAGGTGGTGTGAGAAAAAGTTTGGGAGATTTTACTCCTGAAATCTTGCACTGATCTGTGGGCTTGCAAATCCTGAGCAGGAATGGTTTGCCTAGACCCATGCCACACGAGGTGCCTGCCTCATCCTTCAGAGAGGTGACCTGTCTGCTGGCCTGGAAGCTGCTGGATGCCCTCAACTTTACAGGCTGTTGCATTAAATTGACTTCAGTTTTCTGTCTTCCTTGGCCAAAGTTCTGGGGCTCCCGGCTGCCCAGGCAGCTCCAGCAGCCCTGCCAGGGCAGGAGGGCTTGGTAACCACAGCAGGTGGTGGTGAGGCTTGTTCCTCTTCCTGGATAAACTCCTGTGCCTGCCCTTTAAAAAGGAGCCTTAATAAGTGGTGGAGGATGCTGCATCACGTTGTTGCAGGTACCTGCATGAGAAGGGGAGAGATCCAGCCCTAGGCCCCTTTTTAAAGAGTATTTGTACTGGCTGGGATCAAAATGGTAAACTAAGGATAAAACAAGGTGTGCTTGGGAGGAGCTGTAGCTCAGGGATTTCCATACAGCTTTGTGTTCTTCAGTCAGTCTTTAAAAGGGAAGTGTTGAAATGAATTTGCTCTAGTTGAAACCTGAAATGTTGGTTTTGGGGCTTGTTCATTTCTGCTAAGTACTTGAGAATTACCTTTTTTTCCATTTTGTGATTCTAAATTAAATGGAAGTTTCAACAAGCTATATGAAAATTGAGTAAGCCTTTATTCTTACTTTTTGGCACTTTCCACAGTATTAAGGAAGCAATTGAGATTTCTGATTAAATCTCTTCTTACTTAGAAGGGTGTAACATGTATTTTTTTCCTTTTTTTTCTTTCATTCTTGCATTTCTTTATCCCCCTCTCCCGCTTTTGTTTGCCACGTTTTCAATCACACTTAGTCAAATTATGACTGTTGTCAGAATATCAGTTCCCCCTCAGTCTTTCTTCTTTGGCTACTAAGACATGCTGCAAGGATTTTCCTGTTTCTTCTGTTAATATTTTTATTTTAAACAGTGTGTGTGCACACAGCAAAACGAGACTCCCAAGTTGATAAGCAGTGGAGGAAATAAGTGTGCTTGAGGTCAGTGGGTCTGTGCTTCTGGCTGGTGCTCTGTCCGTAGTTCATTCTCCATTGATGCTGAATCTGTGCATCATCTGATCACTTGGCTGCACACATTTGTTCCAGATGAAATGTGACCATGTGATGGCATTTAAGTTGTGGTTAGAGCACGTGGTAGTGTAGTAAAACAGCCAGCAGGCTATTTTAGGAGGGAGATGATAACCTCATGTCGTACAAAATCTTTTGCAACGAGATGCCTCCTTTCAGCCACCTCCAGCTCCTGCTCTCTGACATGCCTGTGTCTCTGAATGCTGCTGTTCTGAAACAAGCCTCTCTCAGCAATCCTCCTGTGTGTCTCTGGTACTTGGACTTCATGAAAATCTCAATTTGTTTTGCAAATGGGGATTTGGATTGCCAGTAACACTCGCTATTTTGGAAGCAGGCTTTCCTAGTTGTTTTTTATTTTTCCCTCAAAAATTTTCATTATATAAATTAAGCTTTTTCATTATATAGGCCTCTCTTCATCTCTCCATACAGCATGGCTTTTGAAACTAAGCTGATACTTCAGAAATTAGCTGAGAAATGTTGGCAGAACATGCATCTAGACAGAAGGCATTAGAAATCAGTTGTAGCAAGCCATCCTTTCTGTGTTTTTAGGTAAGAGTATGGAGATGTTCACAGTTTAGCTGATGTGTACTTTTTTTTATTTTAGAAAATCAATCTAAAATTCAGGTATGCCAAAAGCAGACTTCTCCCTTCCTAATGTTTGAAACCTTGTTGAAAGTTTCCTGAATATATCAACTTTTTCTTTCTTAGGAACTGGTTTAATCTGAGCCTTAAAATATTTATTGTGTCACTATTCAGTTCAGCCATTGGGAAGGAGATGATTACATTCTGAATGCTTATGCTCAGTAACTACTTCCAGACCCTGGCCAGGCCCTTTGGGCATCTTGTTTTGGTAGTGTTAACCATTGCCATTGTTGCTCTCGTGTCATTTTGATTTCTGCTGTGACTGACTGATGTATTTCAGGTCAGTTTCCATTTTCAGTGCTTCCAATACTTTTAGTTAGCATGAAGTGTTGGTCACAAGTTTGTGCCAGAGCCATTTTTTAGATTGTTCTTTCATTAAGGCTTTTTCATAACTTATTTCTTTTTAATGTGTTATTGGGGAAAAAAAGTCAGGAAGAAATTATAGATGTATGAAAATGATGATGCTATAATATATGTTTCTACTAAAAAATGGAAACAGTTTCCAGATTTTGTTGTAGTAACCTTGCTTGAAAGTTTGACATCCATCTGTGGATTATGGAGGAGAAGGTGGGATAGCTACCTGTGAACTAGTACTAGTACTTCAGGGCACAATAGACATGCTCTAAACCGAGACTCAGGAAGGCTTGTGTTCCCCATGCTGCTCTATCATGTCAGTGTTGAATGGGGTTGATGAAAGGATAGGTGCCCAACACAATCTGAAGCAGCAGAAGCTGTGGAATGAAGGAGTAGCTTCCCAAAATCATGATCTAATACTGTGACTTAAAAAAAAACCAGTGCGGCCACTCATGGGAGCAGCTAGTCCCATTACTCGCAGTTGTTCGTGTCTAAGAGGGATTGCAGTCTTGGGGAGGTGCCCAGTTATAGATAGTGTTATAGACAAGACATGAGTTTGGACGACCAAAATCTGACAGATTTTTTTTTTTTTTTGTAATTGCAGGTTATTGACAAACTTACTCAGATTACCAGCATCTGTCTAGTAGGCACACCTAAAAACTGACTTCACAGGCTTTCTCCTGCCACATTGATCTTTAATGAAGTTTTCATACAAGAAGGCACTGGTTTTGTGAAATAGGAGTGTCTGCTGTCAGAATCAGCATCACTGTCCTGGAGTAGATGTTAGCTTTGTTCTTGTGATGGGTGGGGGTGGATGGAGAGTAATGACACCTAGAAGCTGCTTTCGTTCTCTAGTCTATTTCATTTGGGAAAATCCTTTACCTTGCTCTTGTGGCTTTCCCCAAGAAAATGACTATTTAACCATGTTCTTGTTTATAAGAAGTACTGGCAGTGTCTGCCTTGTGCAGTTAGTAGTGAAAATTAAGTTTTACCATTTTTATCACGGGCTGCTTACTCTGCTTGATAGCAGAGCTGTCTGTATTTCCAAACATATATTTGTTTTTTCTTTTTCTCAATGCTGTGTGTCTTCTTACTTGGACACAGTATTCCCTTTGCATTTTGGCCTGGATTTCCACAGCTGTGTTTCCTGATTTATTTTAGGAGGGTAGCTTACATAGTTCTTGTCTGTGTATATCAGGAGGAGAGGTGGGTTTTGCTGGGCTGAATCTTTCTCAGGGTACGTTTCTGGCCAGTTTTCCTGCTGAGGTGCCTCTCTTTGTTGACACTAAAAGGTGCTTATGCAATTGCTGTGTTTCAGCCAAGCATGTAGGTGTAACCTGTTACATTGGCAAGAACTGAGACATCTCAACTTTGGTGTCCTGATCAAATTTTCTTTGGTGATTTAACTCCTACAACTTTTATTTTTGCCTGTAGTTCCAGGAGTGTGAGCTTCCTTAAGCCATAGTACTCGATTGTGTATTGATACGGTGTGTCACTGAATGTTTTTCTCTGTGGCAGCTGAGATTATCACTTTGTAGTATCATCTATAATCCAAAACCTACAAAGCAATTTGAAAGTGTTTTAGGATGAAGGTGTGATAAATGTAGTTTTTGTTTTGCTGTACAGGTAAAAATTTGGAACAGGGTTGTGTTATATTTTCTACTTACACAAGTGTAGGCTGTGCTAACCTTTCTATTCCTGCTTTTTAAATTACATCTTGCATTGTTAGTAGTAGGTGTTTATGTTCAAAAATACTAAATTCTGTGACTTCTTAAAACGGAATTCATTTGAGGATACTAACTTGTGCTGTCATTCTAAACAGAGCTTTGTAAAGCTTAGGAAATTGTACAGTTCATCTCCAAAAGGATATGTAGCATTTATTTGTGTTTCTTTTTTTAAATGCCATTTTTGCTTGTGCTGATGAAACATAGGATGTGAATGTTTCGTTTAGATGTTTACTTTGAAGCAGTTTCTTAGGCGAAATGTTTAGTATTTGAAATTAATGCTCTTTAGAATCCTTAGTGATGTCATGTGCCTGGTTTGGGCAAAAATTATCTGAGCAGGAAAGCTTTAGGACTTAAAAACAGTTTTTTCATTTTTGTCCTCTTTGGATTTGTGTTTTAAATGTGTATCTGGATGCATGCACACACAGGTGTGCACACAGACCCTACAAACTTCTATAAACATTTATACAGCTGGTTTTGCTTGCTTTTGTGGATAACATGTTATGTTTTAAAAGTATTACTAGTTGCAGGAATTAAAGCTTTCTAGGTGATGTGGTGTTTTTATTACAGTTAGGTTTTTACTTTTGAGGAACAGTTTTATATGAACAGCAAAATTTATTCCAGACCACCAATAAGTTTTATTTATTCATTACCACTGGTGTTTCTCTTGTGAAATGTTACCAAATGGCACAGAAATCTTGTACTGCAGGTCTGTTCTTCCAGTTATTTTCAAACATTTCCTTTTATCTTACTCTTAATTTTTGAAACAGAACTTAATTTTTTTCTTTTAGCTCTCCCTTGTGCTGTACAGTGCAACATTTGGGCAACAGTATGCTTCATAGAGATTTCCAGAACATTTGTAATCATCTCTTTTCCCCTCACTCCTTCCTTTCCTCTCAGTTGTCATAGTTCCCTGCTTTTCTTATCTCTCCTTTTACTGCTGCAGCTTTCAGATGATAATGCACAGCTCGAGGAGCAGCTGCTGCATAATAGCTGCAGCACCACTTAAAGCTGACCTAATGTGAGAATAAATGAACAAATCCATGATTTGCATGTGGGCTTACGTACAGGATCTTTTTTTCAGCTTGGGCATATTAGGTGTCATCACTGGAAGGTGACTGTGGATGGCCTCCGTGGCTTCCTCTGGCCACTGCTCCAGGGACTGTGCCACACCGCGGCTGGTAGCACAACAAAGCAAGGTGTTGGGATTCTTCATGTTTTTTTAAGATCACCTGTTTCTAAACACAAGTTGCTATTTTTCCCCCCCCATTTCTTTATCGGTGCTGCCGTGGCCAAGAGCACAGCAGCGTGTGCAGCAGCAGGAGCAGGTGGAGGCACACGCTGCCCTGTCCCGCTGGGCTGTGCCGAGCCACTCGGCTCCTTTCCGTGCGTTCCCTCCGGCTGAGCGAGCCGGCGTTCTCGTCATCCTCTGTGTGAGGGGCCGAGGCCGCCAAACGGAGCTGCAGAGTGCCCTGCTGCTTCGTGGAACAGCCCAGGGGTGACAGCTTGTTTCGGGGCTGGCTGCTGAGGTTAGCAGCAGCTGCCCCATTGGTGCTGCACAGATGCCTGGGCTGCTCCTAAGTCAGCTCCGCAGCTGCTGCAGTACTGGAAAGAGCTGTCACCTATTTCTGTTGGATGCTTAAAGTGTTAACACCCACTGGGAATAGTGTACCTGTGTATATTCAAGGTAGCAAGGAAAAACCTTTTTATTTTACTCTTAACCAGTATATGAACATTTTTTGCTGTGACTGTTAGATACAGCCTTACTGATACTCTGGTGGTTTAAGGAAACAAGCAAGTTAAGGTTCATAGAAGACATTCATGAAGAAAGTGTGTGTCTGAAGAAAGCTTGACTGAACTACCCCTGTTTTTTTTTTTTTTTTTCCTTGTCTCCAGTTGTAGACCTTGCTTTATCAGGTGAAGTACCTTTATTTTAAAAAAACTTCTTCTATAACTGGATTCTGGCTTACAGTGTAGAAAGGGGAAATAAATTGGTGTAAATGCTACCTGAGGCCTTAAAACTGACTGATTTGAAGAAAAGAATCCTGCTCCAGGGTTACTGCATGCTGTAGTCTGCTCTCACCAGGTATATTTTCTGCTTTCTCATTTCCTTTTTCTGTCATCATGCTCTTTGGTAATGTTTTTTTCCTTTCAGAAGGTACTGATTGTTTTAGGCATATGAGGGATAAGCATTGTTACTTTAGTTCTATTTCCTTATTGCTATTCGATGAGAAGCACTGTTGGAACAGAAATCTCCATCAACTGAGGGTTAGTGGTTTAGGTGAGTTAAAATGGTCCTAATAATATATTCAGGTTATTTTAGATGTTATGGAGTTTAAGCAGATCCATGCAGAGTTTAGTCTTATTTAAAATCAGAGGGTGGATGTGCTGGTTGGACAGCCAGTATGTGGATGAAATGAATCTCTAAGGCATTTTGTTTGGTGTTGAAGTAAGGTTAGTGATAGAAAAATGCAAATGCCTCTCATGAAGTGAGTTTAAAAACTGGCTTATTAATAAACTTTATTAGAATTCCACATGAAGAATGACCATCCAGTGTATATCTTGCTATATGGATTTTGCTGCCATTTGTACTTGACCACATTATGTAACATTTCATTAATGACCTGGAAGAGGTCATAAAGTTGTTATCAATAGAGTCTGTAGCCAGTTGAAATCTGGGGGCAGAAAATGCTTGTGTAGTTGTGGGAAGCCAGGCTTGTGTGTTTGGAACTAGTGCATGATGTGGAAAGGGAAGCCAGGATCTGTGGGTCAGGGTGGGCAGTTGCCAGGCTTTGGCAGTCAGTGACCCAAAGCACCAGAGTGCTCTTGGGTGTTACGCATGGTGTTGTTTGTAGGTCACTGTTAGCCTGATCTGGTCTGCTTTTAGAACACAGTGTCCATCTGGGGTATTGTCATGGTTTAACCCCATCCAGCAGCTTGGCCCTAGGCAGCCGTGCTCCCACTCTTCCCTGCTGGGGGTGGGGGAGAGATTCAGAAGGGTAAAAGTGAAAGAAGACTCACCAGTTGAGATAAAGACACTGCCATGGGTGCAGCTGAAGTTGTGCACAGCAGCAAAGCAAAACAAGGAGTGAATCCATGACTTCCCATGAGCAGGCAGATAGATGGGCAGCTGTCTCCAGGAGAGCCCGGCTGCATCACTCCTGGTGGTGACTTGGGAAGACAAACACCATCACTCTGAACGCCATCACCCCACCCTCTTCTCTCATCTTAATGCTTATGTAAGGCATATCTGCTTGTGGGCAATTCTGGGGTATTGAATAACTAAGGTATGCCAGTTAAATATTTTGTTCAAAAGATTCGGCTTAGCTGGGTCCTCATCTGATCTGATTTATCATGGTCTTATTCTTGTATTTTTAACTAATGTTTAATCTGACTGTCTTGGTGGAAGATAAGGATTGAATGAACAAGAGGGGGAACTTCTTCACAGGTAGAATCTCTACAGAGTTATAAATGTTGCTTGCCTAGAAAACAAAGGCATATTAGAAATATTTTTTCCCATGAAGCCTTGTTTAATGTCTATATATGCCTGTTGCATACTGTTCAAAAGACAAATCTTAATATTTGCAAAGTAATACCTTTCTAAGTGTTTGTGTTTTGAGGTTTAAAGAGCTATAAGGATGCACAAGTTTGAATTCATGTTGTGCTTCTGCTGTGATTAGAAAAGTGGGTTATAGCATTATTATAGGAGGTAATTTAGCATGCAGACCTTATTATTTGGTAATATATTGTGTTATAAAAATAGTTTTCCTTGTTATTTGGGTCTCAAAATTCAGCTTTGATTTTTGAAATGCAGAATTGGAAGTGTTGTATGGAGGGGTATTGTTTGTCATCCAGTGTCACTGAATGAGAAGTTACTCTTTTTAACATCAAGATAAATTTTAAAGAGTCAGTTCTACAGCTGATTTGTCCATAATTACCAGAATGAAGATTACAGGCCACATACAAGTTAGACTTCTCTTGAAAACCTGGAGTAGACTGTTTTCTCTGACTACTTGATGCTCTTACTCTGTCAGTTTTCAGATGTATTGTGAGATGAGCAAACTTCCACTAAGATGGAAGAAGGGTGTAAGTGGTTAGCTGGAAGTTTTTTTGTTTGGTTGGGGGTTTTCTTGTTTGTGGTTTTTTGTTTGGGTTTTTTGTTTAGGTGCTTTTCTGGTGGTTTTTTTCTTTTATGGCTTGTGTATTTCTTTGTGTTTTTTTTTTTTTTAAGAGATAAGGGCTTTATCATCGAGAATTAGCCTCAAAACTTTAGAATGCTTAGGTTCTTTCCCTCACTTTTCACCTCTCTAGGTTAGTTTTTTCTGGCACATGTGTTATGTTAGGAGAAGATCCCTCTGGAGGGTGTTGTGTCCCCCTCCCCCTTTATTGTAGGCTGCTGAACATACTGGCCGTGAGCTGCTGAGGGTGGCTTCCTGTCAGAATTGCTTCATGTAAAATCACAAGGAAGCAAATGTTTCTCGCATCCTCCCATTGTGTTGTTTCCTGTGGAGCAGCAGACTGGATGCATGTCCTGGATACGGGTTTTTTATGGCACTATACGTGTTGGGATGATCCAATCAAATTGTTCTTGGTATCCCCTATAGTCTCAGCGTAGCAGGAAACGAAGCTTCCTCTCAACCTTTTGTTTTCAAGTTAGCCTGAGTTTGGAGAGCTCTTGGCTCTGTCAGAATTCAGAATGAAGGTGAGCTTAAAATGGGTTTAGGGTTGGGTTGTTTTTAAGTTTTTGTAAGTTTAAGCTATAATTTTAGCATTTTTTTAAAAATTTTCCTTTTCTTAGTTATTCTCCTTCTCCCTTGTTGTCACTTTCTGATCCAGTTCTGGCTTCTGCATGGGCACCTGTCTTGTGTATTTAATTTTTTTAGGATCAGGGCCAGGCTTTTGTGATTCTGTTCACACTTCAAGTTTACTTGTTTCAAAGCTACCACAATAAGTGTGTAGTAACAATGGAAATTTCACACTCTTAATACTTTCTTGTTCCATCACAGCTTAATTTTTTCCCCTATTTTGAGCAGTTGTTAAGCTGATCTCTAACCTGGTTTTGTGTTTATAAATTATGCTGTTAATAAAATCTATCACGTCTTTGTTAAATCAGATTATTTCAGTTTTTCTTAATGCCTTTTTTTGTGTACATAAGTCTTTTAATAATCCTTGTGTTTGAGGAGAAGCCTTACAAAATTCACATCTAGGCAATTCCCTGGTGCCTCTCCTTACAACTTCATATAACTAAGAGAAGTCTTTTTAAATTATCTGTAGTCCAGTGAAACTTGTTGAAACAGTTATTTGACTTAATTTATGTGAGCAATAACTGCTTGGAGTATACAGGTATGTGGCTCTGACTGCTTGATGCTGTGTGTGTTGGGTGGCATTGCTTTTTTCAGCTGTGTAAATGCTACTTGAGCTTAAGAGATGTTGGCACCTCTACAGCCTGGATAGAACTGCTACTTTCTGGGTCCAGAGATGATCCTCAGTCAGAGGGGGAAAAATGAGCGTGTTGATGTATGCAAGTACCTCAAATATTGTGGGTGCATTGGGAGATTTTTTTTCTTACTAATACTGTCATTAAATATTTCCTAAATCTGTTCTACCTTTCTCATGATATTACATAACCAGTCAGGCAGCCCCATCTGTGGTTACTTTTGGTAGCTGTGGGTAACATTTTCACTTCTCTTGGGTTAAACTTTGTTCCTTTCTTGCTTCCCCACTGGGATTATGGTTTTTTCCTCTTCTGTCTATGAAGGTTGTTTTCTGGGGTAAGGACTTTCTGATAGTGCCTGTGGGATGAGTCTGTTGTGAGGAAAGTGAACAGGGGGTTTTTTGACTTTTTAGATAAAAACTGCTACATTGCAGAGAACTAAATCTCTTTCTGTTTCTTAAATCAGTTGGAAGAACTGTAGCAGCTGTCTTTTATTGCCAGCTTTCTAGTCTTGCACAAAGGAGTACTGTCACTCCTTTCAACCTATGCAGAATCTACTGCAAGAGCTATTTTCACAAGACTTTGAATGAGTTGTTTCCATTACCTCAGGCAAATGTGGGTTTGTGGGTTTTTCAACTTTTTTAAAAAAATATCCTCTATTTCGCCCCACAAAATCCAGATATTTAATGTCTTTACCCAGTTCTTGAAAGTTGCTGTAGTGTTTTCTGCAAGATAGTTCAAGGTTTGGATCTCCTTACCACACTTAAAATAAACCTCGCCTGTCATCCGTTCCCTTCCCAAACCTCATTCTCGATCTAACCTATCCAGAAATTTCATTCTTTTTAAAATTCATTAATGTTCAGGAATGCTGCTCTCCTCTGTGTCTTGTAAAGAGATAGCCTGTGTATGTTGTAGTACTTCTTAAAGTATTGGTAGTAATTTTAAGAGTACATTATGAAAAATCAGATACAATGCCTGTGAGCTGCTGCAGAAGAAGAGTATGCCAAGAGTAATGGTACCCAGTAACTTTTTCTGGCCAAAATGTCTTAGGTAAACTACTTCTTCTGATACTTGTTTTATTCAACTTTCTTGTGACTTAAATGATACTTGAGATTTTTACTTTCTCTGTTCTTCAGTTTTTTTCAAATGCAGCTGTTGCTATATTATCTTTCCATTTAAAAACATCTTAGTTTGTTGCATTTTTAAAAATTTTTTTTTAAGGGTAAACACCCCGCCCCCCCAGTTTTACTGGTTCATAACAGCCAATAAAAGACTGATACCTTGATCATGCAGTAGCTTCTACAGTCGTGGTTTCTATATACAAGCTTAGAGGCTTGCTTCTATGACTTAACTACATGGTTTTTTGTTTTTTTTTTCCAGACTTTTGATGCAAATGACCTGTATCAGGGACAGAATTTCAGCAAAGTTCTCAGCTCTCTCGTGGCTTTAAATAAGGTGACTGCAGGTAAGTTGACTGCTCTGTCTTGTGCTGGCTTACAGCTACTTTCAGCTTGCATCAGTGTACCTGTTGCTGTATCCATGAGGAAGTGAACATGTGCAGCATTTTAAAGAAGCTTTTGTTGGAGTTCATGTTTCGAGAACTCTGCAGTGGCTCTGGGTTCTCTAGTCGTGTCTTCTGCAGAAGGAAGTTTTGTGATAGACCTAAGGCTATGCCTTTAAGCTGGCAAGCAATTTAGAAAACAGGACCTGGTTTTTTGGTTGGTTTTTCTTATTTTTTCCTTCAAGTTTGAAATACAAAAGTTGACTTTTGCTCCATTCTGTCTTTCTCCTATTTGAACAGATTTGTCAAAATTTTTGCCCTGCCCCAGTCTCCATTTCCCAGCACTATCCTTTCTTGCCAGTAACAGAAGGATATTCAATGTCTTTGATCCCTTAAGCCACATATTTCATTTGTTTAGCAGCTACAAGTCCTGAACCACTTGTTTCAAGTTCTTTGGTGGGAGGGGAGAGAGCTGTAGAAATAATACACAGGTGAGAGGTGTCCATCCACCATTGTAGGGTGAGGCTGTGCTAAATTATTAACATTGGCCCTTTTGGTTTCTTCCTGTTCCACCATCAGCAGCAAGTTTCAGTACTGGTCATCAGGTCAGAGTCTGAGAGAGAGTCTGAAATTGAGCCATACCTGTCAGTTTTTGTGTGAGGAAGAAAAGGAAGGTGATAGAAAAGTCAGTGATAGATGATTGTTACTTCATTTAATACTAATAAGATAAGTATCTTGTCACATTTATATGTTTCTGATCTGTTTCAAGAGAAATTTTGTGGTTTTGGTGGCTTATTTTTTTCCTCGTGTTGGAGAGCACACGTTAAGATTAAGTTTTGCAACCAAATTCTGAGTTTTAGTGAATGGGCTTGGAATAATAACACTGACTTCTTTGGAGATCCTGCCTCTCACCTCAAGTGTAAATGCAAATACAAACCAGAGCAGTGCATCTTCAAAACTGCTCTACACTGGCCATCAGTGCCTTTGCTGTTGTTAAAGTGGAGAAGAAGTGAGACTGTTCTGTCCAGGTGTCTATGGATTATGCCCACATCAAAAAGCCATAACTGCAGCTGAACCTGGCAACTCTGGGAGTTGCTTTTGGTGCAGCCCCTGGCTGGCTGTGGCTTTCTAATCCACAGGACACACCCTCCTGTTGGCCAGCAACATCCCATCCCGGGGAGGCGCCAGCCCGCTGTCCAGGACTGGGGCTGCTCTGGTGCCCCCAGCTGCCCCACCCCTGGCTGGGATGGTGGGATGAGCTCTGTCCTGCTGCTCCCTTGGTGCCTTCCAGCACACAAGGGGCCCCAGCAGCTCCTGGTGGCACAAAACCCTTCAGATGAGCCTGTCACATGGGCGTGCTTCTCAGAGGAGAGACAAATGGAAGAGGGGAGACGTTTTGGGAGGATGTTGTTTACTTGTGAGAAGCAGCATTTTCCTTTCTTCTACTCCTCGTCCTCCTTCCAAGGAAGAAAAAATAGCTTAGTTGGCAAAAAAAAGGGGATGAGACAAAGGAATGTAGGAAAAAAGACAGTGGAAAGAATGTTTTAATTGAGAAGGAGATGGGGGGCTGTGGGAAGAGCTAAGAAACAGATGTGGCTGGCTTCACTTCAAGCAAGTTTAATGCTTTCGAAATTCTTGGCTGCTAGCTAAAATGATGCTGGTTAATTACCTTTAAATAGACTGGTAGTGAGTAGGAATAGAGAAATACAACTCTAACTCTCTTCTCTCTAAACAGGCCAAGTTGTTTTCTTGTCTGTGTGGGGAAGAAATTGTCAATGTCTCAGGGCTTTAGATTATTTATTGCCTACAATTTTTTAGATCTTGAATTACTGAGTAACTGCGGATACATCAAATCTGCTTTAAGCATGTGAATTCTACAGAGATAAGCAGAAGTTACAGATGGAGATTTTTCAAATTCTAATATTTCCTTTTTTTTTCCCCACCCTCATACAGACATAGGGCTGGGCAGTGACTCTGTTTGTGCACGTCCCTCATCTCATCGGATAAAATCCTTTGATTCTCTGGGATCCCAGTCTTTACACAGTAGAACTTCAAAACTCTTTCAGGGACAGTATCGGAGTTTGGTAAGTTCTGGAAGAATGAAACATGCTGTGGTGTGATATTTTCTCTCCTGTTCTTTTTTCCCTTTTTTTTTTTTTCAATGAGTTTTTAAAGTAAATGATAGTGTAGCAAAGCAACTGTTTCTTCTCTTTCTCTTCTGTATTTTTGGGCTGTGAGTTTCTTTTTGCAGCTTTTCATATGAGGTTTCAAAATACATGCAGCTTTTTGTGAACTTCTAACTATTTTTTCCTCCTTTAGTGCCCCGTGCTGTCTGCATAGCCAGTATCTTCCTGGATTTATGTTTTTGTTTTCAGTATGAGGGCTTGCTTTTCCAAAGGCAAAAATCTCACTTTCTCTCTGAGTTGAGGGATGATGATTGAAGGTTATTCAAACCTCTGTGAAGGTGGTACTTCTAATGTTGGCAGTAGTGGTAGTTGTTCCTGTTTTCTGTTATATTTCAAGGTTCATCTTTCAATTGGCCTTCGGGTAACTGAGTGGTACAGGCCATTGTTTTGTAGTACAGCTGAAATCAGGGTTGTGTACTCATGGAAATTGTGATAAAAGCTTCTTTTAGTCACTGAAGACTTGCAAGGAGGGTTCAGATCCCCAACAAAAGCTGCTTTTTCTGTGGCTTTCTTAGGTGTGGTGTAATGTGTTTTCTCTGGTAGCAGAGCCTGTGCAAGTTCTTGCTCTAGGCCACTAATTGGAGCTCCTGTTCTGCTGTTCACAGCCCACTCAGTTTTGCAGATGCAGCAGTTGGTGGGACTGGCTGTTAGCTGGATCCCTGAAGTAATCAGAGTTTTCAGTATTTCTATCACTTCAGTTATCTGAGTTGCTCTGTGCAAAGTTAGAGCAGAGAAGTATGGGAAGGAAGGAAAATGAGCTAGCAGCCAAATCCAGGAAAATTCCTAGTTTGGTTTTGTTGCTGTAGATGATCAGTTTGGAACTGTTCTCACTGAGTTTGTACTTATTTCCTCTGCTGGAAAGCCATACTGGCAGACCATAGGGATTGTAGTTGATCTCACTGTGCAATGTTTCTGCTTATTCTGTGGCTTTTTTACCGTTTACTAAAGCAAAACATTTTCTTGTTGTGCAGAGTGGATGAAAGCACATAATGTGCAAGCAGAGGACTAAGGCAGAGGCACTTGTTGGAAAATGTGCCAATCTAATTGTCAAAAACTATCTTAGGATTTTCTGCATGTTTTCACAGTTGTGCTTGCCCTTATTTTCCTGTAGTTTCTCAGCCACTAACTCTGATGAAAGTTATATTGAGTTGTGATACAATAACATGATTGCTGGGGTTATGAATTAAGCTGACTTCTTGTAAGATTCTAGTGATAACATGCAGTCTTTTGATCATCTCAACTGTATAGGCAATGTGTAGGTGAAATTATTCTACCTGGATAGCTGACTAGGACTGCTTACACAGTAGTTTTCTCACTAAGTTACTTTTTTAGCTGTACAAGTATTCAGCCTTAGTTATGATAGAGACAAACATGATTTGTAGTACTATTCTCTCAGTTCAAGTCCAATCTATTTAAAGTTGTCCAAGTATGGCACTTTTTTTTAGCATAAAGGCTTGCCCAAAGTCTCATGAAATGTTTGAACGGTGCAGATACCCAAAACTGACATCCAAGGACGAAATGCTGAATCTGAACATTTTTAATTCTAACGACTTATTAGTTACTTCTAAGAACATTCAGATGTTAGGACAGTGATAATCTGCCTTCACATCTGTGGTAGGGGATGAGCATGCATACACAGTATTATATTGACAGCTACAAGTCTGACATGCTGCAGGCTTCCAGCTTTGCTAACCTTGAGACAAATGATTTGGGAGTATTTATTCAAGGTAAGCTGCATAACTCTTTAGTGGGTTTTGTGAAAGAACGCTGTCTTTCTTCATTGGCAGGCCATGGAGACTTGCACCTTCAGCTGTGGAAGCCTCCAACCTGATCTGTTACAGGAAATAAAGAAAAGGAAAAGGTTCTGAGCTGCCAACTCTATGTATATCCAGAATTAAATTAAAACGAATTCATTTTCTCTCTCACTGCAGCACAGAAAGTTTTAGGAAAAAACTGTAATTTAAAACCTTTGTTTCTCTGTAGTTGTCAAAGGCAGTTTCAAGTTATGCTAGGTGTAGCAAATGCATATGTTTTCTTTTTTTATTGTGAGAGCAATAATTATTGTCATTTTAGCTCTGTTAACACCTTCTCATTTGAAGGGCTGTAATAAATAAAATATATACTCCCATGGCTGATAAAAATCTATAGATTAAAGATAACAGAAATACTGGAAATGCCAGATTGCTCCTTATAAAGGCTTTTGAGTAAAAATGTGTGGGGACTGTTTTGCGTGGAGGAAAGGCTATTTCCATTTTATGACTATTTGTGTTTTGCTCATGGAAATATTGTTTAAGTCTCTAATGATCATGTTATTCTTTGTTCTCTCTTACTAGGACATGACAGATAACGGCAACCATCAGTTGGTGGTGAGAGCCAAATTTAATTTTCAACAGACAAACGAAGATGAACTTTCTTTTTCAAAAGGCGACATTATTCATGTTACAAGAGTGGAAGAAGGAGGCTGGTGGGAAGGAACTTTAAATGGAAAAACAGGGTGGTTTCCAAGTAACTACGTCCGAGAAATAAAATCAAATGGTGAGTTTTGAAGGGGAGAGCATACTTGCAGAAATTCTTGCATTGGATAGAGGTTGATGGTTGGTTGATTTGTTAAAACTTCTAATGCTCTTTGTTTAGGCTTGACTGTATTTGCTGAATGTCCTTCACAGCAATCACTAATGCTCAGGAACTTGCACTTCCCCATCCCAGCTCGCTACACAGAGTGCTCAGAGGCTTCTGAATTAGCAGAAAGCCATGCAGAAATCTCCCCATTCTGTTTCCTTGTCTGTCAGGTTTGGGCTGCTCTTTCTTCCTTGGTCTGAATTCATGGAATATGGTCTCAGATGCTGATACTTTGAATTGGTGCTTTGGGTTTGAATAGTGAGAGATTTCCTACAAAAACAACAACAAAAAAAGCGCAGGAAAAAACCCCCAAACCAACCAAAAACTCAACACGTCCCATTACAAAGAAGTAAACAACTGCAGGAAAGAAACCCAATTCTATCAAAATCTGCTTTTGAAAAATAATGTTTGTAATTTTTCTTTTTCTTTCTTGTTCATATGCCTTCAGCTTTTCTTCATACAGGCTTCATCCTTCCACTGAAGTTTTATTTTGAACTTTACACAGTGAAAGTGCCCTCTGTAAATGTCATCTGACTATCGGAAGTAACGTTCCTTTTTAATTGACTAGGACATTGCTGTGGGTGACATAATTTCTCTGTCTCCTTTATTTCCTTTTTTTACCCCATGTCTTTCCTTGTCTCGGTTTATTTTCAGAGATTAGGGATAAGCCTGGTAGGATAAAATTACCCTGGGTCTCCGGAAGGCTTTACCGCTCTTTCCTTTGTCACAGCTCCAGTGAAAACACACATCTTTTGGGGTTTTGCTAAAGTCATTGGCATGGCTTTTTAATTTTTTTTTCCCCATTATGAGGCAGATATTCAGATGCCTAATTGCTAAATGAGGTTGTGGGAGCAAAACTCCATTTTTAAACTTAACTTTTCTCCTTCAGCTGCATCTTCTTAAATTCTTCCTTGATTTGCTATCTCCAGTCTGTTGCTGCAAAATGCTAGTCTTAGATCTCCAGCTTCATTGTCCTTTTCAACTAGATTCTTTCAGGCATAGTTACAATGTAAGACTTGGCTTTAATGTTCCTTAGAGATCTCTCAGATGCAGCTTATCCTGAGAAACAGTTTTTGAAGCCTGTTTTTGATTTGTAGTGTTGTAGCATCAGCCACGATGACCATCTTGTCCCATTGTTACTCATTTAAATCATTGCTTCAGAGATCTTGTTTGGATTTCATCAGTTTTGATCTCTTTCAGCTCCTGAACTGGAACCTGGGTAGGCAGGCTGCAGAGTAGAAATGCTTTAAGAGTGAACATGCAAGGAGTGGAAGTTGCCAGTAACTGGAATTAAGTGGTTCTTGTTTCATTACGAGCCCTACATTTGGGTGAAGTATCTCTTCTAAGTAGGAAGGGACAACAAGCTGTAGTGCCAAGCTTAGTGCCAGGTGCAGTCTGATGTTTGCAGCCCTTGCTGATCCCTGGGGCTGACAGGGATTTTGCTTTCACTTCTTGCCCTCAGAAGAATTTTCTCCCAAGTCCTTTTCCCTCCACTGTATTGGTGTATCCTCTCTGTCACAACTGTTTGCCCCTTCTGGCTTCTCCAAAGCTTCTTGCATTCTTGTTGTCTGATACGTTCCGTTTCTTCTATGGAAGTTTCTTCTGTATGTGCTGATGCTTTTTGCTTCTCAGGAAGCTCAGTTCATTGAGTATTACAAAGTTGAAATGACTGAGCTATAGCTCACTAGCTTTCTCTGTTTTCCTCCTGCATTTTAAAATTACTGTGTTTGGCTTTTTCCAGTCCTTTATGGGACTTCACTTTTCCTCTCTGGTTTCAGATATGGGTATAGCTAGTTGTCTTACTATCAAATCAGCACAACAGGTGCTGTGTGAATTACCAAAATAGTAATTTTAAACTGCTTTTATGGATTTGTAGGTATATGTTTTAATTGCCTGAAGTTGACTTTTTTATGAGGAGGATGGGAGGTGGTAGAGGGAAGGATGACCTGCTAAGAGCTGCTTAGTGTGTTATTAACTGTGGGGTTCCAGATTAGCTTTACTCCTTCATGTATCTGTCCATGCTATGGAATGCTTTGTTGCTACTACCCTTATGACCATGTTAGTTGTATTTCAAGTGGTGACCTAGTTACTTTTCCTTCTTTTTGTGTTTGTGGTTAGTGTATTTATTTGTGATATTTGCTCCATGTCAGTTTGCATCTACTTTTTCTGTTCTTTCTTTGACATGCTGCTAATTTTTAAAGGAATTATCATTCTTGTGAGCCTTTTCTGCTTATGTTGCTACTAGTGGGACTTCTTTTTCTACCCATATTTTTGAGTTTACTGAATTCTTCTTACTTGAAGTCCATTGCTGTAATTTTGCTGCAGTTTTTTTTTTATTTTATTGGTTGTTTCTTTGAAACTTGTTATGAGTATTTCTAATCTCAACTGGGTTTTGCTTTATGGGTATTGTTGAAGATCCTAGAGAGAGGGCTTTTCTGGAATTCTCTTCCCTTCTGTATCCAAGTGCATTGACACTGTGTCTTGCTGTTGGACTTTGTTCTGCTCTCCTTGCTGAAACAAGGATGTAATGCTGTTCATGACAAAGTTCAGAGGTCATTTGAAAAGGTGGGCATTCATAAGAAGCTTCATCTAGGTTATATGTATGCCTTCAGTTTGTGTTGCCTTCCGATGTCCCTGCTCTTTTTAGTTTGTCTTCATTAGGAGAGTTGGCATTTCTTGCACTGTCCATTTTTCCTGACTTCCTAGTAACTATATACACCTCACTTCAGGATTTTCCTAATTCAGAAGTATTTTAAGTGCCTTCATGCCTTAAGCATGAGGTTGAAACATAAAAGTGCTCTTTTTTCTCTTATGTATTTTAAAAGTAGTTAGGAGAACTTGCAGACTTGCTGGCTCAAATTCAAGATGTGTTTTCAGTCAGTATTACAATAGATTGATTTTAAAAAAACATCCAGATAGGAATGTTGAAATACTCACTCTTGATTAAGGTCTCTGTGGAAAAAAAATGTTCATCCTGGACATCTCATCTGCTTTGAAAATACTCTTTAAAGTGTTCTGGAATTGCGAGAATGATTCTACCCATCTTTCTTCTCTGAAATGTAGCTGAAAATACTGCAAATAGTTAGAAATTCTGTACAGGACAACGGATTATATGGAGAGCTCCCAGGACATGCCTAAGTAAGCTCCTGGGTTTGACTTAATTAAATCCCCTCAGTCTGCTGTAACTTGACTTCTACAAATAGAGTAAAAGAAGAAATGAGTGAATTTATTTTTGCATGTGTGTTTTTATTTTAATTCTCATAAACTTTGTAGGCATTAGCTGTTTCGATAAATGGATTTTTGTTCTAAATGAAAATCATCTAGTGTTAAGAAAATGATAGATATGTATTCTTAGCTTTTGTGGTGGCTCTGAATTTTGATATTCCAGGAAGGAAAGAGATGTGTGGGAATAGAACTGCCTTTACCCACATTGATTTCTTAAAGATTTTAGAAGAAAAGTAAGCTGCGTTACATAAATTACACAAGCAGAGTGTATCACATGATAAGGTATCTCACAGTAGTTGTGCCCTGGTTGTAACTTGTTTGTTTAGCTGTGCCAGAGTGATCAGAGTTAGCACACAATGCTAATGGTTGTAGGACACATAACTGAGATTATTAAGCAAAGCACAGCATTTAGTTTTCTTAGGCTGCACAATGACTATTTTGGGAGAAAATAAATTTGGTTGAGATGGAAAACTGGTTTTGTTTTGCTTTTGAGTGTATGGTTATTTTGTCCCCCTCCCTAATACAAGGGGAAAAAGCAGATTTGTTTAGAGTTGTGACAGTTATGATCAAACATGTAAATATAGCAAAAAGAAAGGTATTTTCTATTCAGGTATGTGCCTACACTGTGAGCTGCAAAAAAAAATAGTCCATTTCTCTCTCCCTCCCCCCGTGCCTGTGTTTCCATTTCCATTTGCAAACCCTGTAACATCTTACCTTTTAAAATGTTCTTTGATCACTAGTCACGAAGTACTTTGAAAAGAAAGCATTTGTTTTCATCCTGCTCTACTGTTACATGTGACAGAGGGTAAAAGATTAATAATGTGTAAACTTGTTAAAATATTTGACAGCATGGCCTTATTGAGGTTGTTTTTGCTTAAATAAAGTGGAGGAGGAAGGGGTGAAGGTATAGGTAGAGTCTTGTCTCTTACACTGCTGCTTCTGTCTCACAAGGTAGTTAGATTTGGAGACCTAGTTTTGAGGGTTCCTGTGCAATGAAGAGTGGTTAGCCAGAACGGGATGCACTTACTTAGCTACTGTCAGATGTTAATCAGATTTTTTTTTTTTAAAAAATCACATGGTCAGTTGCCTAGTTTTAGCCAAGCATAATCCCTTTTAAATGGCATGAGATTACACAGGAGGGAACATGGCTTTGTAAAAACTACATTTGATATGTCACAAACTATTCTAATTCTTTGCAGAAATTAATGTAGCTCTAACCTTAACTGCCCTAGCCTCTGCTAGGCTTTCTTGACAGTTGTTAATATCAGGCCCAGTGCAAATTACAGTGATAGTGTTTCTTTTGGTTGGATGTTAAAAAAGCAAAATCAGTGTGGGGAAAAGGTCAGACTATAGTGGAGGATTAGAGTGTCAGCTGTTTCCATCCTGTGGTGCGTGAGGGAAGGAGAGATTACACTTTTAGCTTTGGAAAAAAAAAAAAAGGAAAGGAAAAAATAACTAAAACCCCATTAAGAATGTTAGTTTTTCTCTCTCCAGCCACGTACAGTCAGAGGAGTATTTTGTTCTCTTGTCAAGTGTAACTCTACAGACGTAAATAAAGCAGAGGCTGGGACCAGTGAATACTCTTGGTGCAGAAGTGCTGGTAGTGGCACATTGCAGTGTGGAGCACTGCAGCAGTGCCTGAGCCATCCTGAGAGCTGGGAACGAGTTCAGGTCTGCCCTCCTGATGCTGGGCTTGAACTGATTAGTCTAGGAAGATGGAGCTTGCTTGTGGCACTTCACTGATAGGGCAGTGCTATACACACCATAGCTGCTGGTGTCCCTGTTGGCACTTCTTTCCTCCCCTAATGTAGGATGAAATAGATAGCCCAGATCGCATCTTTTTATCTAGATTATGCACCACGGCTCAGTAATCGCAGAAGCACGCAAGGGTGTTCTTGTAGCAGCAGGGTCAAAGTGCTTTAGGAAAGTATGTTCTGAAGGGAATAAATACTTTGTGGAGTAGCACGAAGTAGAGTATTGCCTGAAAAGGAATATGGCATGAACTGAAGACATGACTGAGAGAGAATGTGGAAATGTCAAGTAATTTGAGGGCATGTAAGTTAAAATAGAAAGGAACAAAATGTTGGGAAGGATTGGGTAAATTGTCTTTTTACAGCCAATTAGTAGACATTTGTAAAGAATAAGATAACTTCATTTTAGGGAGTTTGTGGCATCTTATTTACTACTTAGGGAAAGGTTATAAAAGCACTTATCCACTGCTTCCACTGAGGATAAATATTTGCTGGAAGAATAATGTTAAAAAGCCTATGCTGCCCTCCCAAAGCCTATTCTCCACCCAAAGATGATCTGTTGAGTGAATTCTAGCTGGTTTATCACTAGCCACTAGACACATCGATGCATTATCAGGTGTAGCTGAGGGCAGTTGAATGCAATGCTTTGCTCATGGGAGAAATGGACAGTGGTAACTTAGCTCTTGGTTTCAGTCACCACTGGGACACCATCTCTTCCCGTGCTTGAGCAGATGCCTGCTTACTTTGGATTTGATCATACCCTGAGCCACGTTTGTTGTGCTTTCAGTGTTAATGTGAGGGATACCCACTGTGACTGGGGAGATGGAAAAACCTGATGTGTGGGAAAAGCTCGTGTCTGGCTTAGGTCACTCTCTTCCAGTGCTTTGAGAAACAGAGCCTCTGTGGAGTGGGCAAGGTGCCAGGGTTTTGGTGATGTTTCAAAAACCTACTGACTTTATAGGCATAAAGACATAGTGTGCTAAATGGGGTTGGCACCTCCTTGAAATGTTTAAGAAATATGCTCTGTTTGCAAAAGTACTTTAATGTTCTATTACCAAGGATAATAAATGACACTTAATTTAGCATAAACAAAGAAAGTGATTTCTTATGTGCAAGGTCAGGATTTTCTTCTGTGTAATGCATTGTGCAATAAGCTAATTGCAACAAGGCTGTTTCTTATTTCTCCTTATGAAGCAAGGCACTGCTTGGAGGCAGAATACCAGACATGATAGACAGCTGGACTAATTTGCTGTGTCTGATTCTGTGTTTCTGCAATAGAGATGGCCTTTACATTTTAAAAGCTAAATGTTGATTATGACTGTTCAGACAAAATGATATGAATGTGAGATTCTTTTTTTCTGTCCTGGCATTAAATCTGAATTTGGACATGTACGTGTCTTTGATGGATAACTGAATCAGCTGAACAGCTGGCAATATAAATGACTCTATACATTTCAGCAAAAAAATCCTCCCACTTTCTTCAGCAGCTTAAGGGAAGAGAGGTATTTTTGCACCCTTTAAGATAACAAAGAGCCAGAATTCTGTGGTCAGCCAACTTAACAATGATCAGACATCTGTATTATAATAAATTCAATGACAATATTTACCTTTATGCTTAAATAACTCTTGTTTCTCCTTTCAAGACATCTGTTTTATGACAAATTCTGTGACAAGTATTTACTTTTATCCTTAAATGACTCTGGTTTCTCCTTTCATGCTTTTTGGCACATGATTAATAAACCTTTAGGTATTTAGTGAACCTGAAGGTCACTGTAAATTGTAGGGTACGTCCAAGAGCTTCCACAGAGAATGAAAGCAAATTACCAACTTTGTGAGAATGACATAATTTTCATCATGCAGTGCAAAGAAAAAAAAATGTAATTGTCCCATAAAAAGTAGCATTATAGATTAATATATAAATGAGTAGCTATACATACAACATGATTTTAGGTTCTTTCACACGGAGTGTCTGATGACAAATCTGCTTGAGTTTACAGCTTCATTCTAAGGGGGTGGGAGGAGTCCTGTCATTTGGAATTACTTGGCTGTGTAGCAGAGCATGTATGTACTGCAGGGCTGGTGGCTGAGAGCATCAGTGTTCCCAGCTGGATAACTGCTGGGTCTGATAGTTTTTGTGCTGTCTGTCAGCTTAAATCTGACGTGGGCTGGGTAGGCAGGGGATATTAACCAAAATGTTTTTACTGTCATCCCTGAATGTGTAAGGAGAATATATATTTTTTTATTTTTCTGCTCATGTTTGGCAGTTTGAAGGCTATATTTTATTTTTAGATTAGCTTCTTTGAGGGGAGTTTCAGTGCAATACAGAGCAAATCTCCTTAAAGGTACTTGTGTTTGTGTGCTCCTGGGGCCTGAGCTGCTGTGCAGGGGCTGTTAGCTAAAGCCTCTGTCCCACTGGCCTGCCAGGCTGTCCTGCTACTGGAGGTGAAAGGGTGATCTGCACCTGGAGTCAGCTCCCTTGGGATGGCATCATCCATGGGCTGCAGCTGGGCAGCCTGAAGAAGCACTAAGTTGCTCAGGAGAGGCTGGTATCACAGGGAGTGTTCTGCTTATGATGGTGCTTCTCTGGTCAGCTCTGCTGTCCATGGGAATTTTCCATAGCTGGCATTTGACTTGGCTTACTGGCTTCTCCTGGAGAGGTGTTTGAGACTTGCATAATTTATTCTTAGCCTGGGGTATCAGGTAAACTAGAGTTAAATTATTCATATATCTTTATTAAAATGTGTATGGAACAAGAGCTTGCTTTTAAAATAAATGTAGGACCTTCAGTAGGTGTGTTTTGATGATGCTTTTTTGGTTTTGTTTGGGGCAGTTTAGCTGACAATTCTCTGTTTTGTAGTTTGGATGCAAATTACTCAAAAGCTTATTTGACATTTGCATATTAGACAAGCCTGATTATTTAAAAAACAAAGAAAAATAAACTGAAACATAATGTCCTGATAAACATAAACTCCCAGGCATTCCCAGTTGGTTGAGTGCACAGTCAAGTATGTGTGATCAAAAAGAGATGCTGTAATTCTTACTTGCTGTTTTTTCAGGATGCAGCATGTTGCTTTTGATTTTCTCCCACCTCATGTTTGCTCCTCTGTGATTGATGTAGAGGAGTGGTAGTGGTGGGAGGAAAGACTTTAGGAGTGTGTGTTCTCTGCCTCTCTGTTCTGGGCCAGCACTTGGGTAACTCTCAGGGCTGGTGTTTTGATCTTGTAGATTAATGTTGTCCTTCTAGGAAGAGCATACCTTACTGAGGGATAGATTCTCTGTGGGGTTATAGAAAGGACTTATTATTATTATGAACCCTCTTCTCAAGTGCATAAGCATTTTTATTCTATACTTCATTAATAGTAAAAGGTAGTTTGTTTTAGAGGATTATCTTCTGGGCATAAGGTAAGTCACTAGTATAGTGTTTTAAATCTGTGTTTCAAGACTGAGTGTAATGTCTCACCTCTGGAATGTTCAGCTTTTAATTGGTCACTTGCTTTCACAAAGTTCATTAAATTGGTATTAAAACTTAATACTACATTTGTCTGAAAGTGCATATATAGTTTGGAAATGCCTGTTACTGATTTTTTTTTCTTGTTTGTTTTTTTGATTGCAGTCTATGACAATATTTTGTTTTTAAAAAATAATTTTGGAAAAGCATATTTCATTAACTGACTTTCTGGTTCCAGGAAAAAGAATGGGAATTTTTCTATTTGCCTTCACTGGGGCAAGTTTCATTTATTGTGAACATATTGAGTGTTTACCAGGAATTTCAAGTACAATTATGTATGTTTCTCAGTGAAGCACCATTTCCACTGTATCTTATGATAAATATTTTAAAGCAGTTTGTTTGACCTCTAGTGTTGAACTGTGAAATTGCACCCCATTGACCTGAAAATATCTTCTATTCCAGAAAAACCAGTCTCCCCCAAATCAGGTACATTGAAGAGTCCACCTAAAGGCTTTGATACATCTGCAATTAACAAAAGTTATTACAATGTGGTGAGTGATCATTTTTTCCTCTGTGTGAGCCATTATATACAGTAGAATGTTATTTAACTAAATGCTCTTATCCTTGTTAAAAAAAGGCAGTCTTGCCAGGAAGTACCAAAACTAGATGGGGGTATTGATGGATTCTCATATAAACAAGATTATTATTAGTTTAATAGAATATCACACATGTGGATTCTTAAACATGGTGCAAAATTATTGTCTAAAGTAAGTGAATGATTGGCATTTATATAATATCATGCTCATTTTACTTGTTTTGCCAGTTGTTAATTTCCCTTTTCTCTCCCATCTCCCAAATGTGCCATCAATGTTCCCCAGTCTCTATAAATTACTGAAGTTCTGCTGTGTTAAAATGATGAAGAATATTTTTGTCCTTTTTGTTGAATAAGAGACTGTTTCAAAATGTTCAATTTTCTTCCTTTGTATTCATACTTGTAAATCCACTCTGTTGTTAACTTAAGGAACATCTCCCTTACATGGGTGGATAGATTTCACAGCAAGGCAGTACAGCCAGAGTGTGCCTTTAACACACCCCCAGGAATTCTTAACCTAGTATTCAAATCTCTTTAGCAGATGCTTGTAAGAAACATACCCAGCTTTAAATGTGTTGGAACCATGTTGAGAATCATTTATTTATTGAGTAGATACACTGGGAAGCAAAACAGCATCTTACTGTTTTTGTTATGCACTGCTCCCTGCTGGTGTAAAACCAAACCACAACCTTTCTTTCCCTTTTCTTTCAAGCAGCTGACAAGGGTTTTCATTTTATATGTCAGTTTTTAAAAAGCATCATTTTTTGCTTTCATCTTGTGTGGTTGTGGCATGAATAGCACCTGGAGGAGCAGAGGTGTTTTGTCTATCGTCCCTGATTGAAAGCTATGAAGCAACCTCCTGCTCCTCCATCTGGCTGGGATCCTGCCTCTGCCAGCAGCTGCAGTTCTGTGGGGAAGGGAGGGCTGCAGCTCCTTGGCTACTGCCTCCCACAGCTGCTAGTCACAATGGAAAGCACCTGAGCAGGCACAACCTCCCTTCCAACTGCAGGAGGTAATGACCTTACTGTGGGATATCCAGTGACAAAGCAGTGGATTGGTTTCATTTGTGCTTTTTTCACTGTATCTATTTTATAGTCTTTTATTTTTCCGAGGCTGTTGTAGCGTGTACAAGCAAGTTGTTGTTTTGATGTTCAGACATGATTTTCAATACAAGTAAACTGAAGTGAATGCATGACAGGAGAGGATTTAATTCTTTCACCTGGTAGGAGGCTGGTCTTACTTATGCTTAATCTCTATCTGTATTGAGTTTTTAATCAAAATAGATTGGCAGTTCTCTTGAACATCAGTCCCTTAGATTTGGGGGTTCAGTTTAATTAATTAATTTATTTACTTATTTAAAGTAATTGGTAAATACATGCCTCTTTTACAATTTTATATTAATTTTTTCCTGATAGATCCTAACACGTTGAAAAGTAAAAGTTTCAGCTGTTTAATTTGGACTTAGCTAAAACTTGAGTTTGGTGCTGACCAAAATGAATTGTGGTGGCATATTTTACTTTGTAAGACTAACATCAGCAATCTGAGAGGTGTACTCAGTGAAAATAATAGGAAGTAAATGTTGAATTTGTTCAGGCACCTAAATTATAATATACCATACAATTTTGAAATATCACCTTTGGTTTGTGTTAATTTTATAATTGTTTCCTTGATAACCTGTTATAATCATGGAGCCTCAAGCTACTATATTTTGGGAAATACAGGTATAGCTGGCTTTTAAAGTGGTTTAATTAAAAAACAAACAGAAAACCACCAAACCCTAGTGACCATCATATACCTACTCCTAGAATTAGTTTACTATTCATCTTGCTTAGGTGCAACTTTCTTGGTGCACTTAACCTGATGAAATGAGATGCCAACTGTTTTGGCTGCTAGTTCCTTATGAACTGCTGATGACCAGTTCATAATAATGTACATATATTTTGTAAATTAGAGCACTGACCCTAAACTGCTGTTCTTACGTCTGTCTGAAATGAATTGGATAATTGCCTTGTTTTCACATTTTTCCACAGTGTGGCAAATACCCCTACTTTTTTTTTTGAACTCACCATTTCTTTAGGTTTAGAAAATGAGAGGCTGTGCTATAGCATATCCATTGTTTCAGAGAAGTAAGACAGTACTGCTGTGTCTGAAACCCAAATTAGACATGTTGATGTTTAGATTTTCTTGAAATACATTGTGTGCTTCTGATGGCAATATGTCTTTAATATACTTTCAGTTATTATTAAATAAGTATGATTTTTATCTGTTTTACCTGTAGATAAGACAAACAGCAAACCAGTGAAACCTCAGCTTAACCTCTGAGTTGAGTTTTTGTTCTGTCTTAATACATAAGCTGCAAACATGGGACTTCCCTGTGCTGTATGCCATCAGTCTGTGCTGATAACAAAGTTGAGGAAAAAGCAGAAGAGTTCCAAAAAAACTTTTGGCAATTGGTAGCTGAAAGGATGTAGCTTGAGTGAAGGAGTAAATGTTAAAATCCGTGTGAAAGGCTCTCTTGACAACCAAGCTTGAGCTGAGACTGATACTCTGGGACCAGTACTATTTTTGAGTTGTGGCTGTCCCCACATGGGGATGTGCTGAGGTCCTATAACCCTCATGGTTATTTATTGCTGCTTACTCTAGGGAAGGTTTTGGGCAGGCAGCACCTGAGGGTACATCTCATGAACTGAGGACAAAATCAAAGAGCAGAAAGTGGTCGGAGAGGATCCCTTTCTGGGAGGAGGACTGAGACAGGCTAAGGAAAGGGTGCTTAATGTGATGAGGAGACTGCTTTCCCCACTTTCCTCTGCTCTTCGCCCCCTTGGAAACAGATTCTTTATTTCTGTGGATTCACAGCTCCGTCTGGAGTTTGTGAGACACAGCACATGCCTTCTAGTCTCAGTGTGCTTAATTAATTGCTCCTTGCACTATGTGTTGCTGAGAAGACAGACATTTGTTATATGTATGTGCATTTGGCCTGGTTCAGGAATTCAGGTTAGTAGAGAATGCTGAGGTTTTGTCCTACATAAAATGGTACAAATCTACAGTAGTGTGTAACAGGAACCAGACTTGTGATGAAGCATTTTTAATGTAGAAGTAATTTAGTAGCCTATTTCTGAAGAAGTGGGTGTATTGTTGCATGTTATTCCCTGAAAACAGAGCAGACGTTACTCTGAGTTTTATTTTTACTTGAGATCCCTTGAGAATTTATAACTTTGTATCCAAAATAAAATTAGGTTCTCTCCATTTACGGTTCCTTTGAGATTAGGTAGGTGTTCTAAAAGCAGGTGAAGAAATGGGCAAATTTCTCCACAGTTATGAGTATTTGGATGACCTTATTTCCTTTTAAGTGTTTGAGAAGTAGTGAAAAATAAACACTCCTTTTGAGGCCACGCTTTTAAAGTTGGATCAAGTTGTCTACTGAAGTTCATGTAAGTTTTTGAGAACCCTCAAGATATGGTATACTTGTGCAGTGCTTTACACTGCCCCTCTCAAGGGCCTGTTTTAAGGAGTTCACTGTGCAAATTCTCGTGATCCAGGAAAATTACATCCTGATCAACATTTTGTTCAACTGTGTGATATTTTGGTTGAGTGCCATAGCACTATGATAAAACGTTGATGTGATACGTGATCATACCCAAGTGTATCTCTGAACTCTGATTTTGGAAGGCGATCATCTTCACGTGGGTCATTTTAAATCCGTTTTTGGGTGGTAGCTGTGACCTTAGGGAGATGGCTGAGGTTTTTGTGTGACAGAATTGTTAACCATGCTTGAGTTTTCCACGCCGTGTGACTGAGAGAGCTGTGCTGCCCGAGCTCAGTTGTCTGTGCCTGCCGTTGATCGGTGTCACGGGCTGCGACAGCTGCCGCGTCAGTGCCGCTCTTTTGGTCCTCGCTCTGGCTGTGCACATGTTGTGGGGGAGTTGTGGCCACAAGCTCTGCGAGGTCTCATGGGGTCGTGCAGCAGCCAGAATGCACAGAGAGCAGGAAAGGGAAGAAAGGTGATTATTAAATCGTGCAAGATGTGGATGTGAGGAATGTGAGGGATTTCTGGTGCCAAAATACCGAATTGCGCTACTGACTCTTTGTCACTTCAAAGCACAGGCCAAGAGTTTAATCCTCAAAGCTTCTCAGTGAGGTAGGTAAGTCAAGCTGGAAGAATGCAAGGTGTCGAATAAATTATGTTTTAGAGCTAAATAAGCAAGGTTATTCTTTAAAAAATATATTCAAAGTGGAAAAAACCCCAACATTGTATGTAGTGGAAACTGTACTTGTTAAAAAGAAAGGGTAATAGATTTAATGTGTTCTGGGGACTGTTTGAACTGTGTATGTGTAACACTGTGAACTATTAGAATAACAAAGATGTGTAAGTGCATCTGCTACTCTGCACAGGTTTTGTAGCATAGTTTTATTTACAGTGACTTTAATTTGTCTCTTTCCACTAATTGTCAGGTTGCTAATTCTGGTTTCTAAGGTTTCTTCTTATTACCTCCCCCTGCCTTTAAGTCTTTTTCTTCCAGTCCCGTTCTCTCCATATGGCAAATAAAATCCTCAAAGAAAAATCCAAACTGGCACAAGGAAAATAATGAAGTGTGTCCAACATGAAACTAGTTTTATCTCAAGCTTTTCAGACAGCTGTTTATAGCACAGAATGGAAAATGGGGCAGTGGTGCAGTCTTTCAAGATCTCTAGCAAATTTGTTGATTTTTATCTTTCAGTGTCTTCTAATACTGTTTAGTTCTTCATCAGGACACTGTGGTTTTGTCCCTGACTTTCAGTCTCCTTTTCCTTACTAATTTTTCCTGCCAGTGTAATGACTTTGGGCTGGGAGATTTTTGTGGGAAAAACCATATTGAAAAAGATTGGTCTTGCACTTAGTTTTGAACCTCATGGATGCCAAGTACTTTTATATCACCATGTGAATGATTTACTTTCTTTCTGTTTTATATGTGTGTATATATATATATAAAAGAGAATACAGGGGTTAGTTAATGCTATGATTGGCAGAGATATTTTATTTCCCTGGTCTAAACTGTCAAAAAAACCTTTTAGCTTTTTTTGAATTTGTGTGCCCGTGGTGTACTTTATGCTGTAATTTCCTAGCTAGTAGCCATAACTTTCCCTGTGACATTCTTCTGTCACAGTGTTTAGCAGAGAATGGAGACATTTTAATCTTCAGTTCAGGATTCAGACTTGCAACAAAAGAATGAACTCAAAAATGGTTTCTCTCTCTCTCTCCCCAAATGAATAGAAGCATTCAAGGAATAAGCAGAATCAATGACACCAATGAAAGGAGCAGTGAATTCTTCATTGACATACTGAACTATTTAAAGTTATTTCATCAGGTTTGCATTTAGGAATGAATGGCTTTTTTTATTTCCTAAGAGAGAGTATTGACTACAACAGTGACTAATGCACTCAATTACAGTTGTTCCTATAAATGCTGAAATGAGATATTACTGTAGGCTTGACAAATATGGCATGTAACAAAATGAGGTTTGTGGTGTGGCTTATGACCAGTGAATAGCAATAAGTTTTCAAAGTTCAGCTCTGTTCACTAAAATGTATTTAATTTTGATGATTCTCTTGCTAAGTAACTTTTTGGAGGCAAAAAATAATTTGCCATCTAAAAGCAGAGTAGAACCTGATGCGATTATATTGGAGGATATCCTAAAGCAGGCTCCCAAGAGATGGCCCAGTAGAATGTTTTCCTGTACATGCTTGGGGTTGTTCTAGCTGTTTGATTTGTATTCAGCCAAAACCCAAGTGTGGTGCTGTATTTTGTATATACCTGGTATTACATCAACCTATTGTAATTTTCTTATGGTAGTGTACTCCCAGTTTAAGGTTAGGCAGCACCACTTAAATAGAATGTAATAGTGCTAATGGTGTTGGTAAGTGAAGTTGGAAATTACTTGATCTTTGTAAATTTGTTCATATTCAAGTGTTCTAGCAGGTTGTTTAGTGCATCTAAACACTCCACTAACAGCATTAGTTGTAGTGTGTTGTAACTGAGACTGAGAAAATGACATTATTCATTTTTCTCGCAACTTCTATTGTGCTTTACCATCCTCTGATGATCTGTGACTGTTCTGAAGTACACAGGAGGAATAATTACTCCTGGCTTTGGAATAAAGCTCTGTGTAATTCAAATTTTGCAGTAAAATGTGTAGTGATAATCCTGTTAGCTTACCACTTTTTTGTACGTGACTAAAGGATGGCTCATCACGTGTGTCATGCTTTTTTTTCCCCACTGTGAATTTCATAGATACATAGTATTCAGTGTTTTCTTGCTGGTATTTGCATTTTTGCAAATGTAGGAACTCTCATTTAAGTTTTTCTCATGCTAAATAAATTTTAGTTTGCTTTAAAACTGGTATTGATATATCTTAAAAAGTACCAATTAGCAATTGTCATTTATTGTAGGTGCTACAAAATATATTAGAAACAGAAAATGAATATGCTAAGGAGCTACAAACAATGCTTTCAAACTACCTGCGACCATTACAAGCCAGTGAAAAGTATGTGAGTTTGTCCTGTGTTTTAAATTAAGCTTGAGATCTCTTACGTATTGGGGAGGGTTAACATGGTCAAAATGTCAATGTCAGTGTGAATTTACCTCTGTGGACTCTGTGTTTCTTGAGGCTGGCTTACTTTTATTCAGTTTGCTTGATGACTGAAACAGTGTGGTCCTTGATCTAAGAACCAGCAAGCTTTTTCTTTTCATGCAATATAGTATTAATGCACAATTGCTCAATAGCTGCAAACCTAAACATGTTTTATTTGCTTTGGCTTCAGGTTAACCTTGACAAATACTTCATATTTAATGGGAAACCTGGAAGAAATAAGCTCTTTCCAGCAAATGCTTGTACAGTCCTTAGAAGAATGCACCAAGTAAGTGCCATGCATACTAGATAAAATTTCACATGCAAATATCTTCTATTACTTTACTTGTTGCATCTTTTGATGGATATAGATTTTTTTCTCTCACCTTAAGGGTTGTTGCCAGAGCAGTACAGTAATAGATGTTTGGGGAATATATTGATTGTTTGTACAGATATATATTGGCCCTAGGATGCAATTGGAAAGGTAGAAATTTTGATATAGTTTAAAAGAAATTTATGAATTTTCATTATGCAATTCCATACCAGTAGGGAAGTGGTGGTAGTTTTGGTTTTGGGGGCATGAATTTTAAGTATTTGCTTCAAAGTAAGAGAACAAAAAAAGAATAGAGGAACCTTATGTGATGATGGAACAGTGGAGAAGATGGTGACTTGGGTGAAGGACACTGTAAGAGAATGCTTGTGCTTGGTATTTTTCTGGCCTGAACAAAGGTGGTCATCAAAGTGTGCTGGAAGAGGTCTGCAGGATAGGCAGAAAGAGCAACCTGAATTTAATGGAACCCCTCAATGCTTGTCCTGTACCATTTACAAAGCATGGAGCACAGAAAAAAGGGGATGAAGACACTTGTCCTCCTTCCCTAATTTAGGCTGAAGTGATAATTTGGTATTTTTCAGCTTGTTACCTCAGCACTTGGGCACGTAAGAAAGAAGTTGATCATATTGCATTTGTGTTGTCCTAACAATTTCCTGAAATTCCACTGGAAGTGTAGTTTGTGTTCCTAACCTCAGCTGTGTAATTTTCTTTGCCTATATTCTAGTTTTGTCTGACCACATGGTGAGCTAAGGCAACTTCCTAATCCAAATTTTCTTGGTTTCTGCCAAGTTAGTAATTAGAATTGCTACTGAGGGCTTAGACAAGTTTCAGTTTGCTGTGAGAACGAATTAATGTCTTGGATGGAGGTGAAAATACTTCTTTTGGCAACAGTGAGCTTTAGATCACCTCAGCATGTCTTGTTTTGCCCTCTCCCTCCTCTTCCCTGAGCTGCTCTGTGTGAAGAAACAGCCTTGTCATGAAAAAGTAAAAGCTGCATCTCCACTAGACAGTAACATATGCCTGGTGGTGCTGCTGACTTCAGATCCCACACCCTCCTACCACCTGCCTTCCGTCCCTCTCTCCTGCCTCTAGACATTTCACACCAGTGAGAGGGAAAGGGAGGATGGGGTCTAGTTCAGGTGGCAATTCAGCAGTGCAATGGAAACATTTTTGAAATGGTTAGTCTTTCATGCTGTGAGAAAGAACATTCTGGCAAGTTTGACTTGATCAGTTAAATGTCTTAATCTCTGTCCATTTGTCGACATACTCAAATGTTTCTTTTTTTTTCTTGTAACTTCTCTTCGTTGTCTTATTTTCTTTTTACCATGATTTTGTTTCTTTGTGTCGTAAGTTAGGGCAATTAAGAACTTTGTGTAGAACAGTCTGTCATATTTTAAAACTTTGTTTTTAAGGTGCTCTTAAAAATGAGAGAAGAGTATATACCTTTAAACAAATATTAATGCAAACTTCATTTTAACCTGGAGTGTCAGTTAATGTGATATCACAATGGAGCTTCAAGCTCAGAAAGCTTCATTAGTAACTCTGCTTGTCTTAAACTTTTTAAAGCACCTTTTTGTAACGTTCTTTATTTTGTCCTTTTGCTAAGTGAAATGTTGCTGTGTAATAAACTAGGAACATACTGGATACTAGTAGGTGGGCAGAGAAGGTGATGCCCTAAAATTACTGAAGTATTATTGCAAACATTTTGTCTTATTTTCATTTCATAAATATGCTCATCATCTCATCATGCTGAGTAGTATTTTCAGTTTAATTTTCAACATAGCACATTAACTTGAGCATACAGCATCCTTCTGTTTGGAATCTAATCCATTAATCCATCATGATTCCCATCATGTAGAAGAACACTTGCTCTGCTGCCTTTTTTTTTTTTTTTGTCATTTTGCCATGTTTTTTTGGCTGGTGAACCTGTTCTGTAAACTCAGAGTAGCTCCTGGGCTGAAAATAGATTTATCACTTTATTTTATTTTTGGCAGAGAGCTTGTAGTTCCATTACTGAGGCAATTCATATTGCAGCATCTGATGTGGTGTTTTATTCTAACATGACATGTCAGAATGACCAAATGCTGTCGTCCTGCCAATTGTAATGCTGCCAACCTACCTTGCTTGACAAATTCCTTTTCTTGGGCATGAAAGTTGAATGCTTTTTGAATTCCACACCCATCTTGAGACAGTTTGTCATTTGAGTTTTCTCTTTAACAAATCCTGGCATGTACTTCAGTGGTAGAAACTTTCCTATGCTTTCCTCCTTTTTGCCTGCACCACTTTGGCTTATTTAATCCTTGTGGTGTTAAACTTTTTGGGTTTTTTTTTCAGAACATACGATGTTGTAGTGGGTTCTTTGTGTGTTTGGGGGAAATAGTTGTTTGGATATGGTTTGGGTTTAGCTGTGTGCCACCCTCCCACCCTGCCCACAGCCTGGAAGGTCTTCTGGTTCATTGCTAAAGGTTTGAACTTGTCCAGGTTGGGGTTATTTCCACCTTTGTAACTTCTTAGTTTACTAAACAAAAGTGGCACATGGAGTAAATCTAAGTAGCAGTAAATCTAAGTAGCACTAATTCTGAGTGAGAATCTTCCGGCTGAAAGGCTTCAAAGGTGCTTTTTTTGGCTGATCAGCTCCCAGTGCACTTGGTTCAGTGCACTGAAAGACCTGTAACACACAAGGCAGAGATGCTGTTGGAGTCTTCAGCTGTGAAGGAGCAGATTTCTGACAGTGAAAAAGAGCAAGAGTGCACCGTGCTCTGGTCTCTTGAGACAAAAAGTGGTCCAGTGCTCGAGGTGTCATTGCAGGTCTGTGGTCCAAAGATCAGTTCTGCAGCAGTACACACAGCAGAAGAGCTCTGCTAACAAAGTCAGTGTCCGTCAGGTGATCTCTGACCTGATGTAAATGATCTCTGTTGGAAGTGTAGCAGGAGATTGAGCCTGATGTGATCTCCTGCTCCAGAAAAGGTTCTTCCATTCAGCTGAAGTAGAAGCTATCAGTCTATGTCTGTACTTCTCAGTAAGGAGGGACACACATGACACACAGGCTGGCTGGTGGGACCAGACCAGGTATAATCTCCTCTGTAGCAAATTGAACTCTTTTACATAATGCCGCAGACTTTCCTCCTTGCCCTGTAACAGCCGTAGCTGGGGTTTGTCCTCTCTTTCCCTCATGTCCCTGCTCTTGCAGTCACAGTAACTGTGTTGTCTTGTTTTGTGTTTAAATGCACGCAGATACTTCATGTTTGGGGATGATCCTGAAGTGGAGTGGAATTAAAAAAAACCACAAGCAACAAAAACAGGGGAGAGGCCAGAGTGTGAGGGGGAGACTAAGTATAATACAAAACTTGCCAGTATTTCAGGTTTGGTTTTGGAGTGCAGATACAAATTAAGTCTGTTAAGTCCCAGTATCACCCTTTACTTTTGGTCATCATGAATATCAACAGAAATAAGGATGTCGTTACTAAGGGAATTTGAATGCGGTGTCTTTAGATATCCTGAAACAAACATGCGTAGTAACTGATGTCTGAGAGCCAAGACAGTTAGTGAAAGGTGTGGTAGTGAAGAGGTTGAAAATTAGATCAAAGGATTGTGAATAAATGGAATAGTGCCTCAATTTGTGCAAGCAGTAGCGCAGAAAGTTGCAAAGTGGCCCCTTACATCAGTAACGTTGTTAACTGTGAAGCCTCAGGAGATAACCTCTAATCTTATGTTTCTTCACAAATGGCACCCTTTGGAGTCATTAATCACAATTGTCCCATCATAATTTTTACAGACCGTTATTTCTCATGGGAAATTTCTCTTCTCTGCTATCAGCTTTTAAGTTCAGGGCATTCTTTGTACTGACCTCCTGCAAACACAGCAAACTTAGCATTGATGCTTCATCTCCTTCAAGAGCTGGAATTCTGCTTTTTGTCTTTGTGTAGGATGAGATGGAGAAGAGGAGAAAATGACACCCTGATAATTCAGTTTCCAGCTTGTGGCAGGTTCTGTAGATGGCTGCCTGTATAAATATACATATATTTATGCACACACAAACACATATATATGTATAGCAACGTAGATTCCTTCATGAATGACACCTTTATGGTAACTACACAGTCAAATGAAACTTAGGGAGATCTGCTCTTTCATTGCAAAAAGATAGAATAAATGCTGATTACATTTTGTTACCTATTTTTATTTTAAAATTGCCTCTGTTAGTTTCTATTTAAATTTATTTGAATTAATCACAGTTTCTACAGCATTTCCCAGAACACTGTAATGTCCACTGATCCCAAATCTAAGGTAGGTTTTTCAGATTACACAGGACATGATTAGACATTCTGTATTGTTACCCATTTTTTGTCAGCTGCCAGTGTAGCTTTAGTCCAGTTCTGATTACTGGTTTTGATCAGCCTTAAAACTAACCTTGTTGATCAATTACACTTAATTTTTATTTCTTTCTTCAAATTACTATACACTGGGCACTCATTGTAAGTCTGGAGAAACAAAACTGATAGCTGTTGGATGCAACTCTAACAAGCAGACAATTTTAGGTAGTTTAGATGTTGTCATATGGTGATTCTTCTGGTGTGTGTACAACAGCAGAGGCTTTGTTATGGTTCTTTTACATTTGCAAATAGAATTAAAATGAGTATCTGGCCTTTTATTAACTGAAGTCGGTATAATTTATATAGATGTGTGTAAATATTTATATATGATTCCTTTTTGATTAAAAAGCCAAATATGAGAAGAATGTTGGGATGAAAACCTCAGAATAAATTGTAAAATAACTATGCTCTTTATGGAACACATCAGCTATCAAAAGGTTCCTATGATGTGGTGATAGGCATTAAACTGATGCTTTTGCAGCAGGTAAAGGAGGTATAGATAGTTTATCTGCTGAAAATAGTAGAACACTTGCACTAATGCATGGATTAGAAAAGTCAAAGGGGATGAGTTACCACCCTGTTATAAAATCTGTGAAATATCGTAATTCAGCAAAGAATGTGCAGTATAAAGTGGCAAGGCATGTGCAACATGTGAGAGAGAATAATGTCAGTCTTTGATTCTGCTAAAAGAACAGCAGACTGAGAACACACAGATGTCTGCTTGCTGCAAACAACCATAATTCACCCTCCACCCCCATCTCTACAGTATGAAACGGGAATTTAACCATTTTTAGTAACTGTTTATTGGAGCCTTTTGCTATTTAATACTGAGTTATATGCCTTGAGTATGTCTTCAGAGTTTGAGACTTTGGCTGCATCTATTACTCCAAGAATGTATTATTAGCTCATGCTAGATTTATTAAAGGGGGCCAGCTGCTAGGCAGGAAATGCTTTTTGGCAAGGCTGTAAGAAAAGCATTCCCTCAGTATGCTGGGGAATGTCCTTGGTTTTCACCTAAACACCTGCAAAAGCAGCCACTCTATTGATTTCTGAATTTAAACTTCAAAAAAATAAAAAAAGATGCAGACTTATAAATGAGTCCTAGCCTTTGATATAAGGAGTGTTGATAATGTGATCAGAGTTTATCAGGCACGATGTGTTAGCTGGGGATTCAGCTGTCATTTTCTGGCTGCCTGTAATGGATGTTGCTTTCAAATCAGGGAGTGTTTCCCCTGACTTGCATTTGGAACGCCTTTACAATCAATTTTTGCTTCATTTTGGGTAGTCTTCCAATACAGTGCAGAGGGACTGAACAACTTATTGGGAGACAGACTTACTGTTTTGGAATTTTGGGGAGAACTTTTTTGGATGAGCTTTGCATTTTGACTACTAGGAGCAAACTTAAGGAATGGGACAAGATGACTGTGTTTGAGCAGAATGGGAATGTCCCCTGCCTGGAGGAGTGATTGTTCTGGAAAGCTGAATGGTTTCTTTCCTCCTGAAGTTCACTGAAGCATCTCTCACTTTTTTTTTGAGGGAATATGCTAAATATTGATGTTTAGGAACTTTATGTACATGTCTGGGACAACTACAGAAAATAATGACTTTAAAAAAAAAAGATATTTTTCAGGCAAAAAAAATATTCTTCCAGAAAGAATTGTTGTAACTAATCTTAGAATGAAGCTCTTTGACTGTGCTAACAGTATGTGCATTGAGTACTTAGTGAGGGCTCATTTAGCTTTACAGCTCATGTGAAGAGTGAAGAGAGTTTTGAGAGTAGTTAAAAAGATAACAACAATGGCAAAATCCACTGTCATATCTTGATAAGAAGCAAAAATTCAGTGTATTTATGTTAGGAGATGCAGCCTTTGTTCAAGGAGAGCAAGTGCATGGAGAAATTGAAATGTTTTGTCTTGCACATACTGTACAGTGGTTTAGATGAGGTGTCAGGAACAAGTTTGTAGTCTAGGACCGATGAAAGCTTAGTGGCCCATCTTCTGGTTAACTTCAGTGTGGGTTATACAGTTGACCATACAGCCTTCTGCTGAAGAGGTTTAGTCCTTCAGGTGGGAGGTGCTCTGTAGAAAAGAAGAGTTTTGTCCCTTCTGTGGCCCTTATGTTACTGCACAAATCCAAATCATGGCCCCCTATCAGCCACTGTGAAGAACATTAACTCTACCCCAGCCAAACCCAGCACACAATATAGACTGCTTTTCTGGGAGTTCATTTATTTCTCTGTCTGGTTGCTATTACAGCATTTTCATCTTTATTGCTCTGTTTTTAGGTTGCCTGAAGCTCAGCAGAGGGTTGGAGGATGTTTTCTAAATTTGATGCCACAAATGAAAAGCTTATACCTTACATACTGTGCCAACCACCCATCAGCAGTGAATGTCCTCACAGAACACAGGTATGTTAACTTTGTGGTCTTTTGAGTCTGATACAAAAATGTGTGTACCACACACTTGAGTTGTGAAGCTGTGATGTCACTTTTGACATGTTTGGTGTGGTAGAACTTGTTTGAGAAAGAAAATTACACTTTTTAAAAAAAAAAAGATAAAATTCTCCATAAAACAGCTGATTAGGACAGCTTGTCACTGTTGGCAGTGTATTATCAACTATTTGAGAGAAATTTTTCATTCAAATAACACATGCTGGACTCTGAATATGTAAAACAAACTTTACTGATTGTCATCTTTGTTTTAAAAATGTAGACATCAAAACAAGTTTGTGAAATTATGGCATAACTGACATGACTTAGGCTTCTTAGACAGTTGGTGCATTGTAACTTAGCCCTGTAAAAGCCTATGTATACTTTAACTTCATAATGGTATTATACTCTTAGCTTTACTTTTGAGTGGTATGAAAGAAGTGTGAGTTTTGCAAAATTACTATTTTCTATAAGAAGTAGGATGCTTAGTTAACATGATGTAGGTTGCTCAGCTTTTGGACAGACCTTAAATTTGCATAGAAGATGCCCTGTATCACTTTGAGGGAAAAGTATTGAGGCCAGAATTTGATGGAAGAAGTCAGCTTTCAAAGCTTTTGCTATATACTTTTATTCTGATGACCCTTGTGCTGAAGCAGCTGTTAGTTTGGGGCTTGTGATGCAGGACAGAACCATGACTTCTTCTTGGAGGTTAGATATAGGACAAATTCTATCAGAATATAAGTTCTTTTTGCTTCACACACCCCTCTCCTTTTCCTCTTGTTGCGTTGGACTAAAGTAAAGATATTTTGAGGAAAGATATTATTTACTCATAATATTATGAAGAAGAAAAACCTTCTAGTTACCAAATAACTCTGAACTTTCACTTATGTTAGTAATATATGTAACTATATTCCAACCCCAGCTGGAAAAATCAAGCTGCAAATTCACATTACAATATAGGCAGAAAGAAGGTAAGTTTTTGTCATTAAAATTCAGCAAGACAAAAATATGTCTAAACCCCCCTGATGGAAATCCCTGTGTGTTTGCTTTCTTTCAAATGACCCTCTTCTAGTACCATTTTCTGTAAATGGTTTTTAATACTCTTGGGCTTGGATTTTTTTATTGGAGTCTTTATGCTCTTTCCATACAGAGGTCTGGGATTTAACCTATAGATGGAAGGTGGCATGGGACAGCAGAGTGATCAACTATATTTCTTTAAATTTGGGGGTATCTGTAAAGGATTATCCTAACTTTCAGAACTCAGAGAAACAGTGGTAGAAATGTGAGGGAGGAAAGCTGTTTACTCTGCAAATGGAGAAGAGAAGCATTTCTTCTTTTCCTGTTTCTTTTTGTGTATGTTGTCCTAAGAAAAACATTCAGCTTCAGGTCTCTAAAGTCAGCTTGACATCAAATCCTAGTGGAGACAATTTAGGTGTCAGAGGAGTTAAGTAATTTGTATGTGGAAGTTTGTTTGTATGAGATAGCTCAAGGGAAGAGAAGTTGAGATAGACAGTTTTCTGTTTAATGCTCTTGTGCTACCAGGCATGAGACAACAGAATTGCATCCTGTTCTTTCTAATTACCCCACTTTTGTTATTCTAATACCTTAATTTTTGTTGTTCACCATTACTGTAGGTAGCAAGTGGATTGACTAAATATTTCGCTTGAGACAGCTGCCATGAAGAAATCAGAAGGTGGCTTTAAGCAGTTCTGAATCTCTTCCTCTCAGAATGCCAAAAACTTTTAATTACATTGTTTCAAAGGAGGGGGCAAGAGAGAAATAATGAATTGGTTGGAGGCATGAAGAAATTAGAAATACTCAGAACTGTCTCTTTTTAGCTGAGATGATTTTAATGTGTAAAAAAATGTGCTATAAACCTTAATTTAAAAATTGCTGTGAGGTCTGAGGATAGCCGTGATTGTAGTAATGGTCAAACAATTACACTGCAGTTCATTCTGGATAAAATACCAAGGTTTAAGGTTTTTTAGGAAAGGCAGAATTATGTTGGCTGTTTTGGCAGTATAATTTTAGAAGAGGGTCCAAACCCATGTGTTTTAATACTAGCAAAAACAGGACAAAGAAATAGGTGTATGTGGAATGCTTGGTTTTTAATATCATATTTGTAGCATCTGTGCTATTCAGTAGCATTTTAGAGAAGAGGAAAAGGCAACTGTCTGAAGCAGTTTGATTTGGAACATAAATTCTTACTGTCTACAGAAGATTATTTCTTGTCATGAGCTCTGTGCAGTTCATAAACTGAACACATATGCAATAGCTGTACCTCTGAAAGCCTTTAAAAAAAAAAAAAACAACCTAGCAAATAATTTTAAGTCAAATTCTTATATCACAAAATTAGTATTTTCTGCTCCATTTATTTTTCTGGGAACCCATGCCAACAAAAAAATAATTCTAGATAATTGCTCTAGATTAAGATTTTTTATAAGATATGCTGTTTTTACCTTTTTTTTTTTTTTTTTTTTTTTTTTTTTTTTTCATANTGTTTTTTCCTTTTTTTTTTTTTTTTTTTTTTTTGCTGTCATTGACTAAAAAAAGTTTTGAGGAAACTAGCTAAAGCATTAACTGTGTTGTTTCCTTAAGTGATTGGCTCACATTAAAAGTGTAAGCAGTTGTCTGGTTTGGTGGAGCATTATACATGGGGGTTTTATATGTCATTGTCTGAGCTATCAAGGGTATCTGTGTTGTAAGACCTGTTAAAATGTTGACACCTTGTAGAGGCTCTGTGTGTATGTGTATCTATAGGTAAAACATGAATTATTTATTATATTTATTATGTATTACAGAATTATTGTGCTCTTCTAGATAAAAACTTTCTTTGACTAGCATTCTTGTGAAGTAGATTCTAAATAGCAGTACTTGGGATGGGGTTTGAGATCTGAAAGGGACATTCAGTTGGAATGTGACTCTCTTTTTTTCCCTTTTTTCCCTTTTTTTAAATGCCATCCAGTGTGAATGCAAGTCTGTTTCCTCTTTATCTTTTGTCATTTGCTTCTTGATCATATTCAGCAGCAACGTGAGGGCTTTTATTCAGTTAATACAGAATAAGGGGTTGTGTGTGCATGTATGTTCATCATGTATGTACGTGTTTATGTAAATACACAGTCTGGGCCAAAGGGGTTAAATTATGTTATTTAAAGAATAAGACATTTATCATGTTCAAATCTTCAAAGCCACAAACATCTTGCATTTCATTAAGTTAACTTATTAATAGTCAGACTATTAAAAGACTACTGAAATAATGGAAAACCTGAGGGTATGTGAACATGAAGAAATGGGAGTAAAACCTAGTGCAGCCCATACATGAATTCACGTTCCAGAACTATGTGGTTCTGAAGTTGTATTTGCTGCTGATGATCACAGCAACAGCAAAATCTTTCCATTAAGTTTGGGAACAGTTTCTCCTCTTGGTTCCAGTTGTGGCTTTGTGACTTTTATCCAGGTGTTAAAGTTGGTATTCAGCGTAATTTCTCCAATTTTATACTATCTTGAAATTTGGTAGGTACTTCGTGTCTCAGGATTGTTGTGGAGCTACTGCATACTTTTTTTCCCAGAGTTTAAATTCCTCCTGCTTAATGAATCAAGAATTTTGAAGGATTAAGTAATTTTTCTTCAGATCTGTCATTGTATCTTGTAATTGTGTCTTAAGCCACTGGCTAGAGCTGAAGAGCTGGAGTTTCCCAGGTACGGCTGGGTGGTGCTCTGGCAGAGTTTTGCATGTTCCCTTCCCATAGTGGGTGTAGTGCCACTGTACACCACCCCTGTTTTATTTACTTTATTCCACATCAGTCCCAGCTTTTTGGCTCCATTTTATCAGGTTTGGTTCTACTATCTTACAGGTTTGCTTGAAGATCCCAGTTCAAGTCTAAGGGTAGGTGTTCCAATATATGGTATTATTTTAGGACAGAATTTTGCTTGCTAGTGAGACCAGTACTGCCTTGAGGGTGTAGAGTTTAGTCAAACTAGCACTGTTCCTGTGTGTGCTTCTGATCATAGACTTATGCTTGCCTTCCAGTAAGAGGAGGAACAGAATGAGCAACCGAAGGCGTGAAAGAGTGAGTTTCCTGCAGATTAAAAAACCCAGTTGGATACAAAGTACAGAAATGTGTAATTGCAGCAGAATAAGGAGTGCCAGGAACATGAAATGTTACCTAGCTGGGAAAGATCACAAGCAACAAAGTTCAGTGCAACAAGAAAGTCTAGCAAAAAAAAAAAAAAAAGAAGAGCAGGCAGAAGCTAGGACTGGGACTTCCTGTGGACGATATCCAAAAATGGCAAGAGGAAAAGATACTTGAGTATGGGACTTACTGAAGGTTGGATAACATAATTTTAAAAACCAAAAGTAACAGTCCCCACTGATCAATGGATAAAAAAATTCTTTTGAGGCAATAGGGACAGTACAGACCCAATGTAACCAGCAGCAAGTATGAAATTTTGGAGGGGTAGAGTGGGGTGTTAAATGTTTTTACTTTGTTTGCAGCAGAATGTTCATTTAAAAAAAAACAAAGAGAAGAAAAATCTTCCCAGAAGAAAATTTAATTTGATGAAGAGGCAGTTGAAAATTACTAACACACACCTGCTTTTTTTATTTTGCAAAGTGGCAAATACCAAGCCAGTTCTCAGCAGCAAGAAAGCTATTCACAAATCTTTACTTGTTGAAATATTAATTTTCCTAGATTCTTCTGTTCTCTTAGATAACATGTCCCAAACATATTCTACACTTGCATCACAGACCTAGCAGTCTGGATAAAATTTGTGGAGCTGGAACATCACAATTACTCTGAGTAACTGGAGCATGGAATACAGATCAGCTTGAGTCAGAAAGCTCTTTGTGCCTCCCCCACTTTGGTGAATCCCTGAGCCTGCAAGTGTGCAGGCTGATGTCATACGCCGAGCTACAGTCCCCAGGAGAGGAGCTTGACTGGGAAGTTTAGCCCTAGGAAATGCAAAGCTGCAGTTGAGGGGTTGCTGAGCTAAGCTGTGTCACGACGCTCTCAAAATGCGCTGCCTGTGTGCAGTCCTCAGACCCCTCAGCAGTGATAGCTCCTGCTCCATCTATTACAAACAGAGACCTCCTTCAGAAGTGTAAGTTGTGATTTTAAATGTATACACTTTCAGTTCCTGGATCTGCTTTCCTTGAGGTTCAATGGCCTTTCTTTTTTTCCTTCTGTTACTTGTAGGCACATCTGAACTTTATTTACTTCCCTCTTCCATTTTGATTTGCAGCTTTTGAGGCAGCTGTACTGAGAAAAATTTGAATATATTATTAGGGCTTAAAGACACTTTTCATCGTGACCTTTAAAATATCTCAAGCTGTGAACTAACTCTAGTCTGGAGTGGGGAGAACTCTTCAGCTTGAGTTTTCAGAATAAATGAAGCACAGCATTTTGTATGCTTCTCTGAATTTTATTGTGTAAAGTGACGCAAGTAGTGAATTAAAGTGTCATCTGCCTCTTTCTGAAAAGCTCCTTGCTTAGGCAGTTGTGACTGAGTTGATGATTTCACTGTTCAAAAGATTTTCTTGTTCAGCTAAATGATAGCTTTTTAATTAAAACATACTCTTAGCTGTGGGCTGGAGTTTGATTTAGCATATACTGCCTAGGAGACTGTGGTACTTGCAGGCATCAATTGAAATTGTGACATGAAAGAGCCATTGTCTTTGGCAAAGCAGCTGACAGACTGTTTTTATGCTGCAATTCATTAAAAAACGGTTGTGAACTGTTGTCATGTGCAAACAGTATTTTAACCCACTCATATATTTTTGAAAGTAAACCCTTCCTTTATGTCCTGTACTGAATTTGTCATTTGTGACTAAATGAAAGACACTCACTTTAAGCTTTGAGCCAAAGTAACATCCACATTTTGATGGATATTTAATGTCCACAAAGCTGCAGAGGTGCCACGTTGGTACAGCATGAGTAGAATGCTTAGGGGGGTCTGCATGACAGAGCTGCCCAGGCAAAATTTGGGGTATTATTGTATTAAAGGAATGTGTGCCTGTGTTCAGACCAGGGCTTGAACAAGCTGGCATGTCAGAACTTGTCAGAGGGAAGCGCAGAAGTGTATGAAAGGAAACATTGTCCTCTTGGGAATGTTGGGAGGAAAACTACGTCATTCAGTTTTAATTACACCTATTAACACTGCTCCCTGGAAAAGGCTTCCTGATGATGCCATTGCTAAGCCTGTTTTTCAGGACTTTGTGTACATTTCAAGTGAGCTGAGGTTTAAACTTGCTCCATAAGTTCCTATATTGTGATTAAGTAAAAAAGGTGATGATCAAATGCCACTTGAGTAGAGAACGGCTTAACCACAGAGTGTGTTTAGTTAAAGGGATTGCAGAGTAGACAGTGAAAACAAGATAATACCAGGTTTTTATTTCAGGTTTCCAAGAAGTTAATTTTAATTCAAACTATAGTGGATTTTTTCCTGGGTTTTTTTCGCACATCTCTTTCATACTGTTGTAGTTGAAGAAATGGAACAATGATAATGAAGATATGAACTGTGAATATGGGTGAAATGGTAACCAAAGTTCCTCCTACTGTAGAATCATTAAAATAAAAAAAAAATGGGGGGGGGGAAGTGCAAGCATTGTCTAAATGGATAGTACAGCAAATACATAGAATACATTTAGAATGCATTTATAGGCACCCAACATTATGGAGATGGGTGAAGTAATTAGGAATGGGGATTTTTGCCCCTTAGCAGCCTAAGGGCAAAAATGAGCACTGTTCAGAACAGTGTTGAATTGAGTGGCCTGTGGTATTTGAGATCGGCATATCCTGTGGAAAATGCAGCTATGTCGGGGTGAAGGACAATCTGTGTAATACGCTTACAGATTGTGCTGCCTGAAATGGGGAAGAGTAGTGGATGATGTAAAAGGCAGAGTTGGTAGAATTAGGCAGCAGGGGCTGTGTCTGACTGAAGCAAACAAAATGCAAAAGATGAGTTTAAACAGCTGCTTCTTCTTGGTTCTTGTAAAAAATGTCTTTATGAAGATGAAGTATGATGAACTGTCAAGTACTATGTGTAACCTGACTTTATGATGCTGAAATGGGTGGGGATGATTACAGGTGAAATTAATGGATAAAACAAAAAAGCAGTCCACTTGCATATGATCAGTGTCATATACATGGGGAATTGAAGTTTAAAACCTAAGAGTGCCTTCTGGCAGAATGGCTTTCACATGTGAACTTTGGTAAAGCTTCCTGTGTAAACCGAGTGTCACACCTTTATTATTTACTGGAAACAGTTTCTTTCCTTTCAACTGAGTCAGGAGGACAGGAAGTGCCAGCACACCCTAGCCTGGTGTTTCAGTGAATTACCCTGAATACTTGACCTCAAAGTAGCTGGTAACACCGTAAACCCAAGACATAGTTACAAGTCAAAATCTTTATTCTTGTTTAGAGTGCCAGTGCAGTCAGCTGTCAAGTTCTGAAGTGTTGTGATTTTATGCTAAGCAAGGGCTGTGTGACTAAGAAAGCATTTGGCAAAGTAGGTCTTCAGCCTCCAGGTATTCAGAACTGGCCAGCTTTACTTAATTTTAAATTTAAGCTCAAAAAGTACTCGAGTTTATCTGTGTTGCATTATTATAGTTCTTTATGCAAGGTATTGTAGGAGGTTTTTCAATGTGTTTTTATTTTGGCTAAAACCTGTTTATGTTACAGGCTGATTTAGAAGGCCTGGAGTTGCTGATATATCCTGCTTAAGAGGGATGCAAGGTCTTTCCCAAGTGTGCCCAGCCCTTCTCTTTGCCTCAGTAAAATGCACAACAGGTGTTGAGAAATGCCCTCACCCTCTGTCTCCACTCTGTAGTTAAGTGCAGCTGAAATGGCACAAATACTTATACTGAGGAGTGCCTGGACCTTGTTAGAATGGGGACAAAAGGCTCTTGAAAGAGGTGGTGTAGAATTGTGGTGGGTCTGGCAATTTAGAAACAGTGCTGGATGTACATAAGCAAGGTAGTGTAAGTAAATTCCAGTTAACTGACCTGAAGACAAGTAAACTTGGAATAAACTGTATGGAAAAGTGAACTGTGAACTGGAGGAAACTTTGGTGAACTGGAGGAAACTTTCTGTGAACTGGAGGAAACTTTGGTGTCTGTAAGGTGAATGATCCAGGTGGGATGGTGGGTAAAGCGCTTATATTGGGATGGGAAGGTCAGAGTTTATAGAATTGTTGAATCATTTAGGTTTAAAAAGATTTTAAGGGTAGAATCCAACTGTTACCCAACACTGCTAAGTCCACCACTGAACTGAGTCCCTAAGCACCATGTTTGTGGTCTTGTTGTCTTCATGTATTTGGACAAATGACATTAATAAGCAGTGTCACTTGTTCTGAAATGGGAAGGAGTGTGTGTGTGTCTTGAATGCAATAAGATGTTACATTTTTAATAAACAACATTCTGTATTTCTTTTATTTAGATTTTTTCTTTAGAATTCTGTGTTCTTTGGCACCTTGTATTTTATGAAGCCTGGCAATCACCCCAGATGCTGCCAGATCTTCCATTCCCAATGGAGAGGGCTCATTTTGTTCTTGGTAATTTAAACTCTTGAAAAGCTAGTCCTCCTCTACCATAATCCTCTAAAGTCTCTGCTTTATAAGCAGAAGATGTAGCTATTTTGTTTCCTTGATAGCAAAGGGAGCTGAAATTCTACATCTGGTACTTTAACTGAGTTGCTGTAATAAGTTGAGGGGTTGGGCCAGTTCTGAATCATTCAAATACCAAAAAATATCTGGAGGTGGGAAGTAGCAATTCATGATACATGGAGAGAATGAATTTCTTACAGTGGCTTTGCTGTCAAAAGAAGTGTGTTGTGTAAGTCCACACTTAGTGAAACCCTAGCTCATTAGGGAATAGACTGCATGGTGATTATTTCTACCATTTGTATGGATGTTGGTCATTTCTTTGCAGTAACACACTGAATGTGAGATGAGGTCATTAAACATCTAAGTGTGGGAGAGAAAAAAAACTTGTTCTGTCTCCTCATTCTGTTTGTCACCCTAAAAATACCCATTTTTTAATTATATATGAAGCAATTGACTCTTGCTTGTGTATTACTTGTGTAAAGCACCTCTAAAGTAGTATGTGATTTTACTAGAACAAAGAGCTGAGAATAAAATACAGCTTTATCCTGTAATTGTTGCTTGAATGATGGAGCATTTAGGAATTGTCTTTGAGCACTGGTTGTCTAGAACAGTGGATTTGATCCCATTTATGTTTTTCCCTGGATGGACCCCAAATGTGCAAATGGCTTTGTTCCTGTATTTTATTTAATGCACAAACTTGATCATAGCACTTAGGTTGTACTTGAATTAATTTTTAGTAGGCCTCCTGTTTTATTGGCATCTTCATTGCAGGTGAAAGACTGAATCATGAATCCAATGTAATTTATTTGTGTTGATAATTTAATCTTAATTTGCTTAAATATCTTGTGCACACAGTGAGGAACTAGGAGAATTCATGGAGATGAAGGGTGCCAACAGCCCTGGGATCCTTGTACTGACCACGGGCCTCAGCAAACCTTTTATGCGTCTGGATAAATACCCCACGTTACTCAAAGAGCTTGAAAGGCACATGGAGGTATATCTTATCAGCATTTATGTTCCAGCTTAATGATGATTTGGCAACAATTATTTTAAAGGTACATGTCAAACATGATGGGACCCAAAATTACATTTGTTTGCTCTTCCATCAGCCGTCTAAACTGCAGGCTGCAATGGTTTATGTAAAAGTCAGTGCAGTAAAACTTCCTGTAAAAGCCAAACATTTAAAGTAAAACTATCCAGAGAAGCTAATCATCATTCCTAGAATAGTCTTACCAGAGTCTCTGGTTGACTTGACATTAAATGTGTCTCCTGCACACTACTTCAGGCCACTTTATCTTGGAGAGGGAGTGCTGCTTCTTGCCTCAGCATGTTGAACACATTGGCAAAATAGTCTCTCTGACTTCTAGAGAATGCTGTCCAAAAGTGATCTTTACAGGATGAGAAGGTGTTTGAGGACCTCCTGTTTTCACCTTTTGCATTTCATAGGTTAGATGTTTGGAGTGTGGAAAAAAGAGAAGAATAGAAAGCGTGAGGGTCTTGTCACACAGCTTGGTTTGTCAGCCAGTGACAGCAGAACATGCTAGTTAGCCTGCAGGGAATCACCTTTGTGACAAAGCTAACCTGCCAAACAAATCTCTGTAAATACTTTCTTCTTAGGATTTCAAAATCGCTTATGCACTAGGTCTTGTAAAACTTCTGTGGCTCTATTTAAGTATAACTAGGGTTGTGCTAAGTAACTGCAGTTTTACTTCAAGCCAAACCCAGCAGTGTTTGATATAAGGCCATGAAGAGACCAGATCAGTCTACAACTTCAATTTTGCAAAATTGTTTATTTGTTTTTAGTTAAGCCTCTGACAATTTTAAAAATAACTTTGCTAGAACTGAACTTTTTATATATGTTTTCTCCACTGTTTTTAGGATTATCATCCAGACCGTCCAGATATTCAAAAATCCATGACTGCCTTCAAGAATCTTTCTGTAAGAGTGATAAAAGAATAGATGATATATTTTAGAATGTTTTCTAATTTCATCTTCCTCGATTGCTTAAAAAAGTGAAGTGTTTTCATAAATGTGTAGTAAGTTTTTAGAAACATGGAAATCAATGCTGTATGTGGGCAGAGCTAAGGATAGTAATTTGCTGGGGAGTTACAGCAAATAGACTACTGGTGTAAGAGCTGTGCAAAGTATTCTGCACCTCTTTGTCTGCCCTCTCATCATACTTCATCTCTCTTTCTACTACTGCTAGCAGGACTAGTGTCCTGAAGAAGAGCTTCTTTACAACAAATGAGCACATGTTCTGATTTTTTTCTAAGTGTGTTCCTTCTAGGGGAATGGTGTTGGGTTTGAGAGAGAGAGGTTAAGAGGAAAGTGCTAGTGAAGTTCAGGAGATGCAAAACATCTAGTAATAATTGGAGCAGGGAGCCCAATTTGAACAGATAAGCTGTCTGCTACTGTCTTTACAAAAAATGAAAAACTATGCCTTAACTGCAGCAAGCATATAATTAATGCAGTGTCAGTTACAGTAATGTATTGTGCTTTGTGTTAGGAATGGGTGCTGATGATAACCTGGCATTTTTTATTTTTTAAATCAGAACTTTAATGTTACCTGTGTTCAGAAAAGGTTTGTGGATTACATCCTATTGGGTGCTGTACAAACAAGAGGAAGCAATTCTGTTGAGAAAAATTCAAATGAATAGAAGTAGAGCAGGTTGCTGTTACTTAATAAAAGTAGGAACACAAGGTTATACACACTTATGGTTTTCACAGGTGGCACGTCTGTTTTTACTGAAAGAAGATGCTTTGTTGTATAGACATGTATTTCTGACAGCTGTGTTACTCTTTTCTGCTGAGCATGTCCATTTTTGGTTAATCCTACCACAATTTGAAATATAAAGGAAGGAGAAATTTGAGTAACAGAGCTATGACTGAATTTGGAATAGTAATTTAAGACAGTGTATTGAAAAATCATAATACTTGAGTTAGTAAAACTAATTTATAATAAATATTGGTAATAGTCATCTAAATGAAAATGCTTCGAGTGCTGTCTTCTGTGTATGACAAGCACAGCAGTAAATACTACAGACAACTGTAGTAGTATTTTTACTCATAACCCATTCCAAATTGGTGGAGTTTAGAGACAAATGTTTTTCCCTGTGTTTGTTAGGCTCAATGTCAAGAAGTACGGAAACGGAAAGAGCTGGAACTGCAAATCCTGACAGAAGCTATTCGTTGTTGGGAGGGAGAGGATATCAAAACACTTGGCAATGTGATTTACATGTCCCAAGTCATGATTCAGTGTGCTGGAAGTGAGGTAATGTCCTTCTCATCTTTACTGTCACTCTTTCAGCAGTTTTGAATAACAGTCATTATAATCATTATGCAGCAGAAATAAAGAGAATGCTTCAGAGATGGTAATCTAAGTTAAAATCTTTCTCTGTTGATTTAAGGCATTTTTTACAAAACCTGAAATGAAATTTCTTGAAGATGGATGATCTCATTTGTAAAATTTACTGAAAAGTGATTGAAATATTATAAATGTTATAAATGTTGTGAGATGATTTTTGCAGGACTTTTTACTTGTGTATTTTCCACGTGTTGTTAAGTTACAGGATCACTTTGCATAGCAGTTATTACAGTGTGTTTTAAATAGCAAAAGGTTTAAAGTTTTATATTGTAAGGTGTCTGAGACAAACTTTTTTTTTTCTGTTTTGAACACCTTGCTCAAGTAGTAAATTTTGAAATAGAAGCTTGAGAACCAAATGATTTTTGAGAAATAGAATAAGATACATTAGAAAGTTGAAAGTGACAAAGTTGAATGTTTTTTTTTTTTTTTAACCAAAGAAGCAAATAAAACATAAAGAAAAACTTGTCTTACCAGAAAAAATGTTCAAATAATCTTAAAAGCAAGTGCTAACAGAAAGGTAATGTTATACAGGTTACTGACATGTTTTTATCACTTCTTGTTCCCCTGAAAAATTAATGAGACTTTGAACCTGATGAGGGCTTTTGAATTGCAACCTCATTCAGTCCATTTCCTCCCTTAGAACAAAGAGGTCCATAAATATGAAGAAAAAGAAAAATGTTTATAGAACTGAATTTTTAAAAGTTAGTCACTTGATATTTTCCTCTCAGATATTTTGCTAGGTGTTAAAGCAAATAAAATTCAGTAGAGCTGATAGTGCATCTTCTGCAGTCGTGTCTCTTTTTGAAGCCTTCTAAACAAAGCAAGTCACCATCCCCCCCCTCATCGTGAGGTAAAATGTCGAATGAAATGGATTTCTAGAAGCTTCTGTGTAGCATTACAGCTTTTTGGCAAGATACAGAACAGCTTCATTTGTGCAACAGCAACTGGCTTTGGTTTTGTCTTTCTAAAAATGATACAGACATTTGCGAATGTTTACTTAAAAACATTAAAACTTGCTAAGGACTTGTAATTTTGCAAAGATGCTTGAAATTAAAATGGTGACTTTGTCAATTGATATACTTATTTTGTTATTAAAATATTACACTTTAATGCTTCTCCCTGTTATCTATAGCAGTAGATTCAGTGTAAACTTATTCCTCCTTCCATAAAAATACCCCAAAACAAAACCACAATGGGTAACTTCACACATGAAACCAGAAATTAAAACCAGAACAAAGTAATGAGTGCTTTTGTTGTGACTATAGTAATTATTGCTTTGCTTTTTCTACTTTGGGGCATAATCCAGTATTTAAAAATCTGATCTCTTCAATTTGAGAGACCACAGTCTTGATACAACTGTAACAGTATCCATCTAAATTATATGAAGAAATATATCCAGTGTGTAATTTTGGTTTTACTGAAATTGGCCAAATGGTAGTTATCATATTAAACAAGGTCAGTATTTCACCCAGGCTGTACAATTCCTGTTTTGAAATACCAGGCTGTTCTCACCAGGAAGAAGTATATGCATGTGTTAATAGCACTCTTCAAATGGAAAATAAATAATTCTGTCATCTTACTTCCTTTTTTTTCCTTTTTTTATTTTTCTAAATTCAATGGAGAGATAGTTTTGCAATGAGCAAATATTTGTGGAGTAATCATGCAGTTATAATGCTGATAGCTTTTAATAATATAAAATAGAAAAATGGGAGAGGGAACTTATGATGGTGTATTTATTTTTTCATTTTCTTCTTTTAACAAGGAAAAGAATGAAAGGTATCTTCTTCTCTTCCCTAACATTTTGCTAATGTTGTCTGCCAGCCCAAGAATGAGTGGGTTTATCTATCAGGTAAAGTAATACATTTACATATGTGTAAAAATGTGCTGGGTCTTTGTTCTTTTGAAATGATATTTCATAGGAAACTTGGAAGGATTGTTAAACTTTTGCATTTATTAAGATCAAAGGTGATACCTTCAATAAGAAGTGGTCATCTGTCTTATAAAATTCTGGCCTAGAAGCCCAGGGTTTGATTTTTGTTTGTAGTTTGTAGTTGTGACTGTCACTGGGGAGACCTTTTTTTTGTACCTTGTTAGTAGTAGCTACTAACAAGGTACAAAAAAAACCAAGCTAACAAGCTGATGAGAGGAAGTATTGGTAGCTTTTTAGATCTTTGTAGGAAACCAGTGCTGCTGTGTAGGTTTGTTAGTGCCCTTTGACTGCTGCTTGAGTCTTAACAAAATTGCACGGCCCCCTTAAGTTTTCATGAGTGTGGATTAGGCTGTTACCATCAGTTTTAGATGCATCCACATTAGTGCTTCTATCTTTGAATCAGTGGCACACCTTTTAAATTCATCTTTTAGTTTTTACTGTTTAATGATCACTGAGTCACAGAGTAGAAGTTGTTTTGGGGCTCGCAGACAAGATTCCCTCTGGGTGAAGCTGAAGTGGAAGGCATGCTCCTAAAGTATGCTTGATCTGCTCTAAGGGCAGGAAAAGATCAAGTACATGGACTGGCATTTGGTCCCTGGCCCAGCCTTGGGCTCCCCAGTGTAACACCACCTGAAATGCATACAATGTGGCCCTAGGGACCTCAGCACCAGGTGTCTCACTTCACAAATCTCTGCTCATAGCCAGTAGACACAGCCTTTGAGCTCTCTCCCAGGCTTCCTAGCTGAATATCTGTGGCTTTTGCCCCACAGGCTTGTCCCAGAGGTGTAACAACTGCTGTAGTGCAAGAGTGCCATTTGTCTTGGCTCCCTTGTAGCTCTAGGAAGTGTTTCACAGAAGCACTTGCATCTTGGGTGTCAAATTAAACAGTCTGTCAAGCTTTATTTTGTCTCTCCTGGTGGTGTATTACTTGCATTTCTTCCTATCTCCTGCCTTATCCCCTAGGTGCACAGCATTGTTCAATAACTAAATAAATAAATAAGCCATTTTCTGTGATTTGTCTTCAGCTTCTACTCAGAATGGCCACAGCCCCTTCTTAGTGTTCACTATCCAACCATCTATTGAAAGCAAAACTCTTAATTTCCTCATAACCTCATGTGTGATAGTTCTATCACTGAGAACATCTCAAATTTTAATGACTTTGTATTCACAGCAAGGTGAAATTATTTCATCAGTGTTTGTGTCTGAGACAGTTGCTCAGAGCCCATGTCTAGAGTTTGGTAATGTGGGCATCCTGGACATTTTTTCTGAGGTTCACATCTCAGAACTGGGATGGATAAGGGCGGAAGATGGATGTGGTTTCTTCAGTCATTCTCAGGGAAATGAGGCCACTGGAGGCATCATCCAACATAACACCTTGTTGCATTTCTGAATGGCCCAATTGTTGTCAGGCTTCAGAGTTTCTGGTTGATATCTACCACGTGAGCTAATGGGATGAACATTTAGCAGTGGTAAACTGAAGTCACAAGGAGCAGGGACCATACTTCTTAGAAGGGCTACACAATTGTTTGTGAAAAGAAGGGGAATATAAATTATTCACAATTTCAGTTCGATTTTCTCTGTTTTGCTGACTTTGTGCTTTTTCTTGCCTTGTGGTTCAGGTGATCTCTTTCACCAGTCTTGCCCAGTGTACCCCCATATTCCTTTCCCACCCATGTCAGCAGATCTTGTACATCTCTCTTGTTGTGTTTGTGTGCTGTGTTATTCATGAAGCAGCAAACATGGGAAAGAAGGGAAAAGAGCAAATTTTAGCTGCATTGTGTTGTGCACATGGCCACCATGTTTCCTTCAGTGGGGAAGCTGCCACAAGAAAACTCCTCCTTTCTCTTTGGTATCTTGGGCCTGAGCATGCTCTGTGCCTACAGAATACCAAGTGAATTTTTGTTTTCAGGCTTTTAAGAAACCTTTGTCCATTCTGCTGTCATTAGGAAAGAGGAAAATATGAAGTTGGGTTTTATTCTTTTTCTCTTTTGGAGCCAAAATTCCACAGTACATAGTATTGGTGCTTTTGCCAGCATTTGCTGAATAGTGTTTCTGTGCAGGAGAATACAGGATCTGTCTTAAAGAACTTCATTGAAGTTTCATTTTTGGTAAAGCCTTTCATCCCAAAAATACTCAATTTTATTTATTCTTCTGTGTTTAGTCTAAAGGGTCAAAAAGTTATCCTAAACTGACTTTTTTTTCTTGTTTGACTTTAAAATGGGATCTTTTGCAAAATTAATATGTTCTTCTGAAGAAACTTTACAAATTTGACGGTGTTCACAGCTTTTTTTTCTTCCCTCAAAATATTTCCATGAGGGAATTTAGTAGTGGCATTATTAGAGAAAAAAATCTTCAGTAAATAATTGATGCATTTATTTAGTGAAATTATCCTTTATAAATCTACTTGTTCTACAGACCTTATTCTGGGAGTGAATCAAACAGTTTGCAAACATATGTGCTTAAAGAAGAGTCACAGTTATCTCCAGTCATGTAATATGGATGACCCTGGAGGTCTCAGTTTCAAGAACCTGAGACTGAGGAATGATCACTATTACATTTGTATGGATTTCATAGCCTGAATAGTTATCAGCTAGACTTAGTGATGTCACAGATGTCATTTGCAGAAGTTGTACTTATGAAAACTCCCATTGTGAGATGTTTATATAGATTTTTAAATGTTTTTAAATCCCATAATATGAAGGTATTTTTTCAGAGCTTCAAGTTAGTATTTTCTTTAGTTGGTAAGGTTTTTATGTGTTTTGTATTTAATGTCAATGTTACCTTTTTTTTTTAAGGGAAAACTGCCCATGACGGGAATGACTATTACAAAGCTAGAAGACAGTGAAAACCATAAAAATGCATTTGAAATATCAGGTATTGCCCATTAGTATTTTTATTTACTAGTTATTCCAGGATATACTGTCTCAAACATCAAATGCTCGCCCTGGACAGAGGACAAAATTTTTTCATTTTGAGGGTGACCAAGCCCTGGCACAGGGTGTCTGGGGAGATTGCTGTCCTTGGAGGTACTGGAAAGCTCAATGGCCATGATCCCAGGCAACCAGCTCTAGGTGTGTGTGCTTGAGCAGTCGGGAGTGGGACTTAGAGAGGTCCCTTACAGGCTCATCCATCCTCTGATTATACAAATTTTGTAGCACAACTACTCAGAGCCTCACTTGAAGACTGATTTTTACTGCTTCTCTTAAGCAGTTAAGGAGCCCTTCGTATGGGATTGGTCCTGGAATTTCTGTATCTTAATGAATGGAGGCACTAGCCTTGGAGAAGGTCTTTTATAATGAAGCAGTTCAAAGTATGCTATTTACTGAAAGAATAAGAATTCAAGAGGCTCTGGAAGAGTTTTCTTCTAGAAATTGTCTGCCTCTTTCCTGAGAGACCTTTATCATCTCTGATGTAATGATTGTTGCCATTATGCTTATATTGGGTCATTTTTATCTGTTTAGTCATTCGTTTCATCATGTATGTCCTTGGGTAATTTAAAGGACAGTGCAGGGTCCCCATGGAGGAGCTTCATACCTTCATTCGTTTCCTGGATCAGTTCTACCTCCAAGCAGGTTGCATTTAAATAAAGCAATTTTCACTGTCTCAAGTATATCAATGCCATGAGGCACAGGGGAAAAACTTGTTAATGTTTAGAGAAAAATGTTTTTTTGAGACAATAGCTATGAAGCTGACCTCAAGGGGAATGTGATGGGTTAAATGGCGTTAAGTGCAGAAATGAAGGTTGTCTTGGGTTGAGATAACATTCCCAGGTAACTTTTGCCTTAGCTTTAATTTTATGTCTTCTTCTGAGAGAAGATTGGTGAAGTCTTATTTCATAACTTTTCCTGTGTTGTAGTGTACAGACTCAAGAATGACATTTTAGGCTATGTGCTGGCTTCACTGGGGAAGATGGAGAAGCATAAAGCTGTTAAATGAGCCTGTCTCCTACTCTTGTCATTTAAGGCTGTGCTTAATTACTAGAGCTGGGAAGAAAAAAGTAGAACTCCTGTGCTTGGCTATGAATAAATACATCGAGGTGATGTGTGTTACAACCTGGAAAAGTGGGATGTTGTACTGAAAACACATTTTAAATTTTAGCTTAGTACGAGAGGACGTAATGTTTTAGGAAACAAGTGTCTTTTTTTAATCATGTCAGATTGACTAGGTTGTTCTTTATTCATTTCCTATGTCTTTCTGGTATCTATTACCTAGGAAATATGATTGAAAGGATACTAGTGTCTTGTAACAACCAACAAGATTTGCATGAATGGGTGGATCACCTGCAGAAGCAAACCAAAGTCACAACTGTTGGGAATCCCACCATTAAACCTCACTCTGTGCCATCTCACACGGTAAGAAAGAGCTTCTGGATTGAAGTGAATAAGCAGAATTAGCTTATCTGGCAAATATAAGACGATGGAAAGCCTTATTTTTGTAGCCATTAGTAATAAGAACTGAATGTTGTCGCTGTAGTTTAATAGGTAAAGAGATCATTCTGTTTTAATTGTGTGAACAAATAATAAAATGCTTTAAAACTCAGTGTAATAGTTTAATGGGGTGAAAGAAAGTTCATTATCTTCAGTAATTTTTCTGTTTTGACCAAGTGCCTACATCACCATCTTTTAACTATACTTAGAACAGTAGGTTGTAATTGGTGATGTACTTGACAGGGTGTGGAGAAACAGTAATTTATTTTTTGGTTCTGCATTTAAATTGTTGGATATGAATGGATCTAAATTTAGCTCTGCCCTTAGTGGTGAGAGAAGTGGGAGCAGGGCTTCTCCTAGCTGTTCTTTCTTTAGTTTCTGCTCCATCTGTGGTAGACAAAAAAATGTTAAGCTTCTTTTTTCCAAGAAGTAATTTAGTGTAAAATTTTTCAAAGGCCAGCTGTAATAAACAGAAGTGCTATATAGCAAGTGGGATTATTTCACCAGTCCTTGATGACATTGTCTCCATTATGATAATATGCTTTCTTTGCTTTCCCATCATGTTTGACAGCTTCCTTCCCACCCAGTGACTCCCTCCAGCAAGCATTCAGACAGCAAGCCAATACCACTGACTCCTGCCTACCACACTCTCCCTCATCCATCCCACCATGGGACTCCACACACCACAATAAACTGGGGACCACTGGAGCCTCCGAAAACGCCCAAGCCTTGGAGCCTGAGCTGCCTGCGGCCCGCGCCTCCCCTACGGCCTTCAGCAGCACTGTGCTATAAGGAGGTGAGGTGCAGCAGCCAAGGAAAAGGACAGTGTGGCAGGCCTTTGAGAGGAAGTTTTAAAGTCTTTTGTGGTGGCTGTGTGTATGTGACTTTTGTTTGATTTTTTTAAACCTTCTGAACAACAGGGGAAAAATGAGAGTTGATCTGCAGTGCAAGATTTGTATTGAGACTTAGTTGCTACAAGAAGTTCTTCTGTTTGGCTGTATTAGTTTGCCTGTACTATATGCTAATTTTGTAATTTGACTTAAAATCCTTTCAGGCTTTCATGTGTAGGCCACTTAATTCACCAATGTATTAATATTTCAATCATCTTTATAGTGTTTAGCATACAATAACATTCAAAACATATCTTGATCATCTTTGGTAGGTCCTGCTCAGTCACCATTTTTGTCTTGTTCTGTATTTTCACAGATGATGTATTATGTCCTTAAGGTAAAGGGTAGACCAGCATATTCCTTTTGTTTCTGAAATTTAGTGTTGTTCCTGTAAATTATCATGACCACATTTTGAGCAGAAATGCTGCTGAGTTTGTTGTTTGGGGTTTTTGTTTGCTTCTTGTTTTTTATTTTTTTTCCTGTAGAGTTCTGTAAAAACAGACCTAAACTTCTACAAATTTTGGCTTTAAAGAGTATACTACCTGCCAAACTTCCTTGTTAGGTCCTTTTTTTTACCTGCTTCCCAGCAGACAAGTGAAATGGGTTCTCTTCAACCATTCCGTAAAAAGACCTGTGTTAATATATTCCTGCCTCTTCCTTTCTCTTTAGCTCCCAAACAGGCTGAATGCCTTTGCACCAGGTTTTATGTATATTTCTGTTAATAGAACACATAAAATACTTGACATTGTGTATAGCTGGAGGAAGGGTAGAGAGGAAATCAGCCAATTCAGGCAAATTGAACATGTCAAAAACTATTAGTAAGCTGTATTTTGGTGCTGTTAAAAGCTTTTTAGTTAGTAATTCCTGTATGCATTTTAGAAGTCAAATTTTTGAAATAATGAAATAAAGCTCTACTGTTTTTATTTTTCCTATACAGGATCTCAGTAAAAGCCCTAAAACCATGAAAAAGCTGCTTCCCAAACGCAAGCCAGAACGGAAGCCATCGGATGAGGAGTTTGCACTGAGAAAAAGTAAGAGAGACTTGAATAAATATCTGCACAATAAAAAGGCTGAAATTAACAACACTTTAAATTCTGTGAGAGTTAGATGTACAGTGTAAGCAAGTCATCTGGTTTCCTCTCTCATATCAGGGGAGAGGGGTAGGTATCTTCAGAGGATGGTTTGTTGTATTCATCTTAGACACTTGTGCTACAATGGCATTAGTTGCTTTGTAGAGCTTTACTGATTGCTAGCGTGGATGTCTGCTTGTGAAGTGCCTATTTCTGTTTGTTACAGAGGGGAGGGAGGTTAACTAGAGAGCCAGGTAAAGTTCAGTCAGGTAAACCTGTCTTTCAGTACCATAAACAGCAACGTGAAGATACTGTGCCGTTCTTGCAGAATGCGCTGTCGCTATGTTTTTAGATTGGTCTTGGTAGGAGCTTCTGTTGTCCTGGTGTTGGAAAGCTGATAACTGCTGCTGATTTGAAGACAAGTTGCTTCCACAATCACTCCTTCTAGGATAACAGTCTTCTCTTATTTCCTGTTAATAAAGTCATTTGCTCCTGTCTGTATCTAAACTGTAGATATTTAGGCTGCTTGAAGTCCGAAGAAAAACACTGATCTGAGAGAGACTGGTTAGTGTACAGAAAGAGAGAGGTCAAAGTCTGGATAGTTTGGGATAGTTTGAAGTGGAGGGAGCATTAATGTTATCAAGCAAACACAGTATTCACTTAGTTGTCAGCGTTGCTGTAATTCTTCCTTAGAAATTTGTGTGAATGAATAATCTGATTACTTGTATCAGTAAAAGAAAGAGTGGTTTTTTGTAAGATTTTTGCTGTAGCTTTTGCTTCTCTGTGTTTGTCTTTTGCTTATGGGCTTTTTAAGATAGAGTCTGTGTCATGAGCGTTCAGTGCATGAAGTGTGTTTTTGTGGCAGCTGTCTCTCACAGGCTTATATAGAGTTGGAGAGAAAAAGCTTTTCCTCAGGGTGCTCTTGGCTTGTCTAATGTGTTAGCCCTGCTGAATGTTCTGTGAAATTTGTGTGGCAGAGGTTAAGGTAGTGAGTAGAATGATTCTGTGTCCATGGATGTGCAGGTGGATGTTGTAGTTAAGGATGTTTTATCCTTACAGGAAGGTATCTGCTTAGGAAAATGAAAATACTGTAATACTGTATCATTTCAAATGTTGGAGAATGGAGATTTGGTAGTTGTAATGATAGTGATAAAGCAGTCAACTTGCAGGTTTAGCAATTTTCAAAGAACACAGTGGGAGGAGTTAAGGGTTCTTACCTGGGGGAAAGAAGGAGTCTGTAGCTTGCAAATACATTGTTCTACTCCTTAGTAAATAACTTCCAATAAAAGCTATTCTTTGTAGTTTTAAGTCAAAGAGTGTTACTTACAGAAATTCTTACAGATTGTTGGTATTCATCTTCGCTAATCAGTAATTAGAGGCTTCTGTCAGTGTTGCTTCAACTTTCTCAACTTTTTTCTGGAGCTATAGAAGTTTTCCACTGAAGAACTTTTATCGAACTTAAAAGCATATTGGTAGATAGGTCTGGGTTTTGCTACTTCCCTTTTCAGGAATCCAGAGGAGCTGTGTTTTGCTGTGTCAAATTAGCATTTTAACAGCCAAAACTGAGGTGTTCCAACTGAGTGCCCTCAAAATGCTGTTTCAGAAGTGGCATTTGTCCTGCTACTGTAATAATATGGTGCTGCAGTCTAACTATGAAATGTAATTTTTCCTGCTTTGAAAGAGGGATAACCCATACTTTGAAGCTCCTGCATCTCTTAAACTGTAAGAAAATTATATTGTGTAAAGATAATTTCTGCAATAGCTAGCTTGTTCTGACAAATGTTTGGAAAGTTGGTTTGTTCTGGTGATAATAAATCACAAAAACCAACAGGATACATTGGCTGGCAGAGAATACAACTAGATTTTGTTGTTGAAGGCTGCTCAGATTCGTGTAGCAGGAAATCTTCAAACCTAGTTATTTCACAGGGGAAAGGAGGAAAAATGCTTTTAAAACAACAAATTGTCTTGCCTTGCACACAGACATCTGGTTCAATCTAAACCAATGGTAGAGGTACCTCTGGATTTCTGGTTGGAATTTCACTCTGTTGCAAGTGAACAGTTTGACACTGTTTTTAGAGTCACCCAAGGGAAAGATTTGCTGTGTAGCTTTACCTTTTGGAAAATGTTGCCCTGTTAAGCTTGAGAAGTTAAATTTTTTCAGTAGTGCTGTTTCCACGTTGAAGTTTGAGTAGTTTAAAGTAGTCACTTTTCACAGATATATGTACATGATAGTGGCATCTTTCCTACTGCACACTTGACTGAAATAGTACTGAAATTATTCTGAGTTTTATTTTCAATTGTGTGCTGTTGAAAGGGGTAAATCTGATCTTTTTTATATGTATATGTACACACACACATATATATGTACAAATGCCAAAAGTTTTCAGGATGTTTTGTGTGATTTATTATTCTGTCTCTTGATTTCTCTGATTAAATAATGAAGCAGTATGCACATTGAATTATATGTTTATATAATAACTCAAGTATATAGGGGTTTTTCAGTAAAATGACTGCTTTAGAATGTGAGTTCTCACACTTCAAAACACATTCTGTGCAACATCAGATGCTCAGAGAATTTTTTGAATGTGGGTGGTTACTCCGAATTCAGTTTTTTCTGAGCATTTCAAAATAGTATTTGTCTTATTAAACTGTTACTTTTGTTCATTGAAGATTGATTTTTAAAATGGTATGATTAAAAGAATTTTAAAGGGTTGATTTGTTTGAGCTTCGGACTCAGCTGAGTTGTATGGATTTTACAAAAGCTTTTTTTTATTAAGAAACATGCCCATGTTTAAAATTCTGTTTTTCCCATTGATTCTAGGTACAGCTGCTTTAGAAGAAGATGCTCAAATTCTTAAAGTCATTGAAGCATATTGCACAAGTGCCAAAACACGTCAAACACTAAATTCAAGTAAGTTAGAAAGTACTGAAATGGGTAGAAATGGCTAACTAAAGCACAAATAAGATAGTTTGAAAAAGAGAGTGCTGTATATTCTCAGGCCTTTGCAAGTAGCAAGTTGGACCTGCAAATAATTACAACCTGTTTCTGGTTTAACATCAATGCCAGGTGTTCATGAATTGGATGCCAAGGGCCATGGTTAAAGACTATTATTTTTTCAGTATTTTGAAACAATCCAAAACAACAAAAACCCTAAAGTGACTACTTGTCATGGTTTAAAATTGTACTAAAGCTTCACCAATGAATAAGAGGTGTCTGAACTGAATACAACAGCTAATCCATATGCTTTTGGATAAATTTCAAGAAGCTGGTAAGTAGGAGGAATGAAGAAGTCATCATAATTTTGGAGAACTTGTATTTTTGTTGTGTTCTGTTCAACAAAGACTTTCTCTATGGAAAAGTAACCTAGACCTATAAAAATGTCTTTAATTTTATTGCCACTAGTTGTTTTTAGTATTAATTACAAATTTTAACCCCGTCTCATAATTTCAGGAAAAATTGTTCTCAGACGTGTGTTGCTTAAAGCCATTTTTAGTTTCTCAGATCAATACCTAGCATATTGAAAACCTGTAACGTGCCTCTGGGGTCCTACTTCATTTAATCCAAATCAAGGTTGCCATGTGGAGTTCCTCTGTATTGTAAGTAAAACATTGCTCAAAGCAGGGGAGTCCACCAGCATGTGTTCCATTTACACAAGGAAGGAGAAAATGCTGTTGCGTTTGTTCCTTTTTGCACTGTTGAATACAGATTTAATTTGGAGATCCTTGGAACACAGTATAATGATCTTGAAGTACTTGGCTGGTTTTGCTGGAACTAGAAGGCTGGACATCATAACTTCTTGTCCACTAAAGCTATTTAAATTTTGCAATATTAATCACTGTTACTGCTGTCTACAGTGCTCTGGGCCTGTTTTGCTTCCAAGCAAAAGCACTTCATGCTGACAGTTGAAGTCTTAAAATGCAATTGCAGACTTAGTTCTTGAATTTTCCTAATACATGTTCACTTGCTGATGTCACCTTGAAAAAAACACAGCTATTTTGTGTTCCTGTGTAACTTATAATGGGAATATGGCAGTTGTATTTTACTGTAAAAACTTTTCAAGTAACAGCAAAAGCCTTAATTTTGATTTGTCTTAATGACAGATCTACAGATCTCCAAGATCATGAAATTAGCTACTACTATTATTTTTTTATTAGTACTAATCTTTTTTATAGCCCTACAGTCATTACAGTAGTGTGTTTAATTGGCTAAAGGGAATGAATGAGTTCAAAGTTCTGAAGATATACTGTTGTTCCAAACAAAATCAAATGAGATGATTGCCGTTTAAACACCTCAACTGTGATCTGTTATTTCCAAGGATAACGTGACAAGAAATGGTTGGGAAAACATTTGCACTTGCACAGTAGTGTGTGTGTGTGCAGATATGAAATGGATATGATTTTTTTTTTTGCTTGCCTATTTTTCCTTTCTATGTATATTTAAGAAATATACATAGTGCTGTGGGTATCATTGCATACATCAGAAGTCAGCAGCTTTTATTTGCTCTTGACTGCAGCAAGAAAATTTTTTTATTGATTCGGCACAGAGCTGCTTTGTTTGGAAAGCATAGTGTTGTCACCTAAGACTAGGTTCCAGAAGGTCCATTTGAAGACTGGAATTGGAAGTGGGGAAAGAACCAATAAAGCTGGAATTGCTTCTGTTGGAGCAGTAGTCAGTATAGAATAATAGAACAAGAGAGTTGCCTGTCATCTGTGAAGTATGCTGGTTTTTGACATACTCCATTCTTACCTCCCTGTTAATGTTCTGCCTGTCCCTCACAGCACTCACTGGGCAATTCCCCTCCCTGCTCCTTAGTCTGCTGCTTTTGGCAGTGTCACTACAGCTATGGCACCAATAAGGTGCCATTGGTAAGGTGTGGCATTAGAGGTAGCAGAGCAGCTTTTTATCAGTTGTTTGGGTGGGAAAGAAGTGGGATTTAATTTGGGTAGGTAGATGGAAATGAAAGAACAGGATGTGACTTTCTCATGCTTCTTGAACACTGAATTTATTTTGAATTTCTGCTTCAAATGAAGACTTAAATTTTCTGCACTGTCACGGGTATGGTGGCTCATAACATGACCACGTACATGGCTTCAGTCCTCGGGTATTGCCAGGCCCTGAAAAACTAAAAAACTGTTCTTCCTATGTTTGACCAACTACCCTAGAGATCTAGAAGTATTTAATTGGGAGGATGGACTCAGGAGTGTAAGAAGAGATTTATGAGGGATCAGAAGGGGCTAGGCTGTGTCACTGTTAGCCTCTTAGCCCTGTTTTTCTGTGAGTTAATTTACCACATGGTTTAACAAATAACAAGGGGTATGGGCACAGAAAAAAAACGTACTTGACAGTCTCCTTCAAAGGGTACAAGATGTTGTTGCTGATTTAGAATTCAGCAGCCCTGCTCTGCATGAGAACCCTTGCTTTTTTTTTTTCCCCTTGCATTTTCCTCTTCACAGTGGTGACACAAACACTTCTGTTGGCTGTGTTGTGAGCTGGTGGAAAAATTACCTGCTTGAAAAAACTAACACTAAGAAAGATTTTTTCATCTGAAGCTGTTTCCTGAGCTGGCTCATGAAGCAGCTGTACAAAAGACTGTGTCATTGCAAGGGAGGGAAAGGATGGAGGTACAGATATGTGATGGGGAAGGGGCTGTTGCTTTTCATATTGGTGCTGGATCATGCTGGCTTACTGTGTTTGTTTACTGCTCTGTGCCCAGTCAAATCCTCCCCAGACCAGAACTGACTCTGTATTTGAAAAGAACCTGACTTCCTTTTCAAAAAATTCTACTTTGAAACTATATTTTGTTACTCAAAATTCTCAACTGAGACTCCCTAGAAACTTAAAAACCACTTCAAAATTGTATTGTAACTGTTCAAACATTATTATATGCCGAGTGTAATTTATACCTAAACCCCAAACAAATCTGAAGAAAAAAAAAAACAAACAAACCCAACTTTGGTGCCTTTTTAACAATATTTTCTCTTTTCCTTCTCTTCCCATCACCTTTTTGCTTTTATTTCATGTGTTTGGTTGTGGCTATTCCTTACGTTCTCCTCCTCATCCCACCTCTGCCTATCCACATCCACCATTTCATTTCACCTATACATCCTTAGCATGGCAAGGCACTGACCTGATGCATAATCACGTCTTGGCTGATGATGACCAATCAAGTCTAGACTCCTTGGGTCGTCGCAGTAGTCTTTCTCGTTTGGAGCCTTCAGACCTCTCAGAAGACTCTGACTATGACAGTATATGGACAGCCCATAGTTACAGAATGGGGTCTACATCTCGTAAGAGCTGTTGCTCATATATCTCTCACCAGAACTAATGCACTTCTGAGCTTTTTCTTAACAAATGCTTGTTGTATCACAGCTTGCTTTTCTTAGATGTTTTCTTGCTGTTCCTTGTCTCTTTAATGTGATATTTTAACAACTTCTGAGGGAGCTCCTGAAACTTCAGTTATACCTGGTGGAAGGCTCTATTGTCAATTCAATACACGTACGAATAAGTCATTCTAAAAAGTGTATATCCTGTTAAGGATGATACTTCTTGAGGGTTTTTTTAACTGACAGATGTTAATTTGTAGCTCTGAATGGTCTTTTTTTTCTTTTGACTCGGTTAGTGTAGTAACAGGTCCTTTATTTTTTTTTTTTTTTTTTTTTTTTGATTTTGGATAAGCACATTTTTATATTTTGTACTGAAACCATACTGGTTTGAGAGCTGAGTGCCAGCTATATGGAAATACCTTAGTGGTAGTGGTTGGATTTTCTACATATATTAACAAAATACAAAGCTGGTAGAGTAAGTAAAATGCAGCTTAAAAATAAGCAGTACAAGATCTGTAAAATCATTCAGATATTTATGTATCTGGCCTATATGTTTGGAAGAGCATTTGCTAATCCATAAAAAATTCTGGTTTTATACAGCTGTCTTTTGCTCATTGCTTAAAATGTTTATATGAAGGATCTCACTGCTCCTTCCCCACCCCAGTCCGGCAATTGTCATGAAAACCTGGCAGTCCATGCTCATTACATGCAGTGTTTTGGTACTCTCATGTTACCTGTGGTCATACTGTCACTTTACTGTATGCAGTAGTGTGGCAGAAAGCAGGGTTTAGATGTTTACGTGCCTGTTAAAATACACAACTGTCAACTCTCAATTGACCATTCTTCTTGAAAAGACGAGATGAAAATGGTTCCCCTGATGGAGGCTCCAGTGTTCAGCATCTGAAACTCTAGGTACAACTGTGATCAAATTGGCTTGTTTGAAGTTCTGAATAATAGAATGCTTGGCTTTTGGGTTGTACTGTTTGGAGCATGTCTATGACAGATTTTATTGTGTATTGTAACTTCTCTCATGAGCAGGTTTGTTTTCAGCAGCAGCTCTTCACTTACAGTCGTGTTGGCTTTTTCAGAGAACTGTGACATGCTGTGCACAGCTGAAGGTCTCAAACCTGCACCTGGGGCACTGCTGGGGTGAAGTGTGTGTGTGTGTTCTGTCTTATTGCTAAAGTAATTGGCATCAAAACAAAAATGGCATGTTTTCCAAATCTTTGTAAGCATTAGGGAAAAGTATGATGAAAGGACAGAAACAGTTCTCCGTTTCTCCAGGGTTCCCAAGTGCAACACCCTTATCCCTTTTCACGTAAGCATGTTATCCAGTGTTCAGATAGTACTCTGTGGACAAGTTCAGAGTAATCATGGTGAAATTTAACTGCAGTCTGTGAACTTGATCACACTGTTTAAAAGATAATCAATACCTTTCTGCAGGTTACTTGGTCAGAAAGTTGTAATTGCTAGACGTGCATGATTCCAGAAGGTGGTCAGTGTGGAGAAGATGTTTCAAGGCAGTTCACATCTTCAGTTTACATTCAGTCTTGTTTGATCCCCTGCTTTATCCTCTCTCATTGTCGTTGGCATTCTATAATATCACTAACAAAGGCTGCTTTCCAAGGAGGATTTTTGGGGGTACATTTTACTGCTGGTCATATATTAATGTAAAGACCAGGAACTGGTGTATGTTGAACCTTTATCAAATGGAGGAGTCTTGCTTAGAGAAATGAGATAAGTATACGTGCTCCATATCATTTCACAGCACATTTGTAACCCACTTCACTCCTTTCTTCCTTTCAGTCAGTTTTCTTGTTTTGTTTTTTTAACATATATGGAAAGTATGGATTGTTTTTTGCCCTGTTTCTTATGCTGTGGTGTTCTAGTTGAATAATGTTTTCTGCACTGGATAAATGATAATTCCTTTATGTTTGTTTCATGTTATATAGTGTAAATATGAGTTTGTAATACAGTTGTTGCACTTGAACTTTCCTTATCACACAGAAAGTTTTGTTATCCAGATCCGAAGATTTTAACTTTCTATGCACCAAAGCTTTGACAGTTTACCACCATTAATTATTGTAGCATTTAAGTACTATCATAATTAGGATCTCTTATGTTGTGTATTCTCATATTAACATCACAGCACATTTAAAACCATTCTATGTCTTCAGTGTTACAGGCTTTAAGCTGTTGTGAACTGATCAGGAGTATTAATGCAAAATGCTTGAAACAAACAAACAAAAAAAAAGGCAAACGTGGAAATGGTGGTATTCAGTCCAAAGGTTCAGTGTTTCTATTTTTGTGGAACTTTAGTCATGGTAATAACAGTACCTTATGTTTATGCAATTCTGTAAATTGTATGTGTACAGTTACAAATACACTGGAAGGATGGAGAACCTGAATTGGAAGGTAGGTTCAAACCATTGTCAGGCCCTCTTCTCATGGCTTATGCAGCGTTTCCATGAATTAGTGCTTACCATAAACTGAAGCCAACCAATATTAATTTGGTGTTTTGCGTAATCTTGCCAAAACACAGTAATGTGTATATAGTGAAGTAAAACATAGAAAGAATAATATATATTGTGCACTTCATTTGTGAATGGGAGAAGCCATCTTTAGTAGGTGACTGCCTTTGGGAAATGCAAAATGGATGTATATCTGAATGTTTCATTGTACTGTACAGTATGCATATTGTTTGTGGTTGCATATATCAATTAAGTGTTTTGTTTTATATAAAAAGGATTTCTGTTATGTACAGTTGAAATAAATTTTGCATTTGCTAGACTGTGACTTTAATATTTAATTATTACACAGGGGTAAAGGACAGCAGAACTTGTAACTTAACACATCCTCTTCTCCCTATGCCTCCTTTCTCTTCCTCCCTTCTTCCCAGAGGAATCAAATGCTGACATGAAAGACCTTTTTTGACATGTGTGTAATCTTTGTTTAATGTAGTTGACATCTACAGGAAATTCAATGTAATGTGAAGTATGTATTCTTCTATATCCTCTTTTTTAAAAAAATAATTTCAGAGACATTGCGATCTATAGTTGGTTTTTCTGTTGTCTCCCTCTCCTGTTAAACTGATTTTATTTTCTTCCTTTTAGTTTTTTGGGTTGGGGTTTTTTTTTTGTTGGTATACTGGGCTGAATTATTGGAACAATCTAAAACCTACTTCTGCAGGTCCTGTTGCCAGAGAGAAATTTTATGAATATACTAAAGGTGTATATAACCTTATGTGTTTTCATGATTTAATATTATATTTAATATTTTTCTTTTTAAAGCAAGAGTTATTGTAGTGTTTCTACTTAAAAGATGCTCATATGAGTGAATTTAAACAAATCAATAAGCTAATATACGTGCTAAAATGTTTACATCAGAATAAATTTAATAATCACTCCTGTCTATTAAAAGCTCATAACTTTGTTTTGCTATGATTGTAGCAGCTCTAGTCCTGCAGCCACCTGGTTGGAAGTTTTTGTATTGGTTAGTGAAATACAGGAAGTATAGTGGGGTAGCCCTTTCCAAATGTTGTTTTAGAAATCTCCCATGTCTTCAGATGGTGTATCTGTCTTTTCAAACTATTCATTCTGTTCTTATATGACTAACACTTACATATGAAGTTATATTTTGGTCCGCTTTGTTTCCATTTTACTCATCTAAGCATATTGTTGTAAAATGCCTAAATCAGTCATCTGAGTCATGTGGATTTTTTTTTCCTGTTTGTGCATCTCTATTAGTTAAAAAAAAAAAAACAAAACTTCATGCCCAAACCTTTTTTATTATTTCCAAGAATTTGCAAACGATGGTGTATCTTATACAGTGAACTTAAGTTTAGCTGATATTTGGATTCTGATTTGTACATTCTTTACAAAGATATTAAAGTGTACCCTTTTGACTTTAGCTGATCTGTAGCAGAGATTTTTCTGATTTTTAAATATCAACACATGCAGAGTCTGGAAGCCACCATTTTTAGGATTCTTTGTATTTGGATCTTATGAAAAATTTATTAAGAAAGAGAAGGCTAATTTGGCAGGTGTGCTCATGCACTTTAACATCCTTAATATAACAAATGCAGCGCAACACAATATTTTAAATGACAAGTAACTGGTTTTTTGTCTAATATTAGCTTCACTAGGAAATGTACATGGCTGTACATGCCAGTGGTTAATGGTTGATCTAAACAGTTGTGTATGGACACTTGTTTTCATGGCAAGTGATACTTCTTTCTTTGAAACTCAAGTAAATTTAATTTCTGAGCGCTTCTTAGCTTGTAAAGTTGGTGAAAAACAGAATTGTGTATTTACAAGTACTGTTTCAAATTTTTGACATTTATCCTTCCCTTGTTCCCCTCACCTCTCCTAATCACAGTAAAGATATGAAGAAGTGAAGAAAACAGCAGTACTTAAAAGGTGTTCAACAGAGTCTTTGCTCATGGCCTCAGATTATACTGTGTGATTCTGAAAGTTAACCACCATCCCCACACATCTGGCTTCCAAATCTTAAATTAGGATACTCACAGTCTTCTATGACTATGAGCCTTCTCCTCCCCTTTGCCAGCTGGAGGAAGCTGTTCTTGGTTGACTGGGGAGAGCTGGCTTTTAACCTGATGCCCTGAAATTAGCTACTTTAAGCAGGTGATGTGAATAGCCACCTCCATTTTACTCTTGGCTTAAATGGTTCCTGGACAGACAAGGTCTTTGAACATTGGCAGAAATTTAATAGACCCAGACTGTTTACTAGTACAGCTCTTTCTGAAGCCTGGTTTCTGTCAGGAACCAGGGTGGTTCCATATTAAAATAGCATGGTGCCCAGAGAAATTGTGGATGCCCCGTCCCTGGAAGTGCTCAAGGCCTGTTTGGATGGGGCTTTGAGCAGCCTGGTCTGGTGGAAGGTGTTGGCTGTTTTGGCCATTTTGTAAGATGTCCAGCTCCTTTTGGGGGAGAGTGAATAAAAGGCTGAGGTTGTGAGTTAGGATTGCAAACAGACATCAGTGAGAACCTCTGTGGCATTCAGTCTCTGCTATAGTACCTTCCTGGCTTGGTATTAGAACTGGTTAAATTTGCTAAACCTATAATTTAGGGTATGGTATTGTCAAAAAGCATTGTAATTCTTTATTCTCCACTTTAGGACTGAGAGATACTGATACTGAATAGATAGGGGTTTTTTTTTATGGAATTTTATTTATGGAGACTTAGTTGAATCTTGATTGTAGTAGTCAGTTGTTTGCCTTAAATATTCAACAGACTTGTGAACAATGGGGTCATTCTTCCAAGACCCTAGATTTAAGAGTTCTGTGTTGAGAAGTTACTTCAACTTACTTGGCCTTAGTATTTGTTTGCTGATCTTGAAATAATTGTTTGGGTTTGTCAAACATCCTTTCTTGTCCCTTCCACCTTCATTCCCTAAATACTCTCCCCCCACCAAAAAAACCCAAAACCAAATGAAACCCTGTTCTGTGTAGCTGGGGGTGCAGGGTGTCCATCTTTAAAAAAACCCAAACTAAACCAACCAACAACGACAACAACACATCCCCCCACAAAAACCCCCAACAAACTAACTGACTAGTACCTGTGGTTATGTTGTCTCAAGGTAAATTAGGCAGTTGTTTGAGGTCAATTTAAATATAATCACTTGGCCTTTTTGAGTTGGAATAGTGTCCTGTAATAAAATTCAGTGTGCAACTTGGATGCTTAGGATTGAAGAATAGTAGATTTGACAGATGAAAGTAACTTGATTCTTCCACTCTATTTCATGAAAATATGGAGTATGTTTCAAAGGTGTTTAGGATTATCTAAGCTGCAGGAACCTCCTAGACTGTCCTTTCAGTATTAATTCAGTGGGAAATGCCCACTGTACTGTAACACAACCCTGTCTTTGTGTCCTAAAGCCTGAAGCTTTTGAAAAGGGAAATGGTTACACAGAGGATAGGCATAAAGAACCTGATGAAGGCACAATGTGCAGTTTAGGGGATTTTGCTGAGTGCCAGTGATGACTCTGCTTGACGTTACTTCCAGATGTATAATTGCAAAAAAAAAGGCATCTTAAAAAAAAAAAATAAAATAAAAGGTTAGCTGCTGGCATAAATGGTGCAGAAAAGCAGGATTTTGAAATACCTTCCTTTTGCCTTTAGAACTTGACACCTCATGTCTGATGTTACTGTGCACATACTCATTTGATGACCAGATCCTTTGTGGGAGGGTAGATGTGCTGTGTGTTTGTACCTTTGATACTCAGCAAGTGCTTGTGGGGTTTAGGAAATAAAAAAAATCTACAATAAAGAAAAACCCACCAAAGCTCAAAAAACCCAAACCACGTTAAAGGAGAAGGTGTGTGGGGTTTTGCATAAGTACAGACCATAAGAGCAGCAAGAGTTCTGACATACAAATAAAAGTTTGTATTACCAAGGGTGTTGGTGCAATGAAGGTGAGAGTGAGACTTGTGTCCTGCAGTAGTTACTGTCCTGTGGCACAGGAAGGTCAGTGTTCACAGCAGCAGCAGTTGTGCAGTGTGTGTTTGTGTGGTGAGGTCTCTTTGTGTGTGTAGTGTTGGTGAGCTGCTCTGTGTGTCTCAGCTGTGTTTGTGCTGTGCTCTGCTGTGTGTTCATCAGGACATGCTGCTGTAGGCACCTGCTTCTCGTGCATGTGTGTGTATAACTCAGCAGCTGGGACTTCTGTTGTCAAGCTGTCTCCTCCGTGCTGTTTGTGCTTTGCAAGGACCCCCATTACCCTGCCCAGGCAGACAGTTGGATGCAGCTCTATACAAAGAGAAAGATAATGTGTGCTCCCTTTGGGTGGAGGGAGTCGTGGGTGAGAAACGCGTGGCAGTTCTTTCCCCCTTGATCCTGCTTGTCTTCCTTGGCCTGTGCTGGGCTGAGGTGTGCTCCACATCAGTACAGAAATGCAGTGATCTGGTAGCAGCTGCTGCCAACTAATTCCCACAACACTTAATTCAGTTCTGTCACCTGCAAGGCTAATCAAGCAGAGCAGTAAGCAATTGACTGAAATAAACATAAGAGAGCTTTTTACAGTTAGAGATTGACAGCACAAACAGGGAAGTGTCCTTGACCTCCCTACAAAGTTTGGATGTGTTTGCTTTATAGGTTGTTCCTTCTGGAAAATAAGTGGGAGTGGAAGTGTATTAACCCTTAAGAGATCTCTTCACTCTGTAAGAAGAACTTACAGCTTTCAAGGACGAGATTGTTTGTCAAATCTGCCGTTATCTTTATTCCGTATCATTTTGGCAACCACATACTGATACATTAGATCTTTACTGTAAACTTAAGGAAACTATTTTCTTCATTAAAAATATTTGTTGTTGATTGCTAAAATACTTCAAATAACTAAACATGTACAGCTAAGTTAGGGTCCCTACAAGCTCACTGTTCACATCTCAAGACTTCAGCTGTTTAGGAAGTTAGTATTTTTTAATGAGTGTGATTCATTCAAATTTTTAATTTGTTTATATTATGTGTTTTACCATGAACCATAAAAGAAAAGTGCTGTTATCACAAAGCAGCTGTTCAGCAACTAATTTCTCTGGACAGGCATGTGCTCTGTAGTACCAAGTTATCAGTTTGAACTGTATGAGACTTAAGAAAATTCCTGGTCAATGGAAGTTCACTACAGTGAATTGGTAGGCAGGTGTACCTTGTTTGTTAAAACCCATGTCTTAGTTAAAAAATTTAGGGACTTTAATGCTTTATCTGCAGTGTTTGAATTCTGCACAAATGCTTAGACACCAATTTATTTACAGACCTTCTTAAAAAAACAACTTTGTTTTTTGTTGCAACCTAATGAAATAATGTTTGTAGAATACATACTTTGTGTACTTATGGGTGGATGCACATTTCTGTGCTGTAGATTTTTCTAGTCAGAATACTTTTTTATAATCCACATTTTATCTTGATGTTATAAAATGTAATGTGTGGAAAAAGTTCTGAAGATATTGGAATGTTCTGAGTTTTTACAATCAAACCATGAAGTGCTTTTTAAAATCTCTATTAAATACAAAGTGTATTTCATTTGGTAGGAATGCATTATGGGACTAAAAGGCTATGTGTAACAGCATTTGCATGTATATGTGTGCACACACACAAGGGTGTGGTGCTTACAGTGTTTTGGGGAAAAGGGTTTTCACTTATTTTTCTTTAATTGCTATGCCATTTGACACCACTGTTCTGCTCCTTACTGACAGAGTAATGGGTTTAGAGCAGAATAGTTCCTTAGATTTGTATAGATATGAGATCAGAATCTGTCCTTGAGGCTTAAATCGCTGTTACTTAATCAGAGCTGTCTTTCTTTCTCAGTCTGCCACGGGGAATTTGCACAGCTTTTCCTGATGGTTGAGTAGTGCACTGTTCCTTGAACAATGTAACATCCCCGTCAATGACTTGGGTGTTATGTCAGCAGCAGGATAGGAGTGTCAAAAAACCTTTCATTGTTGTAAGGCTGTGGTTTCAAAAGTAACAAATGTGTCAGTAGCTCGTGTAGAGGGGAGGGGGGGAAATGGAAAATGTATAGCTTGGTCACGGGGGTGTATCATGCAGTGAATGAAAGAATAATCTTAATGTCTCAGTGATATTTGTGAGTTGCTCATTTTGTAATGTATTTTTACAACAGGTTCCCGTAAAGAATCAGCTCCTCAAGTCCTGCTTCCAGAAGAAGAAAAAATTATTGTAGAAGAAACTAAAAGTAATGGTCAGACTGTTATAGAAGAGAAGTAAGAAAACGTTTCATGAATGATGAATTAAAGTAGTAAACTTTGCACTCTTCTTCCTCCTTCTGTCTCCCATTATAGTAGGGTGTGTATGGTATGTTTGTAGTTGGAGCAGAGCTGTTTGGAGTATGCTGCCAGTCCTCTAAGTGCAGTTGGCCTTCATTTAAATGTCTGGTTTCTTTGTAAATGCTGTGCAGCTTTTTCCACCTGTGCCAAGAAGTGATGTGCTTGACTTACAAATAATTTTTCCAAGTGCTGTCAGATTTCAGTACTAAATCGGTGTCACCCTTCTTGTTAGCGTGTGGCGTTGTTCTACTTTTTTGGTAAAGTGTGTGTTGGAAATGAAACTACAGTTCTGTTGTAGAAAGCTGTAATACAGAAACCAGTAGAGATCTCTTAAGTGCTTGAGAGGTGTTTCATGTCACAGAAGCTGGTAACAATTCCTTGCCTTAGTAGATATAAATCAGGATTAGACAATGTGTTTTTTTAACCCAGGTTTGAAATTAACTATTAGCTGTGGGGTTTTTTTTATGGGGTGTTTTTATTTAATTGCATTTCATTTTACAGTTTTTCTAATAATAGATTTAGATGTGTATTTCTGAAAACTGTTGTTACAGATAATCTTCTTTTTTCATTTTAGAAGCCTTGTTGACACAGTATATGCATTAAAGGATGAAGTACAGGAGTTAAGACAGGTTGGTAACTTACTACATTTATAGCACCATGGAGAAGGAAAAGATGGAAGCTTGTTTTAAAACTAAATACGGCTTGCAAGTTCACTTTGACAATCGTGAACTTGAATTTTGGACTAGATTTACTTTTAGAAGTAAAATATAATTTGCTAAAAAGCACTGCCTGTTATCATCAGTCTTTTGAGAACAGCATTGAGTATTGTTTCTCTGAAGTGAATTACTAAGCTGTTCTTGGATGTTGCAGCTTCTGAAATGGTGGAAATGTTCAGCAAATTCAGTTGTGCTGTATCACCAGCAGAGTAAGCTTACAGGGACTGAGAAGTCGTAGTTGCTTGAGAATGCTGATAAAAGCCTACATAGAACCAGATATTCATAGTTCTAAAATGATACAATCTTACAGTAACCTGAACACCTCTTATCAATCTGTTCTTAAAACCACTCATTTCCAGACAGAGTCCTTTTCAGTACCTATCACATGGCTTTTTTAAAATGAGGGCTTCGTGTTAGCTCTGGGTGCTTTTTTGTCACTTGTTCCAGATATCCATCATGAATAAATAAATATATCTTATCAGGACATAGCTTGTTTTAACCATATTAGTGGTGCTGCATATAGTGTTTGCTTAATGTATAGCTGAAAAAAATCATTGGGTTTTCCTCACTCTGCAAGGTGTGAATTTGCTTACCAGTCTTACTCCAGAAGCTGGATAAAATTTCCTGTGTTAATGTAAAAAGGATTTGTATTCAAATTTCTTCAGGTCTAGGGCTATAAATGTGGATTCTTTGCCATCTGTAAGCATGCTCAGTATTTCTAAGGATGTAATGCATATTCCTTGAAATATGACAATTGATGTGTTGCATACTTAAATTCTGCTGTGTTCAGCATATAAAGAATGAGTATCCCAGGTTAGATGTGAATTTTACAGTCTTTTTAAAAATACAATTCACATAATAAAAGCAGCAATAATAGCCCACTGACACTCCTGTGGCCTCCTGCTTTTGTACAAAGAACAAATGTGCAGCCTCACTGAGGCTCTGCTCAGTTCCATGGCCCTTAAACAGAAAGTCACCTTCTCCTGAGTTTCATGCAACAGCTCTTTTTTCTGAAGCCTTTCCAAATTGATGTTCTTCAGAATCTTACATCTTCCAAAGATAAGACATATTAAAGCCTGATTTCATTTTCTTATACATCAAGAATTCAGGAATCTCATCTTAAAAGCATTCGTTGGCCCACTGCTGTGATGCTGCCAGCCAGAGACATGGCAGAAATAATGTCTGAGCTGGCAAGGGCTTTATGGATAAAGGCTCTCTGGGAGTTCACAGTGTCCTGCATGGTGTGAACACCAGACTGCATATAGCAGCTTCCATAGGTTATTTGTAGCTGTTGTTCCACACTTGAGTAGTATGGTCCTGCATTGGCAGACTTAATAACTTAAGTCTACGTGAAATAATGAACTTTCTGAATTTCTCAAAAGACTTGAGGAGGGAATGGAGTTAATGAGGTGACAGACCATGGTTGTGTGTATAGACAAGGGAACAAGAAGCTGCAAAGCAGTGCCATGGAAAGGGACCTGGGGGTCCTGGTGGATGTCAAGCTGACCATGAGCCAGCAGTGCCCTGGCAGCCAGGAGGGCCAACCCTGTCCTGGGGGGCATCAGGCACAGCATCACCAGCTGGGCAAGGGAGGGGATTGTCCTGCTCTGCTCTGCACTGGAGCAGCCTCACCTCCAGTGCTGGGGGCAGTTTGGGCGCCACAATATAACAAAAGATATTGAACAATTAGAGAGTGTCCAAAGAAGTGTAATGAGGATGGTGAAGGGCCTTGAGGGGAAGCTGGCTGGGGTCACTTGGTCTGTTCAGCCTGGAGGAGGGTCAGGGGAGACCTCATTGAGGTCTTCAACTTCTTATGACAGGAAGCAGAGCAACAGGTACCGATCTCTTCTGGTGACCAGTGACAGGACTTGAGGAAACAGCATGAAGCTGAGCCAGGGGCGGTTTAGGTTGGCTCTCAGGAAAAAGTTTTTTCACCCAGAGGGTGGTTGGGCACTGGAACAGGCTCCCCAGCGAAGTAGTCACAGCACCAAGCCTGTCTGAATTCAGGAAGCATTTGGACAATGCTCTCAGGCACATGGTGTGATTCTTGGGGTGTCCTGTGCAGGGCCAGGAGTTGGACTTAATGATCTTGATGAGTCCCTTACAACTCAACTCATATTCTATGATTTTATGTTCCTGTCCTGTTTCTAGAAATGTCTGTAAATGACAGCTAATGGGAGTCCAGTTGGACCCTTGGACTGCAAGCCTGTGTTAAACATTGTTAGACTTACCTTGGGGCATTCTTTAAATGTTTTTCTGTCTTCTGGTTGCTTCCCTACTGTTCTCAGCATCACCTTGACCTGTGCAGGATTAAACAGTGTAAGCATTCCTGTGGATTGGTCCCTGTCATCCTTATGGTCCTGTTGTTAATTTATTTCAATATTGCCTGATGGCGCTAAACAGTGAGAACTCAATTGTTAATATACATGTGGAGAGATGGTGTTCCTTGAAATTCAGACTTCTCTTAGACTGCTGGTAGTCATCAGTCTAGTTTAAAATTTAGTCACAAAACACTTTTCAGAGAACGTGATGGTTTTCAGGGTACTCCTTTCAACTATTTACATTCCTAATGAAGCAAGTTAATTTGCATTAAGTTTCAAGAAGCTTTTTGGAGATTGAAACCAGTTAAAATCACAGGAGATTCTTACAGGGGATATTCAGTCTGCTTATTGCTCCATTTACCTTCTCCATTAGCAACAAGTATATTCTACTCCTCATTGATCAGATTTGAGCAGAAGAATTCAAGATTAGTGGCCATCTGTTACTAGCACTTTCTGTATAAAGGCCCCCCAAGTACAAATAGGAAGTAGCTCGGTTTCCATGTGGTGGCTTTTGTTGCATTGTGTGAAATAACTGTGTGTAATTTGTGAGGATTTAATAGGAGCTTTGCTTTTGAACAGCTAATACTGGTTTTACTGAGAAGAGCCTTCAGAATTTTTAATTGACAGTGTATGTGTAGTCAGATCTGCTAAAAGCTCCCAAAACAAACCACTAATATCTCTGTCTTTGTTAAACAGGATAACAAAAAGATGAAGAAATCACTAGAAGAGGAACAAAGAGCTCGCAAGGACTTGGAGAAGCTTGTTAGAAAAGTTCTAAAGAATATGAATGATCCATCTTGGGATGAAACTAACTTATAACCACTTTTTTTTTTTTTTCCCCTTCTTCTTTCTATTGAAAGACCAGTTGTAAAACTGAGCTGGGAAGCCTTCTGACATTAGTCAGTGTTGCATCAAGAGCACTATAAAACAGGATTTAACTGGATCTAGTGATTTCTTGCTCTGAACATACAGAAAGAGTCAAGCCATTTACTGAAGCAATCTGTACTTTAAGCATGGAGACCGTGGATCCTGAACTCTACTAAACTTAATTTGTTTGCATTCAAATTACCTCATTTTGCAGAAAGTGCAGCACCTGACTAAAAGTCCATGTTTTTCAGTGGCTTTTTAATTAAATATATATTTTTCATGTAAATAGCTGTAATTTAGAGTGCATATGTGATTGATGTATCAGGGCTGATATGTTGGGGTTTTTTTCTTGTGTTATTATAATGGTCACAAGTGTTAGAAATGATGGCAGTACTGTCTTACCTAAGAAAGGTCAGAGTTCTTTGTGGATAATTATGAATTAGTTCCAAATTACCCACTTACCACACATGCAAATTTAAACCCCTATTTTTCCTATTTACCACTATATTTAAATCCTTTATTGTTACCTGTTACTTTAAACAGTTTACAGTTCCTTAAGAACAGTATTAAAATACAGGAGATTGTTTATTGACAGTATAAACAATTTTTAACAAATCTAATGCCCACAATTTACATTCACATACACTTGTTTGGCAGACTAATCTAGTGTGCTTTGGCCACCAAAAGACTGATGTACTTGCCTGCTTTTTATGACTGTGATTTTTAGGTGTTTATGTACTACATTTTCTATTGTTGTGCTTAAACATACAGCTGGCTGATGACAGATCATACAGTTTGTTAAAGGAAAAAATCAATCTAATCCATAATTTTGTGAATCAATGGTTGCTATTTATATTTTATGGTCACAGCAATTAAATTTTAGCTAACCTTTGTGCGTAAGACACATGGGCTGGGCCAAACTTCATTCAGAGCTTTGTTTCTATACCACTATATAAGATTCTCTGTTTGGGGTTCCCATACTGTGGAAGCAGTCATTCCTTTCTCACCCTGTTTTCTTTACATGATGCTGATTTCTGTCCTACTGGGATTTAAATGGAAAGAAATGTGAAAGTAAGATTTTTTTTTTTTTTTAAATTGTACTGTAATTCATAATTTGCACTGCTGACAGATTTTAAAATACATAAGGTAAATTAATTCCCTAGTCTGATAGGTGCAATTACTGCAGTTTCTTGTATTTAAAATAGGAGATGGTACATCACTTCAAACAGTGAGCTTCAGATGGAGCACTTAAAATACTAATCCTGTTAAAGCTCGTTGTTTTCATGGATTTCATCAAACTTTGGATTCGAGTCCAGACAGTCCAGCTTTCTGAGGGGTTTGTGTTCAACTGAGTCAGAAGTGCAGGTATAACACAGACTTGAGTCACACCTTTTGTCATTCTGATTTTCTGCTGCTCTTTAACTCCAGTTAAATGTTATGCTCAGACTTGAGCAAATGTTTGTACAAACTTTAGTGAGTTGAAGCCAGGATGATTTGGGTTGTAGGAATTGTCATGCACATTTTGAATCTAATGACCAATCTATTTTTAAAGCTATCCACTTTTTTCAGTCAAGAGCAGCTTTTTTGAAATAGGAAATTCTGTCAGTGATTACATACTTGAGAAACAATTCTGTGGGAATGGATGCTTCATAATCAGAGTAGACAAGTTGTTTTAGAAAGCTGAATATATTTGTAGGTGTCTTGTGTTTCTGCAATTTAAAAATGTTTTCTTTTAATTCTAAAGGAGGAGAAAATGAAAATGTCTCCTTTTCCAGAGTTATATATATTCACAGAACTTTAAATTTGCTAATTCTCGATACCAAAATTTTCCCTTGATGTTTGTGGTTGCCCAAAAATGTGGACTGACACTATTTTTATCTTCACATTTAGAAAATATTCTTGCTAAAAGCTAAGTGATACTAACCCCTGCAAATGCATACTATCATGGCCAAGTTTAGACTTGGGAATGCCAATATAATTAGAATTTTGCTAACATTTTCACTTTCTGACATCCAGGGTATTTTCAGAGTAGTTTTTAATTTTCAATTGAGCATATGTGAAAGGGCATTCCAGAGGAAGAAGTATGAAAGGAAAACATTAACCTTAGCAGTATTTAGCAAATTTTAACTCAGGAACAACTTCCATCACAACAACTTGTTTTACATTATATTGTAACGAGTGGTGTTGCTATGTAAATCTGCTGACTCTTAGTATCTGTGGTATTATAATTTCTGACAGTACCCCTATACTGACATCTAACAAACATGCCTTAAACACTGAATGATGAAGCAGTTTGTTAAATATGACCAGGGCTTAGGGACTGATTTTATTCAAGGTGGAAAGGGAGGACTAATTCTTACACAAACAGACACAGAAAAAAAGGAGGCAAAAAAGAAATCTGACCTAATGTTACAGGTAGCTTTTGTCTCTAGTGCAGAGAACAGCTTCCAGCTTTTGGGAACCAAGGAGTACCTGAACTTCTTTTTCATTGACAATTTGTTACAGTGTATATAGATTGTAAATGTCACCATGGACCTTCTGAATTGTTGGAAACTTTATATAAGCATGGATAAATGGGGCACTGTTTATTTAACCTATTAAAGGGTTGTTTGTTTGCTCTCATCATTTAGGGATGAGGAGATGAAGCCATTTCTTATCCTATAGATGTGAAGCACTTTGAGTTCTGAACTGTCCAAAATGTAGCATAACATTTCTCTGTACTTACTGATGTATGTGTGTTTGTCTCATCATGTCATGACATCTTGAAGATTGAGTAATTGACTGCTTTTGTATAAACCTTCTTAATGCAAATCATTTAGGGAATTTAAAGTATCTGTTTACAGTGTCTGTGGAGAACTCTAGTTTAGATGTCACAATAATATCCTGGTATCCACTACTAAAGCGTTTATGCTACATTGTAATTAAACCATGAATTTTTTTCCCCCCACTCTATGAAGTGTTACATTTCATCTAATATGTGGGCTATGAGAAAAAGAAGGGAAATTGCTTTAATTTTTTTGCCTTTCATATAAATAACCACCTCTCCAATTTAGTAGCTGCTGTGCTATCTTGTAAGAGCTTTTTCACGGTCTTTTGTAATAGTAAATTCGTGCCTGGAAAACAAAACAAAGCAAGGGGTTTGTTTAGAGGGTTAAGAAGGAGGATCTTAATTGTCTTTCACTGAGAAATGTTCACTTTCTTTGGCACCCTGACCAGCTCAGGTAATGTAAGAAATGGAGGAGATCAGAGACAGAAAACGGTGAAGGAAAAAAAAAGCAAGACACACTAGAAACTGCATCAATTGAGTAAAATATGTCTACATGCATGATTTATCTGAATAGACAAAAATTTGTGATATGTGTCATAGAGACTTTTTGTGGCTGGAGCTGCCTGAAATAGGGGAGAGGGATGATTTTTATGGTAGCAGAATTGTCAGTATGGCTTTATGCCAGATGATGGGATGGGTTAAGCAAAGTACAGGGAGCCACTTGTTTGAAAAGATGGTTTCAGCCTTTGGACAAGGCATTTGAAGGGATTAGTAACATCTTGGGTGTGAGAAGATATATTTATTCCAGCTTAGTTTAGCAAGGTGATATACTCATAACAGAGGACTTTATTTGTACAGATTTGTAACTATTCTCAGAAGTCTCACTTTCCAGCTTTTCTCTGGGTTCATCACTGTAAAGATGGGCATTTTACACAATTTGAAATTGTCATTTCCTTGTCACCTGAAGTGTTTTGGGGATTTTTCTCTTTGAATTTTTCTCTTTCTCTTTGAACCCAGCTGCTCTCTTACTCCTCTCCCTCAGCAGGACACAGGAGACGGAAAAGCTTATGCATTGAGATAAAAACCACTGATTTTTTTTAATCATTAATAAGCAGAAAAATGAAGCCACCTTTCCCTTACCCCACTTCTTAGGCTGAACTTGACTCTTCCATTTTGGTTGCCCCATCTTCCCCTCTCCCCCCACCAAGCAGTGCAGGGGTGTGGAAGTGGGGGTTTTGGTCTGTCTATAACAATTCCTTTCCTGCTCCCACTTCATGCTTTTCCCTGCTCCACTGTGTCTTACCTACAGCTGGCAGTCCTTCAAGGACAGATATGCTCCAAGGTGGGTTCATACTGGGCTCAGTTCCTGCCACTGAGCCTGTCCCAGTGTGGGCTCACTATGGACTGCAGAGCTCTTCAGTGCATCTGCTGCAGTGTGGAGCCCTCCATGGGCTGTAGGGGAATTCTTGCTTCACCATGGTGGTCTCCACAGGCTTCAGGGGAGCCTTCTCCAGCACCTGTGGCACCTTGTTCCCCTCCTTCTCCAACCCAGGTGTTCACAGGACTTTTTGCTGCACTTCTCCCTCACTGCTGTACTCTACAATGCATGTTCCTCAAGGCACTACTATTTTGTCTGAGGCTTGGCTGTGTCCTCCTTGTTCAAGGGGTGTCTCAGTTACATCCTGCTGGAGCTGCTACACCTACCAGGCTCAGAAATTCAGGTGCAGAACTTGCTGTTACCCACTTTCAGTGGACACCTTCACTTGCTGAGATAGGTCATGAGAAGAGAAAAGGAGGAGCATGTAACACTTGATGATGGGAGTGAGAGGCCTGCAATAGTCACGGGCAGTGTGGGTTAATTGTGTATCTGTAGATGCTCCCAAAGTCCCACAGTGCTGATGCTGAAGGATCCCAGAAAAAGGGAGTTTTCCCTTTGGAGAAATGCTGAGATGAAATCTGGGATGAATTTGCTCTTCAAGGCACGCTTCATCATCTGGAAAATGGATGTAGGCTTGCCATATTTTACCTTGTGTGCTCAGCACTTGAGCTTTCTCTTTAATGCACATGAATCAGATACTATCTTGGAAGGGGAGCTGAGCCTGGATGTGGAACTAAATTAACCTCCTGAGCTCTCCATTAATTTGAGTGGCTGCCTTAAAACCACTGCCCAGGCCTAAATCGAATTCTTGTGTCCTTAGGAAGAAATGAGAGCTGCAGTTCAGAAAGTTACTATGAATAGTTACAGCCATGGTGCCAATCACTTAGTGCAGGCCTTCATAGTCCAAAATTTGCTCAGGTGCTCCTGTTAGTTCCTGAAGATTCTCCTTGATCTCCTTCCCTTTCTCTGTTGAACGTGCACAGGCTCTCCTTTGTGCATGGCAGAGCTCACTTCTGTGATATTCTTTACCCCAAGCACTGTCTTGAGCAGCCATGAATGTGTCCCTTGCCTGGTTTGTGTGGGTGTGCCAAGTGCACTGCAGGTCTCTCTGCTGGCTTTGCAGTAACATGGCAGTGCTAACCAGCCTGGGCAAGGGATGCCCCATGCACATTTCACCAAATCCAAACCTTAGCACTGTACCAGCTACTAAGAAGAAAAGGAGCTCTGTCCCAGTTGAAACCAGGACAAACCTTTTCCTAATGTCCATTCTGTTGTCATATGTAGGCCTGGTGAGATTCCCCAAACAATTCACTTTCTGCTTAGTGTATTGCTCAGGCTTTGCTAGCCATCTCTTGTCAGTCAATCAGCCTATGAGAGCTGTGTGTTTGCAGTAGGCATAGATGAACAGTACAGAAATAGCATGTTTTTGCAATATTTTTCCAGCAGGGGACTGTGTTAGCTTCTGCTTTGTCAAGAACTACTTGGTTTCCCTAATTTGTTAATATTTTTACTTTTGTATGCTTTTATAACCAATTGGGTTTGGCTTTTTGTATATTTTAGAGCAGCTTTTCAAGCTCCAGGAAGTACAGTCTATTAAATACCTTTTGGCCTGTAGTACAAAGTTGTAGACAGCCACAGTTGAAAGTATTCATATAGCATTTGACCTAGCTGTGCCCGTGGGATTTGTGTGGAGTTTTTAGCACTTCCCCACGGCACACGTGACTTATTATAGCATCTATAAATTCAGCATCACAAGGGTTCTTTCAGCATAATGCAGTGTAGAGGTAACACAGGATCAGGTTTATTGTCAGGCAGAACTAAGCAAGGAATTTGACTGTCATCACTAATTCATTTAATCTTTGGCCTTGCTCTACAACAGGCAGAATTTCAGAGGAAGTGGGGAAAATCTATTGCTACTAGACTGATTTTACCAGTTCTAACACATGAAGTCTCCATTCTGAGACTGAATTGAGAAAACACTGGGATGATGCAATGCATGCTCCATCCACTGCACTTGATTTCATCAGTGGTGGGAATTTATGATACAGGACTATTAACAGTGTTGGGAAGGGGAAAGAGCAGTGCCTAGAGGGAGCATGGTAACTACCTTGGGGTTGAGGATAAGCATTTGAAAATACAGGTTCAAGAAAGTGCCCCTGCCCTGGTGTGGTCAGGATTTCTGCTGCAGCATCTAAACCTGGCTCTGTGTTCTGCTGTCAATCTTTATTTGTCAGGTCCCCACTGAGCCATCTTTCTCCAGGCAAAGCAGTTCCAGCTCCCTCAGCCACTCCTCATATGATTCACTCTCCAGACCCTTCACCAGCTCTGTTGCCCTTCTTTGGACATTCTCCAGCACCTCAATGTCCTTCTTGGAACTGAACACAGGGTTTGAGGTGTGGCCTCACCAGTGCTGAGTACAGGGGTGCAGTCCCTGTCCTGGTCCTGCTGGCCACACTGTTGCTGATCCAGGCCAGGATGCCCTTGGCCTTCTTGGCCACCTGGGCACTGCTGGCTCATGGTCAGCTGCTGTTTACCAGCCCCTCCTGGTCCTTTTCTGCCAGGCAGCTCTCCAGCCACTCTGCCACAGCCTGTAGCACTGCCTGGGGTTGTTGGACCCGAATGCAGGACCTGACACTTGGCCTTGTTGAACCTCATACCCCTGGCCTTGACCCATCAATGTTGGCCTGCACCCAACCTGTCCAGATCCCTCTGCAGAGCCTTTCTGCCCTCCAGCAGATCAGCATCCTGCCCAGCTTGATGTTGTCTGCACATTGACTGAGGGTGCACTTGATCCTCTCATCCTAACGATCCAGGTTACTGGATACCAACATAACTGGCCCCAGTGCTGAGCCCTGGGAAACACCACTTGTCACCATCCAGCAGCTGGATGTTGTTCCATTCACCATCATTCACTGGGCCTGGGCATCCAGGCAGTTTTTTACCCCTTGAGCAGTGCACCCATCCATGCCATGAGCAGATGGTTTCTCCTGGAAAATGCTGCAGGAGAGAGTTTCAAGGGGTTTGCTAAAGTCCAGGTAAACAACACCCATAGCAGGGGTGGCATGTTGGACTAGATGGCCCGCTGATGGGACTCTTAAACCTTGCCCAGTCTGTGACTGTGAAACAGTGGAAAGTGTCTCAGTGAGCTCCACCAGCTCCCCCAGTACTCTTGGATGAATTCCATTCAGCCCCACAGCTTGTGTGACTAAGTGGTTTAGCAGGTCTCCTTGGATTATGGGAGCTTCCTTCTGCTCCCCATCTCCCTCTTCCATTTGGCGTGCTGGGTTTTTGGAATAGGTTTAGACGTGGCTTTAAAACAATTCAGATGAACTGGGTTCTATTAGGAGGTGAAATAACACTTCAATGCAAGAAATAATGTAACATTTCAACACGTTTCAATGTATTTACCACTAGTAGGGGAGAACTTGATGAAAAGAAAAAGAATATAATTCTCTGGCTATTCTGAACAACTTCCTGCTCATTAAGACCATCAGATTTTATCAATATCCCCCATGAAATACTGAAAATGAACAGTCCTGTGTTCTGCAAGTCTGTAGATAAAGAGCTTAGATGCATCTGTGTAATTTGAGAGGCACTGGTGTATGGCAGGAGGAAAAGTAATTTCTACCTTAATCATTATACATGTCTGTAAGGCTGGATTCATGTGCACAGTCTGATGTGGTGTGTGCCAGGAGGATTCTTCTTGGCAGAGACTTTTAAAGGCCAGTTCAACCAACCCGTGGAAACAGCAGTCATGCTTTGTGCTGCACTCCAAACAAAAAGCATGGCAGCAGTAGGTTTGCACTCAGGTGAAGTAGGCAGCCTTGTGCAAAGGTGCACTATGGGAAGGACATGGTGAAGGAAACAGGGAGCTGTGACATGGGGCTGACCTCTGATGGAAAAAACCACAGTGACAGTGCCCTTGTCTCATGATCCTGATAGGAGAAGTACTGATGTGCTCCTTCAGCAAGGCAACGTGTCCTGTGTGCTGTGCACACTGTGAAGAATGGGAATGTGAAAACTTGAGTGGGAAGTGGCAGACAAGTTGCAACTTGGTGCTACTGAAAACCCTGGCTATGGGAAGAGGCTGGAGTGATAAGCCTTCTTTGATGGGAAAGCAGGACTGAAAACACTGTGTAACCCACAGGCATTGTCCCAGATGAGGTGGAAATTTTGGGGTGTTTTTGTCCAGAGAATATGAGCTGCTCATTCTGCTTTTTTCTGCTATTTTTCTCCTCCATGTCCATGTGCTGACAACTATGATGCTATGTGGAACACTGTGACCTCACTGAGCATCAGCCCACATTGTGGGGAAAGAAGGATGGGATGCAGGTCCTGAGCAGCTGCAAAAGCTTCTACCCCTGAACTTGAAGCTACTGATCTTGGCTACACTGAACCCTTTGGTTTTTCTCAATCACATTAGAATCCCTTGTCACTTTTTTTCTCCTTCATTTCCAACCAAGCCCATGGTTTTCCAGAAACTCCTTTTCATAGCATTGCAAACAAACTCTGCAGACTTGTACCATGAAGAAGCAGTTTTTGTCAGTGTGATTCCTCACAGCTTCCCTTCAGCTTCCAGGCTTGGCCCTTCCCTGCAAGTACGACATCACCATTGACCGTAAACTCACTGTCTGCGTTCAGGCAAGATCTCCAAACTGTCTACAGGGAAGCTTTTCCAGTAAGATTAGAAAGGAGAGATTTATTTTTTCTCTGTGCATTCATGCATTGTGCAGGCAGTGACTGTGCACATTGTAATGTGTTAAACTACTCAGTGAGCTATTACTTGGTTCCAAGGCAAAAATGTGCTGCTGTGAGGCTGTTCTGCCTCTTGCCTTAAGTGTGTCTTGCAGCATTTGGAAGTGCTTTGTGATCTGCCCTTAATAAGGTAGAATCTTTTTTTTATCTTGATTTAAGGAAAATAATTTACAGTGATTTTGGGTCTAATGAGTGCTGGTTTATGGAAAATTGAAGAACCCATTCCCTTTGTCAAATGTGGTTGAATTCTGAACCTCCATCATAAGGTTCAGAAACAGTTCAGATTTGGAGTCAGTATGGAAAGCAGAGGAGTTGGCCAAGTGATTTTGTGGCTTTTGCAGATACCTTAGGAAAATGAAGTAGAAACTGTGTATAGACTTGTAATGAATCAAGTAATTACTTGTCAGTCTTGAAACAACTGAAAATAACACAGTGGAGCTGGGCTTCATCAGACATCCCTATGAGACACTGCACAGGTTGCCTGGAGAAGCTGTGGATGCCCCATCCTTGGAAGTGTTCAAGGCCAGGTTGGATGGGGCTCTGAGGGACCTGCTCTAGCAAAAACTGTCCCTGTCCATGGCAAGGGCTTGGAACTAAGAGGATCCCTAGGATCCCTTCTAACCTAAGCCTCTCTATGATTTTTTGGGGCACTGGGGTGTGGGTGCCTGTGTTGCAGTGACTGCTGCCCAGCACAGCTGAGGTCTGCCAGCTGCTGGAGGTTGTGCCTGTGGACAGGCTATCCACATAAGGTTATGTGGATGTTTGCAGTTTTGCTAAAATCCCCCTTATAAAGCCATTAATGCTTTGCTTGTTTATTTGTCAAGTTCAGTTTTAAGAACAGCTGCAATAATTTTGGAATATTTTTAATTTCAAAGCAATAATTTTGGAACGTTGTTGTTGGACTTTTATCCCCCTATTCAGAATGGAGTAATGTGATGGATATTTGAAAGAAAAAATACATCTAAACAGTTGAGGAATATTGATTGAGGGAAATCCACTGACTTAGAGAAACCATCTGCAACTTGAACAAAAGTGACTAGAGCAAAACTACAGTTCTAAACCCCCCTCTATGAACTTGTTACAGACTTGCACCCTCTTGTCTCGTTGGGGCATTGTCCCTTCTGTTCATGGCTCAGGGTCTATCACTCTAATTAAACTCTTTCTCCCTTTGATTGCTGGCTCTTGACTGGGCAGAGTCCATGCATTTTGTGCTGGCTGACGTAGTCCTGGACAAACTCTTTTATCCAGCTAAATGCCTCGGCAAGGGCTGTTCTTCAGGCAGCCCTAATCACATCTCTTTCTGAACCTGCCTCTCTTTCAGACCATGAAAGCCCCTGGTCTGAATCAAACACTCACAACTGGCTGCTTTGATGCTGTTCTGGAGCAGAAACTGAAGGGCATTGTTTGGATATGTTCTACAGTTGTTTAGAGAAAAATATTTTAAATTAATCTGATTAAATGGATATGAAACGAATATGACTGTCCACATTAAACTGAGAAGTAAATGAAAAGTTGTGTAAAACAAAAATAAAAGCTCTGCTAGGTGACAGATCTAGTCCTCAGCCCCTGTTGTGTGAGGTACTGTTTTCTGGAAGTGATACATGTACAGGTGAAAACTGCAAAAGGGGATTATTTGAGGGACTGAAGCCAGCCATTTGCTGTAGCTGATACTGTTGGGCAGGTGTTTGCCTCTCCTCTGCCAAATTTGGGGTATTAAAACATACCTGGAATACAATGACTGACAATCCTGTGATTTTCACTTCCTGCCAGGCTTTGGAAGTGACTCAAAGTAAGTTATTTCAGAGCATTTGGCTTTGAAATAGTGATAGATGGAACAAGTTGTTACTTCATAAGTTGTGATATAGGAAGCAAACTGCTTTGGATGAAAATATTTACTTTGGGTTTACATGCAAAAAGCAGATGCTGTACTTTCATTATGTGAGGTCCCAGGGGAATACACCACCTGTTTTCAGGGCTAGGAAAAACCACACTGGGTGAGAGAGAATTCGGAAATGTAAACAGTCAATATTACAGCACTTCACCACAAATTGGTACTTATTGTAAATGAGTCATGCTTCTACTTTAAACTGTGGTAAAGCAGTAAACAGGATCCAGAAGTGCAATGGTGCAGTTCAGCCCTGTACTCACCAGAAAAACAGCAAAAAGGGAGAGTTTTGGCAAAAGCTGAGTGCTTCTGAAATCTGGTGCAATTGACAAGATTTTGAAACCTGATGGACAGATAAGGTTCACAGAGCACTTCAGCAAAGTCTAATCTATCTTTGTTCAGTATTTGGGACGTTGCATTGTGAGGAGATTGTGTGGTTTGGTGAATAATCCTATATAATGCATTTTCAGTGTGGACAAATTTGTAGAAAAAGAAAATCAGATCCAGAGGAGCTTGTCATAATTTTGTTATGTTTGGAACAAACACAATCTTAACAAAAGCCATGATGCAGGGATACAGGCTGGGGGAGCTGGACATCTGCTAGCCCCTCTTCCTTCACGTGTATTTATCCAGGTGTCGTGCTATTTGTGTCTGAAGTAGACAATGAAATGTGTGTTTTATGCTTGGGTGCACTGAGCCTGGATGAACTCCTTAGAGCTCCTGAACGATGCTCTTGGCTACCGGCATCCTCTAAAATGCCACCTAGCTACGGCTCTGTGAATGGCTGCAGTGAAGAGGTGACTCCAAGCTTGCCAGCCAGTGTAGGAGTTTGTTTCACCACACAGCTTTTGGGAGCAGTGACACATAGGAGCAGTGGTGGAAGAGAAGAAGCCCACAAAGAAGGTGTAAATTAAGGACAGCTTACAGACTACAAGTAGAACAAAGAAATACCTTGGGAACTCAATGAGTCCCCGAGGGAGGGAGAACAAGGTGCTGTTAGCAAGGTTTTCTGTGCTCGACGTGAGGGGAGTAGGACTTGGAGGAATCACATCAGTCAGGAGCGGCAAAGCAGCATCACGTGCTATAATCTATTAGTGCCTTCCAGTTAAACGCAGAGCTCCGAATTCCAGGGACACCCCTTCCCATGCATCGTCTTCCTGCAGATCTGGCAAAATCCCACCTGTGCTACAACGGAGTGTCTTTAACATGCTGGGCTGAGGAAACAACGCGCTCTGCTTTTGTCCCTGGGGTTTCCTACATGTATGTTTTTACCCCTCCTTTAAGGAGAGGACAGGCTGCCCGGTGCTGAGGGCCTTGCCCCGGGAGGGTTTCCCCGGGCGGGGAGGATGCTCCGGGAGCGGCGGGGCCGCATCCGCGGGGAAGGGGCTCCTCCTGCTGGCAGCGCCGGCCGGCGCCGCGGCACCCTCGGGTCCTGCTCCGGAAAGCCGCGGCAACCAGCCAAAAGGAGGGCTTTCAGCAGGACCGTGCCTAAAATCCTCCCAAATCATCCCTTTCCTCAGGACCTCTTCCTCTTGCTCTGGCGTTCTCTCCATGGCTCTCTGTCTGCCTCTCTGTGACTGAACCCCAGCCGGCAGCCCTCCCTCGCTGGGGAGAGAATGAGAAGGGTAAGAGTGAAAAACTCGTGGTTTGGGATAAAGACAGTTTAATAGGCAAAGCAAAACCCGCACACACCAGCAAAGCAGAAAAGGGAATTCATCCCCCACTTCCCATAGGCAGGCAGGTATCTGGTCAACCCAGGAGAGCTGAGCAATATCATGTGTAATTGTGGCTTGAGAAGATGAACACCACCTCTCCGAATGTCCCCCTGACCCTTCCTCCTTTGCCCAGCTTTATATGCTGAGCACGACACCACATGGTGTGGGATATGCCTCTGGTCACTTGGGGTCAGCTGTCTGAGCTGTGTCCTCTCCTTGTGCAGCCCCAGCCCCTTTGCTGGTGGGGTGAGGTGAGGCAGAAAAGGCCCTAACACTGTGTAAGCCCTGCTCAGCAATAAGGGTGCATTAACACTGTTTTCATCACCAATCTAAACATAGCACCACCATATGAACTACTCTGAAGAAAATGAACTCAATTCTGGTCAAAGCAAGTGCAACTTTCAGATGCTTCACAGGCTTCTAGAGACTGCATCTGGCTGGATCCAGCCTTCTGTGTGTTCACTGTCCATTTTCAGTGGAAAATTCTTTTGCTGGTCCTCATCACTTGGCAGATCCGTGGTATTGTGTGGTAGTTTCTATCACCATAGCTGTCATTTTCCCAAAAAATACGACCCTAATTACTTCCTGCAGCTGTCCTCGAGGATAGCTGCAGCACAACAAGTGGTATTGAAAACTACTGGGAAGTTTTATTCCTAGCTGGAGCTGGGATTTGGAACCACTATCTAGTAGGGAGGGGCAGAAAACCTGAACCCATGTTGAAAAAGAAAAATGTGCTTCCAGACTGTGGCTCTGGCAAGGATATTTAAGTGCCTGGTGACAAATACCTAAATCCTGTTAGTCCTTCAGAAAATTTCCCCATTGGCAAAGAGAAGGGCTGAGCAAGCAGGGCAAGCTGGTCTTTAAATTTTTTTTTTTTTTGACTTTGCTTTCTTGCTTAATCAGTATTTGACTCTGGGAAGACAGGCATTAAACCCATACCAAATATGCTCCACCGCTAGGCTGGTTTCCCAGGCACTTGCTTTAAAAAAAAAATAGGTGGGCCTTCGCTCACATTTGCTGTAATTACTACATTTTGGAGCTCATAGGCCTATATTGAATTAGAAATTTGATTGTAGCAGAGAGGAACAAGCCTGAACTTGACTACATCATCATCTCCACTGATGGTAGGATCAGCTAAAGCAGTACAGGCTATGTTATAGGCTAGGTACATTACTAAAACCATTCAGGCTGGAAGGGACCTTGGAAGGTCTTTAGTCCAGCCTCCTGCTCACAGCAGGGACAACTCTGAGGTCAGAACTGATTGATCAAAGCTTTGTCTGCTAAGGTCTCAAAAACCCTCAAGGATGGAAAACTCAGTAGAGAACCCAGTGGGCTTGAACTGCTCATGCTGCTGAAGGAACTTTACTCCAAACATCTGGATTACAGGTGGGCTGGGCTCACCTCTGAGGCTGCAGTGTAGCTGGCATTGGTCCCAGCACAAATAACAATGTGGTGCTCTCTTCACTGCTTCATGTTGAGCATCAGGGTTTGTACCCCTACAGCCCAGCCACGTTGTGTACTGCAGCGTGAAACACCCTGAGATGGTGCACTACAATGCCTCTACTTCCATTATAAATATTTTTCTTTTTTTTTTTTAATGGGACAGAACTAATTGAGAATGGGCTTTCTCCTTCTTCTTGGTGGTTATGGGGAGGCAGGTTTGCAGGTCATGCCTATGGTTCTGGACCAGACACCCCCAAAAGAGCAGCTCCAAAGGGCTTCTTTTGAAACAAAATCCTTTTAAAATTTTGATCTATTAATGTTTGTGTTCCATTAGTATTAGCTCTGCATCTGGGAGGTGTCCCCTGCTGTGGGTTCAGTGTGTTCTTTCCTGTTGCAGGCACTGTCCTGTGTGAGTCCCTCAATATGCCAGCATATAGCTTTCCCCCAGTTTTAGTTTTTCCCTTGCTGTAGTCATTTTCCAATTCCATTTCCACCTTATTTTATGAAAAGATTTCTTGATTAAAATGTTGACATGCTTGTAAATATATTGAAATTGGTCAGTCTCAGAGATGTACTTTTCTTTACTCTTCTTCTGCAGTACATATTCATTATCTTTCTCCTTTCCTGTCAGAATGGGACTAAAGACTCTATTCTATTAAACAGACTTGAAATACTAAAACCTCTGATGTGGATAATTTAAACTTACAATACAGTAAAATATGGAATAATTATACATTACAAATTGAATTTCAACATTTCTATTGTATTCAGTCTGTCTTGTGTTCTGCTGGACTATTCAGACTGGCATCAGCAAGAGTCTCCCACTGAAGTGTATTATGACTTCAAGACTGTGTTGTTATGAATAGTCAATTCTACCTTTATTTTGTTTGCTTCAAACTTTAATTTATTCTACATATGCATTACAGATTTCACTTTCAGTGATTATGAAGATAATGCAGCCACTCACAATGAAGTTAAATGAAAAGCTGATGTTAAAATCACTGTCTTTTTTTCCTCTCTTCTTTTTTTGCTTATGAAATACATCACAAAAAATTCCAGGAGAGGTGTATGTAACCACAGACTGCTCCTTCTTCAGGTGAGATAGTTATCTGAAAACTAACATTGTTCAGGTGTCAGACTTTGCTTCTAATTTTGGGATTAAAGTCTTTTCATGGACCAGCCTTGTGGTGCTCATGTCTCAAGCAGAAAGAGGTGGACCTGTGCCCATAAAGCTCGCCACAGTCTTTCTGCTCTCATTTTTGAGTTATTGATGCCCTTGTGCCCCTGCAGCCTCCTCTGGTGACTGCCATGGCATTGTTCATACTGAATGAGCCAAAAGAACTTCATCATGCATGTGGCTAATGTGGGAGGAGAACTTGAAGGAATAATACCCAGATTTCAATTAAAAATTATTTAAAGGTTCATTATATAAAAACGTTCAGGGCATTTCAGGCAAATCAGCCTGTTTGGAGACATCTAAGAACTGATTAGTGTTTCAGTTCTTTTCAAAATGTAAACTGGTTTTCCTAAGTTGACTTGTACTTGCATTTCAGAGGACTGGTTTCAGCTTCCTCTCATAGAGTCAAAGGACAAGGAGGAGACATGTTAGAGAAGACAACAAAGACTTATGAGTAACCTGCCAAAGAACACCTTCAGAATGAAGTGGGATAGAAAATTTTCCTCTACCTTTTCCTATATGGGTTATGCACATATAAGTTAGATCTGTATTTAAGCAGTTTTGTGATTCTTTAAATACTGTATTGTTAAAAATCTTGTTGCTGAAAATGTCTGGTTTTCATGCAAGAAACTTTACCTGGAGTGACTGAACAGGAGAAGGTTAACTAGATCAGTGCAGGAATTGGACAAAGGACTTCCAGGAATACTAAGCAAGTTCACAGATGATAAAAAACAGAGGAACTGTTGACTCCCTTGATGGGAGGGAGGCCTTGCAGAGAGACCTTGACAAATTAGAGGGCTGGGCAATCACCAACTGTATGGAGTTCAACAAGGGAAAATGCCAGATACTGCACCTGGGACCAGGCAACCCTGGATGTACAGACAGACTGGGGAATGAGAGGCTGGAAAGCAGTGCCACAGAAAGGGACCTGGGGGTCCTGGTCAGTGACAAGTTGAACACGAGCCAGCAGTTCCCTGGCAGCCAGGAGGGCCAACCCTGTCCTGGGGGCATCAGGCACAGCATCACCAGCTGGGCAAGGGTGTGACTCTTGGGGATGGTTCTGTGCAGAACTGGGAGTTGGACCTTATGATCCTGATGTGTCCCTTCCATGAAAATGGAATATGTCCTCAGCATATTCTGTGAGAAGTTTGGACAAATAATAATGACGAATAAAAATACAAAAGGTGTAAAGCCATAGATAAGAAAGCAATTTTTTTAAAAAAAAATTACATTAAAATGAAGACAGTATCTGTGTGAAAGTGGGTAACGGGAAAAAATGAAACACAAAAAGGGGAAAATTACTGACCTATAACTTTTCAGCCTGGAGAGCCTTGCAAGTGAGGAACTCATCTTTGCTCAACAGATTTTAATTTCCGAGTGAAGAAAAAGGTTTCTGACATACAATTTAGGGTATTCAAGGAACACCAAAATGAGCTGCACAGTCGTGTTTCCATCTTCAGAAAGATGTTCCTGCCCACAGCAGAGGGATTGGAACTGAATGATCCTTATGTGGCCTTCTAACAGAGGCCATTCTAAAATTACAGTATTATGAGCTTACCAGACCCAATGTGCCCCTCATTTTATTCTTTTACTCCTCCTAATTCCTTTCTCCTTGTGAAACAAGTGTGAAATACACACATGAGAGTATGCATGTCCTTCGTCACTCTTTTCTGAGATCTGGGTTATTTCATGTGTTACAACATTTACTTCCCTGCATTTGCCAATTTATTTTACTTTACTGTTGAAGTCACAGGTTCATGCTGAGTGCAGGGAAGATGGTGTGTGATATTGTTTCTTCTGGCATAGGGCACCTTTAACTCAGACTCAGTATGAGGCTTTGCTGAAAGAACTGTTGTGCAGAGAAAAGGGTATTGTTTTTCATACAAATCACCTTGCCAAAAAGTGCTGCTTCATTGAGGCTGCTCAGAGTTTCACATCCTGATTGAATTGGATGAATAGTTTCTGCCAAAAGAGGGGCAAATACATGACATTTTGCAATGCTTAATTCAAATGACCCATAAAAAATCTAAGTGCTTTAGGGTGGGTTTGTAGAGAAGTGCAGGTCTGTGCAGGGAGGATGCAGTGCTGCTTTTCTCTCTTGCTGAGTGATAACCCCAGTAGGGATCTGCTGCCTGGTGGGGACACGGGGTGCAAGCCTTCCTTGTTCTGATGGCAGGGAGTCTGTAAAGCTGGGATAGAAAGCCCTTGACCCTTTGCCTTGGCTGGGTAAATAGAGCACTGAAATGCTTCCTATTTTATGTAAGTTTATTTATGTGCCAGTACAAAGATAGTCAGGGACTTGATTTCTTCATGGTAAGGGAAAAGTTTCTTAAGGTGCCTTTGTGCCCTTGCCAGGGTTTCAGCAGTCAAGCTCTGGCCTTTTAAAAACTGGGTTTTTTGAAATGTCATGGCAATGAAGATAAAAATATTAACAGTACTTCTAGTGATACATTTGGGGGCTCTTTTATTAGGCATGAACTTGTTGTTATTTTTTTCCTCAATGAGCAAGGCTAAAAAATTATGATTTTGTGGATGGTTCCAAAGGTAGAATTACCTTTCAGACTGCAGGGAAAAAGTGAAAAATCTTGTAACATCCTAAATCATGATTTTTCTGCACATTTTTTTCTGTGTCTACCTCATAGAAATCAGCCACTTAATTTTCTAATTAAGATAACTCCCTTGTTGTAAGTCGAAGGTGGAGACCAGACTCTTCAATTAAGGAAAATTGAAAGGAAGTCTCAGTTAGGGGTGTAAGATACCCATATCTCTTCCAAAAGTACCCTACAAGTGTCTCAAACTTGTGAAAAAATGTCACAAGTTGGAAGAGAAAAACTTCCAACTTATATTAATCATGCCACTAAGTGTGTGCTGTCCATACACACATTACTCCCATGTGTAATCTTCAGGCTGCTGCTACCATTATTTAAAGAGGGAGGAAGAAATAATGTTGAGGAGTTGTAGATGAAAAAGTGTAATTGTTTTCCAGCCTATGTGAAAGTGCTCACCAGCTTGATAATACTTGTCCCGAGGACCTTCGTTGTATTTATGTATACAGCAGGTGAGTGCTTTTACTCCATAAAGAAAATATAATTCTATTGACTTTGCCAAAATTGAATTAGTACCATATATAACCTGATTTCAAGCCTATAGGGGCTTTCACAGATATTGAATTTTTTTTCTTTATTCTTTTTTTTTATCCCCAGAAATATCTGTGCTGCTGGCCCAGGGAAAACAGAATGAAGAAGAGGTATGTGAATAAGCTGTGTGGTGAGGCACAACCAGGTTGTTTTGAGTATCCTGTCCTATAAGCTTGGATAGTGGTTTGATGCAACTCACTCCCTTCAGCCACGGAAAAAGGATGATGGCTTGGTTATGACTTTATCCCACTGTAGGGAGAGTTTGAGAAAAATGATTTGTGCCCTTTTGGACAGGCCTGAGCTGCTTAAGCACCTGGATCTTGCCCTGACCGTGCAGTTCAGCTGCAATTAAGACATCTAAATGTGGGCAAGTTTTTGTGTGCTAGGTGTCTAAACTCTCCTGACAGCAGGTCACTGTAGTCTGTGGAGCCTAGAGAACCGTGATGTTTGCTCTAGGATGTGAGCTGAACTTTGCTCTGGGATCCCATTACTGTGCTGATTAGTGGAACTCATTCAGTTACCTAAATATAAGCATGTCTTGACAAATCTGGTGTGGCAGAGTAGTGAGATATCTTCAGCCTCATGCAGATGTCTTACAGGACCTATGGGAAATCTCTGCTCTGCTGGAGGCCACTCAGATAACCCAGCTCATCTCAGTGATAGTAGGTACCTGCATTTAAGCAACTGAAGCCAGCTCTCTCTCTCTGTTGCCCATTGTGGGAGCTTTGGCCCCCAGCTCATGCCAGCACGTGGATTCAGGTCATTGAATCTCAAACTGAACCCTCCTGGACTCCCTTTCTTAGTGCCTCCCTCTGGCTCCCTGGTGATGTAGCAGTGCCGTGGCTTGCCTTGCTGCTATTTGTGCAGGCTAAACTTGCTCCTGTTCACATAAGAGATGAGCTAGATTTCAGAGTTATGGCAGACAAGGGCAGTCCAGTAGGGCCTTGCAGGACCACAGGTGGGCACAGTGTCACCAGCTCTCATTACCAGCCTTGCATGGTAAAAGGTTTATTTCCTGGCTTATCCTTTCCTCCCATGTGAATGTGGAGACAATTTCTGTGTCTGGATGTGGTCTTAGCTTGTAGCAGGTGCAGGGCTGGCTTCAAATAGTTTTCAGCCCATGTTCTTGCCTGAGGACAGCCATCCTATTCACTTTGGTCTCCTTATACACAAAACTATTAGAAGCAAGGGTTAGTGAGGAGGCTTTTGCTCCTCTAAGAATGCTGCCTTTTTTTTTTATTTTTTTTTTTTTTGCGAAAGGCCAAAAGATGGAAGAATAAAAAATATATTAAGATTTCCACTGGTGATTAAATCTTGCTTCTCCATATAGCAGAAAAGTATACATCAATATTTTAAACCATCTTTTGACTGTCACACTGACTGCCACCAGCATAGCTCCTAAAGTATTCCTAAAGTATTCCTGACACCAATAAAACCTACTTATTCTGGTTTTCCTTATACAATCATAAGAGTTATTTGTCTATAAGGAGCTGGTCATCACTTCAAAGTGATCCTCTTTCAATACATTCTCTGGGATTTGTGAGGGACTTGTGTTGATGCCATGATGGTTTTTGTCTTTTCTTTTACACCCCCTGTTATATCTTTTTACAGCGTCCATATTCTCAGTGTTTTTTGCCTACATTCTTGGACTTGTTTGTTAAGCTAGGAGACTAAACATCTTAGAAGTTTTGTAGTTAGGGTGTCAGTGTTCCCCAGACCCCAAGGTCCTCTCCAGAACACACTTTGTAAACTAAGATAGAACCATCAAGGGGAAGGTTCCCTGGTGGGGGGGATGCTCATTTGAGCCGTTCATTGGGGATTTTTGGATAGATATGCTAATTAGTAAGACCTAGAAGGTAAGACCAGATCTTGAGGAGGGGGATTGCAGTGGCCATTGCAGGGTGCATGGAGGTGCATTGGACCTGGACGTGGTGCACCTTAGGATCCTTAAAATAAATACCAAGGTAAAACCCCCTTTCCCCTTCTTGATTTTAAGACCAGGAAAAGGCATCAGTGTTAGTGATATTGGTCCTGTGGTAAGACAGAACATCTTCATGGACCTTGAGTACTTATAAATGCAGAGAATTTTTTTTATTATCATTTCTGAAAATTTGGAGCCAGAATGCATCTTATTTCAGCAAAGGATTTTGAGAATTCCTAGGTGGAGAAAGAGGTTGTGAACTTGGTTATAATATCTTCTACTGGTCTCAGAAATACTGGGGGTTGTGAGGTGTGGAGCTGTGGAAATGCTGAGTGTTGTTTGCTTGTGGGTCAACAGTGGCTGAGGCCATTCTTCCTGTTACACAGCTCAAACAAATGGTAACAATCACTGGACTTCTCCAAACTGTATTTTTTGCTGCATTGGACCTTGATTAAGGTCACCAGCTTCCACAGGCAATATTTACCTCTGTTTTCCCCCTGTGCCTTAGGCTTCCACTCCTTGGTAACAGCCTCTCTCTGCTTCATGGGCAGCAACAATTGCTTTTACAATGACTGGAAGAATTGAGGGTCACTGTGGGATGGGTGCAAGGTAAGATGTTGCAAATGTTTTAAGTTCCAGCTCTTCTAGAGAGGGTTTCTTGGCCCTCAAGTAGGAGTCTAAAGAAGTTACTTCACCTGGATTGATTGACTGAATTCAACTTTGTTCTTCCTGACAGAGGTTTTAAAGTCATCTTCCTTTCCAGTTTATGCCCAAAGATGCCTATAAAGTATAGTTTGCCATTGTGTATGAAGAGCTCCTATGGAAAAAAACCCCGTGGCATTTTGGTTAAAACATTTTCTCCAGGAATTTAAAAAAAAAAGACCTGGGACTTGTTTTGTGGCTCATTATAAATCCATAATCAATATTCATTTAATAGAGGCAGACTTTAGCAATCATTCCAAAGATACACCTTAATCAAACATATTTTGATGTTGAAATAATCAAATTATCCAGAGAAATTTAGAACAGTATCAGATCAATGTCTAATATGGGACCAGTGGCAGCATGATATACTCTCATTATAAACTGGTCATTAATGCCTTGTTAAATGATATATAGAGACTCAGAACATTTATCCAAATAAATTGTTTTTAAAGTCAATTAAATTACAGCTGGTAAAGAAAAAATGTGGTTGCTGTTAAAACACTGGCTTGTATTCATGACATAATGGCCATGTCACTCACACTGCCTGCCTGCCTGGTGAATTTCAAGTTTTTTTGTTTTATATATTTAGAGACCTCACGTGCCTAAAAGATGTGATGAGATATCAACATAGAAACTCTTCTTGGTAGGTCCAAAGACACAAGTATTTATTATCATTAGAAATCAGAAAGGGTTTTCAATTTCTTATGTTCCTAAACTAGATGTTGCCCAGTAATTTCACAGAATGCTGATCTGTAGAGTCACATCACAGCTGGATAATGTAATTTGTTACCTAGATGAATAAGCCTAAGCAGATCTCTTCAAGGCTGTAAGCATGAAATCAGCAGTAATAAGGAAAGAAAGAGCATGTATTTAATTTCCCTAATATAGAGAGAATCCATAAAAGGAGGGGTTTTACTAGTTACAGGTTTGAAATAAAGATTAGAAGTTACCTGGTTGTCCTTGTATCCCTAAAGACAGGGACCAGCTCAAACCTAGCCATTTTGAAACTCTGGTTCTACAGCTGGTACCTGCAACAGAGATTTGGCTTTTATGACAAATTGAGACCTATTTAAGGATCAAGAACTTCCAAGAAGAGAGGTGATTCACTTACCAAGGAGGGAAAATGCATCATAGCTAACAAGTTGTCTAACCTGGTATGAAGAGCTTTATAAAGGAATAAGAGGAGTGGTAGGTGATGACTACATTCAAGTGAGGTGATGCCTTTTCCTGATCTTAAAATCAAGAGTCAAACACAATTAGAAGTGAAAAAGGAATTTTTCCTTTGTATTTATTTTAAGGATGCTTAGGTGCACCACATCGAGGTCGATTGCACCTCAATGCACCCTGCAATGTCCACCCACCAAAGATCTGGTCTAACATTGTAGGTCTCACTAATGAGCACATCTATCAAAGATTCTCCAGTGAGAGGCTCGAATGAGCCCCCCCTCCCCAAGGAACCTTCCCCTGGATGGTTCTATCTCAGTTCACAAAATATGTTCTGGAGAGAACCTTAGGGTCTGGGGCACACTGATGCCTCACTACAAAGCTTCTAAAATGTTCAGTCTCCTACCTTGAGAAACAAGTCCAAGAATGTAGGCAAAAAGCACTGAGAATATAGAAGTTGTAAAAGGGTATAAAAGGTGTACAAAAGGAGTATAAAAGAATAGGCAAAAAATTCATCATGGCATCAAGGAAGTGGTAGACTGGGTTGTCAAGCAAAAGGTGCAGGGTGATATTGCCAAGACAGACCCTCCAAATAACAAAACCAGACTGGAAGTTCTTCCGAGCATGTACACACAAATGAAGAAATGCCTACAGCACAGCATGGTGGGCAAAGCTCTCACCTTTTCTGGGCTGTCAGTGCACTTGGGTGCCTCTCTGAAGTGTCTGTACAGCCATGCATGCAGCACGGAACAAACTGAAGGGTTTAGAGGTCTGTGTGCACTTGCACAGAAATGTGGTGGGGGCAGCTTGTGTTCCTGGAGTGCTGCAATGGATGGATACAGGCTCTGTAGAGGGACAGGCTAGGAACACAAGGAGAGAGACTCAGCATTTGTGAGAGAGGACAGCAGGACTGCATGGAGCTCTGCCTAGGAAAGGATGATGAGGCACCTTAGTGCTTATAGGATAAGGGTTAGGGGGTGGTGCTGCAGTGGGTGTCTGCTGTACACTGCCTGATCAGGAAGATGTAGATGAAGCAGCTTTTTCTACAAACTGGAAGAAGTAGACTTCAGGATCCCTAGAAGAGGGAATAAGTCACAAAGCCAGACAATAAGCCCAGACTTCAGAAGGGCAGAATTTGGCTTTTTCAGAGATATGCTTAGAACAATCCTATGGGAAATGGCCCTGGAGATAAAAGGGGTTCAAGAGACTTGGTTGGTATTGGAGGATTGCTTCCTTCTAGTTCAAGAATGGTCTTTTCCACTGGTACTGAGTGCATACTTTTCAACTGTAAGATCCTCCTTTAGAAATATGGGGACCCAGAGAACAGTGGGAAAGTTTGGAGCAAGAAAGACTTACCTTTGGTAGAAAAAAAAGACAGGTTAGAGAATACTTAAGGAAACCAAACCTACATAAATCCCTGGGGCCTGGTAGGATGCATCCATGGGGCCTGGTGGGATGCATCCATGAGTTCTGGGGAAGCTGCTGATGTCATTGAGAAACCCCTGTCTGTTGTCTTTGAATGATAATGGTGACTGGGAGAGATGCCTGAGGACTGGAGGAAAGCAAATGTCCCCCCTATCTTCAAGAAGGACAAGGAGGATGCCCCAGGAAACAAAAATAAGCTTGTCAGCCTCACCTTGATCTCTGTGAAGGTAATGGAAAGATCCTGGAAGCCATTTCCAGGTGCATGTAAGACCAGAAAATAATTTGGAGTCATTAGCATGGATTCACCAATCTGGTAAATGGTGAAATGACTGGCTTGGTAACTGAATGAAAAACAAAAAATATTGTCTACCTAGGCTTCAGTAAGGCTTTTGACACTGTCTTCATTGAAATGCTGATGAGGTGAGGGCTGGATGTACAGACAGTAAAGCAGATTGACAACCAAGTGAGTGTCTGGGCTCAGAGGGTGGCCATCAGTAGTATGAAATCTGCTTGAACACCAGTAGCCAGTAGTGTATCCCAGGAATCCGTCCTGGCTCTGACCCTGTTTAACATCATAACAATGGGACAGAGTGCACCCCCAGCACATCTGCAGATGACATCCAACTGAGAAGAGTGTCTGATAGGCCAGAGGGGCCTTGACAGGCTGGAGAAATGGGCTGACCTCACGAAACCTCACAAAGTTCAACAAAGAGAAGTGCAAAGTGCTGCTCCTGGGGAGGAGGAGCCCCAGTAGCAGTGCTGGGGCTGCCCTGCTGGAGAGCAGCTCTGCAGCAAAGAGCGTGGAGCCTTGAGCTGGGAATATGCCCTCACCTCAAGGAAGCTCAATGGCATCTTGGGCTGCATTAGGAGGAATATGCCCCCACCAGCTGAGCAGAGATGATCCTTCCCTTCTACTCAGCACTGGTGAAGCCTCACCTGGAGTGCTGTGTCCAGCCTCTGAATGCTGTTGTTTCTCTGTGCTTTGCTCCTTTGTGGGTGCACAGGTAAGCTGTATAACCTAATTGACTGCATTTCTGTATTTTAGTCAGATAAAAGTGCTCTGTGCACATGCCTGTCTGCCTTGGTTGTAGAGAAAGCTGGAGGTGGCCAACAGAGATTCGGGCATGATACTTGTAGTTGTTCTGGACTGAGTCAGAAGAGCCTGCCTCTAGGCTAATGGTGGAGAAGTATTCAGACTGAAGAGTATCCCAAGAAATGCCTGCAACATCAAAAGAAAGAGCTGAATTCACTCCCCAAGGTGAGACCTGGCCCTACCTCCTTGCTTTGGGACATCCCAGCTGAGAGCTAGCCAACTTCTGTCCATGAGGGTGAACTGCTATGCTGTGTCATGTTGTGTTTATTATTCTGTGCTGTATTGTTAACTATTAAAAGAGGATTGCTCTTCTGCTTTTATAATTTGGTTTAAAATGCCATAAAACAAAGGAAAAAGACACTTGATATTTGGCACTGCTCAGGTGGGGTTTGTTAGACATGTTCCAAGCCTTGAAGGTTACAAAGGGAGGGGTTGTTCTGGGCATTACATGTTTTCAGGCTGCAGCATCTTCCCATGGCAAGGTTTTCTCTGAATAAGGTCTTGTCACATTAGGCTTCCAGAGAACTTTTACATGGAAAGAACATGTTCATAGTCTGTGCCCAGTGTCAAGAAGCAGCGAAGAGAATTATGAAGATGGTTGAAGTTTTAAAACTCTAATTTAATATTCTGAATGTCAAGTTATATGGTTTTTAATGGTCAATCTGAAGTTCCTGTCCTTAAATATTCCAACATTACCAGGACAGGTAGGCTGTTTGTGGTGTTATTTTGTAAGTCTAGTTGTGGAAAAGTTTAAAACCATAGCACTTCTTTTAACTTCTTATTTTCCAGGTGTGCTCCAGGAAAGGCAAGAGACAGAGAGTGAAGGAGGCAGAGGTCCCTATTTACTATCCCCAGTTGCTTGCTGAGCTTTTCTACTGAATGACTCAATACGGTACAGATGATGAAGTAGTTTCTAAGAAAAAAATTATCTAGTGTACACTAATGTAGTTTTCAAGGAAAATCCCTTCTGAATCATCACAAATGTTCTGTAATAGTCATTAAAGGACTTATTTTACATCCATAAATAGTTTCTTTTATACTTAACTTCAAACCAAGTATCTTTCTGGCTTGAATTAAAGTGTTGCTTTGTCAGACCATTTGTTGTTACAGTAGCTGGTTGATTACAGATGTACATCTTTTTTTTCCTGGTCTTTATAGAGGGCAAATCACTATGGTAACCACATTACAGAAAATTGCTTGTTCTCCTTAAAATACCCTTCAGAAAAAGGTCATCTGTTATTAACATTTTCTGACTAAATCCAAAATGTTAACAACATCAAGAACATTGTCACTGTTTCTACACTTACATGGTTTTTTTTCTTTACCGTGCAACTATCAGTTAACTATCATAACAGGACAAAATATTGAGACTCCAAAACAATTGCAAAGCTGCAGACTTTTAGGTGTGTTTGGAAATATCAAGATTCACTCACGTTGCTGTGTTTCGGCTGCTGGCGTGCACGGCTTTGTTCAATTGTTTTCAGTTCTCTGATTCTGAGAAAAATCCAGGCTGAAGTTACTCTTTCAACCTCAGTGTGTTGCGATGGAAAGGAAGGGCAGGCAGGCATATGACTATTATGGGCAGCTGTCTGTTGTTGAATTATGAAATAGCTGTTCTGGACAGTCATTTAAAAGCCTGGAAATGGCTGGTTAAAGGTTTCTACTCTCAGGGAGAAATGTGTCCAAGGGGAATTAGATGGGAAAAATCAGGTCTGATTGTAATAATAGGGTCCTAGCCTGTGAAGTGAGAACACACAAAGTTGTTCTCTTTCTGGCGTATGCCACTTGTGTTCTGCCTGATTGGACATGTTGTTTCTTTGCCATTTTACATTATCTACATTGCCTGCACAGGATCTTCACATTTGTGTAGTTTTTTTGGTTTGCAGATAGCTATTTGCAGCTTTTATCCAAGCTCAGTAAACAGCAACAACAAAAAAATCCCCTTTCTTGGAGTTCCATCATTTTGGAATTGACAAACAAGTTAAAAAGGCTGCCAAAAGAAAGCAGGAGTTGGAGGAAGTTAATTCACATTGATGTGTGCATGCCACTGATAGCAAGTTATGCCTATGACATTCTGACATTGCCTCTCAAAAAAGAGAAAGAGTGGAGTGGAGTGAAATACTAAGAGGATGTTCATTTAATTGGAAAGCCTACTGAGATCTGAGACAGCTGAGGCAAAGGATGCACCCTTTTTCTGCACAATGGCATTGGCTGAAGGTTGTATATAAGGTGGCCTTATTAAAGTGACAAGGCAATTTAATTCTTTTGTGCACAATGATTCTACTTCATTGATTTACAATGGGAAGGATATAATTTTGCTAGTGTTGGCAAAAAGCTCAAATGTCAGGCTTTTCAAATTGCCATACTTGCCTTGTTCAGGATGAATAATGAATAAGTCACCTTTTGTCTACAGTTAAATATTCTTGAATAAATACAAAGAACATAAAAGACATAAATGATTGCCTGATTTATATTTAAAATAAAGATCAACATTGTGATAAATGGTTGAAAATGCTTAGTGTGAAGTAATATGACTATGCTGATAATTACATTATCAATTAAGGGGCAGCCCAGGTGTGGAGTGTTATAGAATGGATGCCAGAGAGAAACCCCCAGTGTGGAACATGCCAAACTTCTCTATCTGGAAAATGTGGGTGAGGGAGTGAAGAGACCCTTAGCTATGCAGAGGATCACATGTTTAAAATTGGACCATTTAATGTACTGAAACATCCATTCTCTCAGGGATCTGTGGCTGCTGCTTCTTGCTTTGTCACTGGCAGGATGCACTGGTCCTATTTCTGGGAACAGATTTTGCTTCATTTGTTCCTGATGGTTTGAGTGGTCAGAGAAGGCTACTCATCTTTTCTCAGGAGCTGTCTTTAGTCAGAGAGGAGCAGATCTTAAAAATCTGTAGCTGGCAAAGTTGTCAACACCTCAGTAAAAGAGGTGAAACAACTTTGAAGAAAAAGAGATGCAAAAATATAGTGAATATTCTTCATCATGTGATTCCTATACCATGAGCAGCAAGGCTTGCCTCTATCTGCACAAATGTACAGGTTTCAGTTAATCCACAGTAATTGTGTTGACATTGTGCCTACTCCTGATCTGTTGCTCCTTTTCTTTTAGAAAGCTTTCTTTGACTTTATTTAATTTCTCAGTGTCTTATGACGATGAGAAAGATGGTGTTGACCACAAGAGTGTGGTGAGATTCCTCAGCCTCGTGCAGGGGCAGCATGTGCTCTTCTCTTACTCTCTTCTGTGGCAACTTTGATCGTACCTTGTCCATCCCTCTCCAGGCTCTCCTGATCTCATATTCTCATTCTTCCACACTTTTCCTTGTTCAGTGGGTACAGATATTCTCCTTTTTATCACTTGTCCCAAATCAGTAGCCTTTAGAACTATCCTTGTTTCCATGTATATATGCTCCCATTTCTGTTTTCCTGTTGCATTTCTCACTTTCATAGGATATGTTGCAATGCAAAGTGGGAAGGGGCTATTTCACCCTCTTTCCTATTTGTTCCCATTTGTTCTAAAAGCCCAACAAAAACCAGTGGCTCAAAAAAAGGTGCACCTGTTTTACCCACTAGCAGTGTGCTGCTTGTTTATCTCTGCATGGGATGATGGCAATGGCCATGGCTAGCCCAGGAGGAGAGTTCTTTGATTCCACCCTGAAGTTTCAAGCCAGATATTCAGGGACTGTTTTTTCCCTTGCTGTTAAGAGTTCCTGTGGATGTCCTTCAGGCTCTCTATCACAGGTTTCTCACTACTTGACAGTTTTCTGAAGTAATTTGTGTTTTGGCAGTTGGCCTGTGAAAGCTTCAGGTGTTCCCTGTTTTTCTAGTGTTTCCTGCTTTTTCTAAAATATTGTTGGCTGGTGATTCCTGTAGTACTTGTTTCTGACATGGCTTTTAATTCCAAGAGCTGAGTAGTTTTAAAATTATGTTAAAAGGCTCTTTTGCAGAGGATCACTGTTAGAAAAGAAAATCTTATTTCTTATGATATCATCTGAAAAAAAGATATTGATAGGGATTTATCATTCTGAAGTTGCCATGTGTGTTTCTTTCTTTGGTTTCACTCATCTACCATTGAATAGGATGAAGTTATGCAATAAAGAATGAAGCACATGAAAAGAACATGAACATTGCATGCTACTTTTAGAGGTTCTGAATGATTTTAAGCTACATATGACTTAAAAACCTTTATTGGGCAAAAATGCATCCAGTGTGTGCTTCCATTTAACTGTGCTGTATGGAGTATCATAGTCTTGGCTATGCCTTTTTGTTGCAAGTTACTGATACAAATTTAAATAACAGAGAATCTGCTGTACTTCTGGGTCTGTGGAAACAAACTGCTTTATGATTTCCTTGGGTCTTGTGACAACAGTACAGTTACAGGGGCTGTGCTTGCAAAAGGAGGCTGTTGTATGAGTAAGTGTGGTGAGCTACAAGGGATAATGAGGGTAGATTGGAAAATACAGTGTACAATAATGTTCCTCTTGGACCTTGGGCAGAGTCAATCAGTGCTTTATCTACAGCAGTTGCTACATCATTCTCTCAACAAGGCTGCATGGGCCAGCTTCTGCTCAAACCTTGCTTCCTCTGGTTGTGCTCCAGGTCCATCTGAGATCTTATGTTCTTCCTGAATGAAGAGATCATGATAAACCTTTTTCACTGATGTTTTGGGGTAACTACAGCTTCACAATGTGACCATGAGACTGGGAGTGAGGTGTGTTTTCTGTGTAATAAAAGCATCAGACTCTTCATAGAAAACTTGTAATAGACTGAAATAGCGTGTCCGTGCTCATCCCCCATGGGATTGGTCTTCACTCTTTCTTTTTTGGCCACTTGCTGTCATGAAAAGCAAACGTAAAATATTATCCCAAACTTAACTTATAGAAGAAAGAGAATAATACACATGGTTTGAACACTAGTCCTCTGCAGAGGGAGAATGGGCAGATGAGACATACACCTGCTACTCCAGTTAGGACCAAATGGGCTCCAAATTGTCATTTCAACCAAAAGGGAGACTTACGGAGCTAAATTATTTCCAAATCAATATCCATTAAGCAAGATAAATCAGTATACAATGATCACTTCACAGAATCATAGACTAGCTTTTATTGGAATGGACCTCAAACATCACCTGGTCCAACCTTTTGGTCTAGTGCAAAGTCTGATAGGAAAAATAGCATAATTAGAATTCTTTCTTAACTCCTTATGCTTGGCATGTATCCAGAAAGTGTTGAAAGCATGGACTGTTTAAAAGATTCACATACCTAGCAATGCTTTTCAGGACTTCTTTTGTTTGTTTTTACAAGAATATACACACAAGTATTTCTTTTAGTTCTGGGGACTATTTGTGCTAAGAGCCCAAACCTGAGCAATGGAGTTTTGCCAATTGCATCAGTTTTTGCCATCCTTACCTCTCCCAGCTCCATTCATCCACCATAAGAAACGTCCTGTAAGGTGCTTTTTAAAAAAACAATCCAAACATTTGATAAGGTGGTTTATATTTCAAAAGCAAAGACTGAGGAAACTGGAACTATAAAGATGAATACTGGTTTTTACTCACCCCTGTAATTCTGGGATCTCTTTTTGTTTTGACATTAAACCAAGTCTTCTGAGTAGAAACTGATGATATACTTGCAAGATGCCATTTTTAAGAAGGATTTATAAAGCACTGTTCAGGTAAATGGCTCTCCAAACCTCCTCTGTGTGAGCATTGTGTGAGAAACCACTGGAGTATCAAGCAGAAAGTAAATTTTCTCCATCCTTCAAGAAAAATTCTGAGAACTGTGCAAACTCCTGGACTTAAGTGAACTGCATTTTCCAGGTTATTCAATTAGTCTGACCTGTCAACATAGTTTAGGTATAACTTGTGGTCTGGGAAGAGATCAGTGATTGCTGCTCAGAAACTGTTGTGTTTGTAAGATTTTTTATAACTGGAAATCTCAGGTTAAAAATAAAATTTAATTCAGTTCAAAATAAGAATTCAATGTATTTTTTTTCCCCTAGGTGGAATTGGGTTGTTTTCTTTGTGCTTTAAGGATGTGCTGAAGTAAAGCAGTATGTGATGAATGCTACACAGAGATGTTTCTCAGCAATTGAGCTAGCTCTCTTCCTTGGTGCATCATGGAACACCACACACTTGTGGCCCAACCCTTTTATTTCCTTATCCTCAACTTTTACAAGAGTGTTCTAAAGTCAATACGATGCTTTGTCTCTTCTATTTATCCTTGTGGCTGGCTTGTGATAAATATTTAATTTTTTTCTTTTCTTTTCTTTTCTTTTTTTTTTAAGCACGAGAGGTAATGTGCATATATGTCAGGACAGCAGGCCCCCAGGAAGAAGCTCCTGCAATGCCAGTGCAGAACTCAGCTTTGGCTGCTGTGAAACAGCACTGTGGGGAAACAGGCTAGCAAAGAGTGGCACTTATTTCCTTACAGTCTTGTCCCTCCTTGTCCTGTGCACTTCATCCCTGGGCCTCACAGGGGCATGGGCAGGAGGACAGGTAGAAGCTGAAGAAGGGAGATGGGTCTTTGCAGGGGCTTGAATTTCAGCACTTGGGTTGCTGCTGAAATTGTGGGAAAGGAGGAATTGATGGGAAAGGTGATTGCAAAGGGCTTCAGCTCATTTTCTGAGAGAAAGAGAATGGCTGTGACTGTCAGGTCCTTCTTGTGTGAACACCAGGTGACATGAGGGAAGGTCCAGTCTGGGTGAGGGACAATTTGTCTCCCTACAAGCTTTGTGAATCATCAGGACCTGCAATGAGCAATCCTTCTCTGACGCTGCTGGAGAAGCACAGCTCAAATTCTGGATTCAACCTGTTAAGTGAGAGAGAACTTTGCATGTGGAGAAAAGTGGTTTTAAGGCTCTGCTTAAAGGTTGCCTTTGACTGATGTGGCACAAATACTCATGCCCATGTTGGCTCCCTGTAAGACCCACATTTGTTCTAATCTGATTTGCTTTTAGGAAGCCCATGCAAGATTTGATCAACAAAGACATATCTTGCCAGTAAGTAAAGACCAATGGGAGCAGATATGCAATAAGCAGAAAGAAAAATAATGAGTAGTTCCCCTTTTTACAGAGACATCTGTAAATTCTGTCCCAGGCACAGTTTTTCATGTTTTCTGAGCCTGGCTGCTGGAGCAGACTGTCAATAGGGTAGCCTAAAAGACGATCGCTTAGCAATGAATTCTCTTCCCTCCTTTTCAGTACTTGCTTTGCCTTCTGCCTTTTTTTGGATTTAAATGTTTGTGATTTTCACCTCTTTATCCATCATAGCATACCATTGACTGAATAATACACTTTTATTAAGCTGCCCTCTTTCTGTGAAATAAATGCCAGTAATAATCAGTCAATCATTCAATTCATATGAATGTGGAATTTAGATGTGGCTGTTTGAATTTGGTTTATAATATACCATTTCTTGGTACAGCATGTTCTTTGATAGTATTCTTTTAAATGACTGTTTCCAACTGCACTGGAAAGTACCTATGAAAGAAATTGTTTGCGATGCTATACTTAGTTTAAATCTCCTTTTTTCTTCAGCATTTCTGTCTGTATTTCATTTCTATGCAAATTATATCTTTGTGAGTTAGTAAAATTTTACAAACCAGTTAAAATGCCGCTATGGAATGAATTATCAGAGAAAATTTGGAAAATGTGCTCATGAAAGGAAAATTGAGGAAAACATTTAAATCTAATTGTGTATTATTCAAAGAGAATTCCAGAGCAACTCCTGGGCAAATATTACATAAATGTATACCTACATTAAATGATTAATTTACCACAGGTAATATACTTGAAGGCTCAGGGACTATTTTCCCATTATCCTGTGCACGTAGCATTTCTCAGCTGAAACACAGCCTAGGTACACAAATGCACTTCACTTGCTCATGGGGAATTGCAGAGAAGGAACTGTGAATGTAATGCTGTCAGCAGCTACAGAGCAGTGGCACTGCTCCCAACCATCCCAATGCTTCGTCTCCATTAGAGCAGCTGTGGTGGAGTTCAACCTTGAGGGAAGTCAATCCCTTATGACCAAGAATCTTTTCATCTCCTCCCAAATATAAAGTATCTAGCCCCCCTAAATTCATTAACAGCTGGCAGATCAACTGTGAATACTCTGAATCACTACCAGAGTCCCAGCAATCGATCTCCAAAATGGGAGACTTGATAGCTGTGTATTTGTCAGCCAAGAATAATCTCTGTGATTTGTGCCTCCATGAGAAATATGCTTCCCCTGATGAGACAGACTGGCTTTGTGAGTGGTTTCACCCCTCACTTCACCATTTGCCTGGGAAGACTGTGGGCTGAAGTGCAGAGGCAAAGATACTAAAGGGCCTTCAGTACTTTCAGAGCTACCAGGGGAGAAAGCAATGAAGTCCAAAAGTAGTGTTGGTGTCTCCAGAACCCAGGAGATACCATAGCAAAGCTCAACGTTAACTTTTTTTTTAATATGTATTTTAAAAATAGCTAATTCTACTCATGCCTCCCTATTCACAAGTCCTGAGCTGCATGTCCAGAGGGCCTGGCTAGAGCAGAAGGATGATGGGTGCAGTTAGCTTCCACTCCCTGGATCTCCTGGGCTCTTCAGCATGTGGTCAACAACTTGAGGTCACCAAGATGTGCTTTAAGGAACTGACAGCAATTGTGGTCTTTTGAGAAGTCCTGACCCATTTGTGTAACTCATTAATATTTGTTCCCTTTTAGCTCATTTTGTTTGTGTCTTAACATTCCAGTCCTGTCTATTATCTGTCCATCGTCTCCTCTGTTTCACTCTAGGTGCTTCCTCTGCCTGGGTGTTCTGTGAAGGTGAGTGTCTGGATGCTGGGAGCTTGCATATCTGGCTACTACTGACACCTGCTACTCTTACAGCCCTGCTGCTGGTTTTCCTTTCTTTTCCTTCATTTCCTTCCATGCCCAGACATGCCCATTCACTCTCCATTCCTACCAATCTTAATACTTCTATTACAAATCTTGGTTTTCACAGATGAGTTTAGTCAGTTTAGGTTTCTGCACCCAGCAGAATGTCTCCTTATTCCGTATAGACTGCTAGTGATAGCCTATTTCTTCTGTGGAGCAAATATACCCCAAAATCCTGAATTTTCTGGGGTACCCAGACTAAGACTGAGATTAAGAAGATCACATAGGGAGAAACTGAAGTCCAGGAAGCTTTAAGGCACGGAAGGATAATATTTCACCCCCTGTTGCCTCCTTCTAGTAGCCCATTCAGCTTGGAAGCTTATATGGTGCTCCCAGCTTGAGTTCCAAGTTTCTTTGAAGGTTCCTGGCTTGAGCAGATAGGTGGTGATGCCTAATATGGCTGAAGGACTATCAGCACCTGTACCTACCCCTGGAGAATCTGGGGGCTCTTGAAGAACTTCCTTCTTCAAGGAACTGCGCAACACATGCTTGGACAACTCAGCCCCCTGTGAAAACCCACCGGAATTCTGCCTCAAGGGGCAGGTTTGGAGCTGTTTAGGTCACTGCCTGCGGGCTCCCAGCTCAGCCTGTGGCTCTGAAAGGAACTGTGGTGCTGAACAAGGCAATCTGGCTGACACTTCAGGGGCCAGGTACCCTACACTGGGCATTCTAATGAAGCAGAAATGACATGCAGAAAGCTTCCACTAACAACATGTGCCACAGCTCTGCAGTGAAGTCCATCTATTTATGAATTGTTGCCAACTGTAGGAACACTTATACTGAACAGACATGACATGAAGCTTACACATTCCTCTTATTTAAATAATCACAGTAGTCCCCATCAGCAGTAGCTCTAGCGTAATATTTTCTATATTTTTAAATGCATGACAAAGTAAACTTAATCTTTGAGTTTCCATCAGGGTAACTTATATTGTAAGCTAGCAGTGAGGTTTCAATATCTGTAAGTATCTGAAGCAGGGCGTCAAAAGGATGAAGCCAGGCTCTGCTCAGGGGTGCCAAGCAATGGGACAAGAGATGACGGGCACAAACTGAAGCACAGAAGTTCCGCCTAAATATGGGGAAGAACTTCTTTACTGGGAATAGATTGTCCAGAGATGTTGTGGAATCTCCTTCACCAGAGGTATTCAAAAACCATCTGGACACCATCCTGTGCAATGTGCTCTGGGATGTCCCTGCTTGAGCAGGGAGTTTGGACCAGATGACCAACTGTGGTCCCTTCCAACCTGACCCATTCCATGATTCTTTTTCCATAATGCAGAATAGAGGGCTCTGTGTGTGTGGGGGTGTGTGTGTGTCTGTGTGTGTGCTAGTTTTTCTCTAAAGTATTTTTTGCTATTATAGGTATGAAAAAGGTCATATCTTTTAAAAAACTCATAATTCTGTAGTGAACACATAAGTTTTTCCAACCACTGTATTATGTGGTGAATAGGATGCATAGCAGATCATAGGTATTAGACTTCATGTTAACTTCCAACGCTCTCAAAAAAACCCAAGGAGATTCATTGGTTGGATGCAATTCAACAAAATCATAAAAATTAATGAGTGTTCAATTAGTAACCATATTCAGACAATATTTTTCAGGACAGTAAAAGATAGGATTCATCCTTAAATTTTAGTAATTTTAATTGAGATGTCCAAATTCAGCTTCAAGTCTTCTCCAAGTCTTTTATGTTTTCTATAGGAAGTGTTTAGAGAGTCACCTCCAATTGAATTGGAATGGAAGACAGTTAATTTGCAGATGATCTAGAAAGATGACAAGGCAATTATTACTCATTTTTCACAAGAGAAGGGCTATGGAACACATAGCTAAGTCAACATCCTGTCTCTAAAATGAACATGGTGTGTAATTAAATCATCTAATATGTCACAGGATGCAGTAAAATAATACAAAAAATATTTTAAAAGGTGTAGAGAAATTCAAGAATAGGACCATTGCAGGGTTACTGCATGTACTTATTTGACTGAGACACTTGCCTTGGGAAATCTCAATGAGATGGGGAGGATGTATTGGGGACAAATATTTCCAGTTGCTGGCTAGCATCAGAAACAGGATATTATTCTGAAATGATTTTTGCCCTGATTAGTTTTGGGGTTTTATGTTCCTTTGTCTCCTTAGATCTAAAGAGCATCACTGAAATAACACTGCAGTAATACTGAGTACTCTCAGCACTGTCAAAATTTTTGTAAGTATTATGTTAAAAAACCAATTTATTGTAATATTTCTAAAGACAGTTTTGAGTTTGTTTTTCTAAGGGAGCTCATGACAGCAAGAGCAAAAGCTGACTTCCTCAAACACAGTGACCCTGGACTTATGAAGTGAGAGTATATGGCAGGTTTTGATGCCAAGTTCCCACCAAAGCCTCTCTATCGCTCCTTCCTATGTGGGACAGAGAGGAGAAAGTAAAAGGAATGGTTCATGGGTCAAGGTGAGGACAGGGAGAGATCACTTACAGTCACTGTCATGGGCAAAACAGACAAGACTTGGATAAAAAAATTAATTTAATTTATTACCAATCAGAGTAGGATAATGAAAAGTAAACCTAAATCTTTAAAAAAATAAATCTTATTCCATCCCTTCCTCCTTCTTGGACTTATATTTACTCCTGGTTCTCTACCTCATACTCCCGCAGTGGCGCAGGTAGATGGGAAATGGGGGCTGCTGTCACTTCATTACAGGGTGTCCTGCCCCACTGGCCCTCCACAGGCTGCAGGGGAACCTCTGCTCTGCCTGGAGCACCTCCACCCCCTCCTTCACTGACCTGGCTGTCTGCAGGGCTGCTGCTCTCACATATTCTCACTCATTGCTCTGTCTGCATCTGCTGTTGTGCGGTGACTTTTTTACCTCCTTAAATCTGTTACTCCCCAGGTGCTACCACCATCTCTGATGGACTCAGCCTTAGTCAGTGGCAGGTCTGTCTCGGAGCCAGTTGGCACTGCCTGCATTGGACATGGGGAAAGCTTCTGTCAGCTTCTCAGAGAAACCAGCCCTGTAGCCCTCTGCTACCAAAGCCTGGCCACACAAACCCAGCACAGAGAAATCTGTAATTCTACACTGGGCATCTGATTGTAACTTCAGTTAGCCTGACTGAGAGATGACAGTGTTTCCACTCACAGTGTTGATTCTTGAACAAGATATGGAGGTGAGTTGGGAAAAGTGCTACAGAGTTTATGAGTAGAGCCTTCAGGAGGTATATTTTCTGTGCACAGTCCTTGGTTCCTCACCTTGGAATAGGAGGTGTTGAAAGGATGCAAAGTCACCCACATCTTGTTCTGGACATTCCAAGGTACAAACTGAAGATTTTGGTTCTTTTTTTTTCTTGCTCCTAAATATTTGCACAGGCTCTAGGTACCACAGGCCATGCTTTGGATGCATAGTGGGATAGGACTGAGATGTTTTTTCCAGAAATATGATTATGCAGAACATCGACACTGGAATATGGGAACATCTCAGAATAGAAATTGAAATTTTTGCTCCAGGCCCCCAGCAGAGTGCTATTCATCCAAACAGCTGCTCTCTTCCCCAAATATAGATAAGGAGATTGATAACTTGATTTAATAATTTTAGAAAAACACTCAAACTTTATTTTTCTTAGGAGCATCATGGTCAGTTTAGAGTTCTTGGAATTTGGACATGTAGGATTTCTTGAATTGCTACACAGAAAAGGATTATCGAGCTGGCCAAGGTTGCAAAGGGAATTCTTTACTGTGTTGTTTTCATGGAGGCAGCTTTGCAAAAGTGAAAATTCCAGTTACCTCTTTGCAAAGTTGGATCTTGCTGATACCACACCACATTTTTACCAGACTGCTTGAGGCCTACATCTGGCCAGCTGCCAGCGGGCTGGGAGGACAAGTGACTTATTAAAGTGTGCTGGGGATGTGTGTAGTACAGAGAAAAGAGTGAGCAGCACTGCTAGTTCAGATGCATTTGTCCTCAGAATAAGAACAAAATCAGGACATGTTCTTGCTGCAGAGGCTTGAATAGAATCTTTCTCTTTACGGTGGCTGAAAGACAAATTCAGCCTAAAAGTAAGAGTACAATGAAGGAAACTCTAACAGTATAGAAAATTAACCATTGTCATAATTTATCAAGGGCAGCAATGCCCTTCATTGAACAAATTTTAGCTCAAGATCTATTCAGGCACACATTCCAGTGCAAGAAAGGCTTTAGAGCTTGAAATAACACAGAGACAATCTTATAGTGCCATAATGCACAAGGCTGGACTAGAGGATTTCTTTTTGTCCTTCAGGTCTGTGAGTTTCACATAGCTCCTGTCTGCAAGAAAGAGAAGCCTTGTTAGCACATGCTAAAGGTGTAGTGTTTTTAAAATGAGCACATGTGCAACCAGGATCACTGCAATGGGAAATGTGGAGACTGATTATAGGGTGCTAAAACAGCAGCTGGTTGTTTCTGTGCCCTAGCACATGAGGACACATCAAAAATTCACCTTTCTCCATTATTAAAGATAAAACTACACAATTTGCATAAAGAGGAAGCTAATGCAATGTGGCAATGACCAAATGCCGAGTGAAAGAGAGAAACACAACAGAAGAGAAGCCAACAGACTAGAAAGGGGTTTAGGGTAGTGAAAAGCAGTAGAAAGGAAGAAGTAATTATGTTTGCCAAAGATGCTGCTGTGATACCTGTGTGTGCAGAGTCCCATTCACTGAGAAGAACTGGATCACCATTCTTTGAAATGTCTTTCTTTCCTATGTTTTTTGTGCTTCAGAGAATCACTTAAGATTCACATGTCTGGTACATCACACATACCTACTTGAATGCCTTTCTCCATGAGAAAAATTGTATCTTTCATCAAGGTAATGTATTTTTTTTTAAACTGTCAGAATCATTCCAATGGAATGCATGAAGAAATCAATAGCAGAATTGTATTAAAGAAAAGCCACATCTTTGCTCACAGTTAAAGGTTTCAAGTTCAATAATGTTGGACTTTAAAGAGAAGGAAAGAAATTTCCTTCATTTTTACTATAATGCACTTAATGCACCATACAGAGAAGAATAGAAGTGCTGTCCAATAGACCCTTTGTGCTTTCCTCAACCTTTGCTACCAGCCTCCTTCTCCATTTCTTTTTAGTTCTTGTTCATTTTCAAAAAAGACCCCTCCACTGCAAACAAATTTAATTCCTTCCAGTGGCACTGCACCAGATACCACTGCATCCTGTCACAAACCATACCTGTGATCTTTAGAGAACTATCTTTTATTTGGAAATATTGGTGGAAAATATATTCCTGGTTCTGTTCTTTCTGAGGTAGGAAAGAAAAAAGAAAGATAAAAGAGTGGGCTATTGCCACAATGAGTACATTTTTATTCAAACAAACCTGTTCTCAGTATGTTTATACACAGTGAAGAGAAGAACTAGATAAGCAAGATATATAATTTCCTTTTGTCACAAATAAGACTATTTATTGAGGATTATTTTCTTTGGCAGTCCTTTTCAGTCAGAAATGCAGTACTGCCCCAAAACAGCTGTTTCTGTTTGGAGTTATTCTAGACTACCTAGCTGTGATTTCTGGCTACACCTTAGGGATTGTTGTCTTCAGTGTTTGTCTCTTTGGTGTCTCTAAGTTTTCTTCCATTTAAATGTACTTCAGGCAGTCATTTATCACAACCTCCCTTTGAACTGAGCTCGCTTTTTTCCCTTTCTGTCTTTGAATATTCCTCCCACCGACAGCTACTCTTTCTTTGCATTCTTTTTACATTACTTTGCGTGGGTTTTTCTGCCAGCTACCTCTTACAAGAGAATATTGCTTTCTGATTTTAAATAGCATCTCTAATAAATACTATTGGTTTTTCTAAAGTAAATACTTTTCTGGTGAGGGAGAAAGGATTTCTGCCATGGAGCAAACAAATGCCTGCATCCTTACAAATACTTAATTGGGGTTTAAGTTTGCATGGTCTGACCATCTCTGAGTTAATAAATTGCATAGTGGCTCAACACTTCCCTGTCCCACTCTAATTGAAAAACTGGTTACCTTCTACCAGGAACAAACTCTGATCTGGTTTCCATCTGAAAATCAGTGTCTCTGGGAATACTTATGAAAAAAATGAATGTGATTAAAGAACTGATGTCCAGGGAGACCACAGTCAATAGCACTGACTGACAATATAGCTTCATCTTCACTTGCTCCCACATCCATGGTATTGTTTTGAGCTGTCCACTCCCCACACCAGAGAGCAGATTCTGTTTCATATTATGGGCTCTGAGTGTATCAGCAGTTTTCTCACCTTCTGCAATAACACAAACAGCAATGACAAAGTACCACTTGGCTCTTTCTTTGAAGATCCCATCAAAATACCCCTCCTTTTGGGAGACAGGAAAAAGAGAAGGTGCTGGTGAACCCTTATTTGCCTCCTCACATCACAGTAGTAATGCTGTTAGCAAGTTTGTACCAACTTCTTCTCTCCTTCATAGACTTAGACTGGATGAAGGCATGATCTCTGCTTGAGATTCCCAAACTGGTGAAAAGGGGACCAGCTGTGCTGGCTAAAATGCTGCTGGAACATTTGCTTATGGTAGGATTAAGAAAATCGAGAGGATGTTTACTTTTAATTTAGTAGCAAGTGTAAGGCATCTTCTAGAGACAAAAAGAAAAAGGTGTGAGTAATAATAATTCAATAAATTAATTAATCTGACTTACATGTATCTGATCCTAGCTGAATTGGAGGTAATATCAAAAGAGTAACTTAATTTTTAGTTTGAAGTTCTGCAGTGCCTATCCCTCCCCCTTTACCTGTAGAAAGCCTCTGTGGTTCCTGTATGTAACTTATCATCCAAGTGCTGAAGTGCAGGGTGAACTGGGATCTGGGAGAGCAGATGGATGACTAACAGTGCTTTGACCCACACTTGTAAGGCAAGGATAAAACAATGAGCCTGTCTCTAGAATGTCAGGGAATGCCTAGTAGTATCTGGTTTAAGCGGTGTAAAATGGACTGTGTCACCTCCTTTTGCAAAGTAACAGTTTCTCAGTATTGGCCAAGCAGTGAATTTAATACTCAGGTTCTGAGAGGTCAGACCCTTTAGCTTTCTTATTTCAAGGTAAGGGCAGATTTTACATCTTAGCTTTGCAGCCAGAGACATTTATTCCCTGTCTCTTCTGTGCCAGCACACTCCACTCTCATTTCAGTCACTTAAGCCAGTGAAGGTGAAGGGAACAGGAGGGTCAATATCTGCAGGGAGAGTCAAAGCACAGCCTTTACTGACAGGGGAGGATGTGATGGGACAAAGTTTAAGGCTGCTGCTGAAGCTAGATTTGATGAGGAGCACACTGGTCTGCTGGAAGGTGTCCCTGACCATGGCAGGGGGGTAGGAACTAGGTGATCTTTAAGGTCCTTTCCAGCAAAATCAATTTTGTGGTTCTATGAGACACTGAAAGGGCCTATGGCAAAGGCTTATTGAAAGATTAGAGAAGAGCAGGAAGACGCCTGGAGCAGGGTAGTGTCTGCTAGAAACCTGTGCTGGTATTGCTTTGCTGTGTTGCCCAAGGGCATCCTGATCGTATTTTTTCCAATGCATGGGGGATAACTGTAGCATCATTCTTGTTGAAAGATTAAAGATGAAGATCTGGTACAGGCAAGTCCATTTGTTTTAAATAAACTCTTATACTTAACTGGTAGCCTAGCAGCTTCCCTTGTTTATACTTAACTGGTAGCCTGGCAGCTTCCCTTGTTTTCCTGTGCAACGCTCTAATGAAATAGTGTGGACAAATCCTGTGACTATTTCCCTAGTTACTGTTGTCCTGACAGAGTGCTTAATGCACATTCACGACTGTAGCACTCAAAGACATCTCCCGGCTCTCTCTCTTTGTGTGTGCTGAGGGATTGCAAAGCCCCGCGGGTTCCCACCCCGAGTCTCTCACCCACCGGAGCTGTCCGCCGGTGCAGCCCCGCGCCCGCCATCCCCGCATCCCTGCCGTGGGCGCTTCCCAAGGAGCCAGCGGGCTCTTTGCTGCTGGTTTGCCCGGTGCCACGTTGTGTGAAGGACTTCTTACACGTGCCCTGAGCACTGCCTGTCCCAAAGTAGGTGTTAACGAGTGGGAAAAGGGACAGGGCGAAGCCATTGGTTATCAGAAGGGTCCAAATCCACTGTCAGCTCAGCCTTTCAGGGAGCAGCAATATATTTAAAGTCTATTTGTAAGACTTCCCTAATCTGTCAGATCCTCTGTGTTTAAAAAATGTGGGATACAAGACAATAGATATTCTTAGAAAGCATCTGCTGTAAACAAAAATGTGTGTGTGACTGCATATAATGGATACACATGATTTATGAGAGTGCTGCAAAGCCAGCTAGATTTTGTGTACAGATATCTATGGAGATAGTTTTACAGTCTGCATGTGTGTGCACACACGTTTAAACACACAATAGTATGAGATCTCTTTTGGTGCTCAGAAGTCTTCTGATCTTCTGTAGTTTTTTCACTCAGAAATGGTGCCAAAAATAACTGAATTTGTGGTTAAAAACTGTGTGCCTGGGCAGTGGTATTGTACCAGGTGTTCTTACTGCCTTGATGTGCCAACAAGCCTCATGAGTAGGAACTGGAATTGCTCTGTGTGGACAAATATTTTTTTACTAGTTACAATATACCTCCCTAAAAAAGTACTATTTTTCAGAATGTAAGTGATTGTAGCCATCCTGCCTCTACTCAGACATACCTACACAAAGTATACACCATTCTCAATGTTTTATGGCTATTAAATTACTATAGAATTAGAACTTCTTGAACTTGAAAACTGAGTAATTGTTCATGGTCTATGGTCTATGCCATTCTCTTTTTTCTTTCCTTTTTTTTGGGCTTTTATTTTTATTTTTTTTTCCTTAGTTTGGATGCAAAATTTTCCAGTTTCTGCATCAGTTTGCCAGAGTTTGGTTGTGTCTCAAGGGAATGCAGAGCCATTGCCAGCAACTCTTTAGAAAAGTTTCAAACACAGTAAAAAATAAAATGAAATAATGAAAACACTTGAAGAGGTAAGATGAGACTGTGTAGCAAGCTGTCTGTTGGAATTTTGAAGCACTTCTTTGTACTCGGCTCCTGTGAGCTGGCAGTGGTCTGTGTGTACACTGAATTTCATAGGGAGCTACCTGACTGTCAGAAATAGTTATGAAAAAAACAAAATGCAATATTTCACTAAAAATCAGTTCTTTTTATGTACATGCTCTTTCTTTCTGGCACTAAAGGAGGGGTTTTCAGGCTTCTTTTGCTTTTATAAACTCTCCAGATATTTTTCAGTGAAAATACTCCATACCAAAATGTACAAGAATGAGTTCTTTTTTCATCTTAATTGCAATTCACGAAGGATTTTTGCAGTCAGACCATCCCAGTACAGAAACTCTGACACACTGAAGTGAGCATCAAGAACCAAAGCCCTTTTGGATCTAGAGATGAACCTCACGAGTAATATCTGCCTTTAGCAAGAACTTAACCCTTTCAGCTTTTTGGTGCAAGCTGTGCCCATTCTGAAAGAGAACCAGAAAGGAAGTTCAGATTATTCTGAAATTCCAGGTTTGGGCTCCACCAAAACCCAAAGACAACCTGTTTTTGCCCCCTAAAATCTATATGAGATTAAGAGGAATGCCTGAAATGTGACTCTTTGCTCAGGACAGGTAATGTTAAAAAATGCACAATGAAGTAAAAGTCATAAAAACAGTATGAGCCAAGACTTGTTGGTTTACTTGTGAAACTAATACAGGTTTCAAAGTTTCTATGTTAGACAAAGAGCCCTAAATGAGACTTACAGTAGCCACTATAGTTTGTTTTCCACTTTAGCTTTTCAAAAGTTGATGTCAAACCCTCAAAAGATGAAAATTAATTATTGCATTTTTACTGTAGCTATGAAAAGAGAGAGAAATTGTCTCAGATTTAGTAGCCTTAAATTTGCTGCATTTGAGTCATTCCAATCTGCTGTATGCGAATTTTTGTGGGGACTTCTTAATTTAGTGACTGAGCCAATTCAAACTGTAGTAATACAGAGACTGCTTTCATAATGCAGCATCCAGGTGTCTTTGGCAAAGTCCATGCACTAGCAGTTCATTTCTACTCTTCCATCATACATGTTCTACAAAGCATTTTAAAAATAAATAATTTAAAAATCTTTCTATCTGATTCGGCAAAACCAATTTGTGCCCTTTATGGTCTGACAGCTTAATTTTTATTTCTTGAAGAAAAAAAATCATTCAATTCCTAAACCCAATTTGGAGTTATACAATTTGTTAAAAAGCCTCAGAAATTAGCAAGCAGCTTTTAGAAATGTTTAACTTAAAAACAGCCAGGAAGGTTTGGGTTTTTTTACATTTGTTTAAAAAAATCATATTCCCTCGAAATGAGACCTTTGTGCCAAGTTTTATTCTGGAGCACAGCTTTACAGCTGAGCTAAAACCCCCTATAATAGGAGAAAAGTGACAGACCCTTAACTGTAGTAGCATGAACAGCACTGCTATAATTCCTGGGTGAACTTTGTCCCTGGATGTGTGTTTTTGGAGTGTGCCGGGGTGACATTCAGCCTCTACATTCATTTTTATGATAATTCAGAGTAAATTGTGGTGCAATAAACTCTTCAAGCCTGTCTTTCTTGTGAAAGCCATGAATCAATCAGCTGCAGGCTTTTTTGGGTCTTTTCAATGTATAGTGATCATTTAGATTTGACATGCATTGTGAGACCTTGGCTTAGCTCCTCTCTATGGTCTGTCATTAATTCCAGCCTTTACTGTTCTGAAGTACAGTGAAGGATGACTGAGAAATCATTGCCCCTCTTCAGCTCTGTTATTGCACAAAATAGCAGCGCAATAATTTTTTGTCAATGTTTTACTCTAAAAGCTTTCTACATCAGTTTTGAAAAGGAAGCAATAAAGCCCATTCAATGGTATGAATAAAAATCCTTTGAGGTTTAGGCGCAGGGCTGCTTTTCTTCAGCTGGTAATCAAATTGGAGCTAAAATGAAATTGAGTTTTCTTATGAAAATAGCCTTTGTTGCTGGGAAGGCTGGTAATTCATAAACAATAACCTGCTCTTTTGTGTGGATAATAATATATTCATGTTCTTTCAATAGGGTAAAAGCCAGACCTAGTGCATTATGGTACAGTAAAAATAGCAGAAGGAGCTTGCTGGAATAATCTTGAAGAAGAGATGTAGCATTCGGTGACTTAAGCTTTCAGCTCCCATCTGAAATTGTACTTTGCTTTTATTTGCGAGCCGGGTTTTAGTTGTTGATTTGTTGCCGCTATACAATATTTGGTTAATTGTGGAAGATCTCAAGCTGTGCTCATCACTGCTCCTGCGAAAGCTGCTGCCAGCTGCTAGAAACAGAGCCTGCTGCTACAGGATGTACACTATTCACAGGAGCAGCCTCTCAGCGCTGATTATCGCTGAAGAGTTCCCCGCTCTCCATCACTCGGCGCCCTGCGCGCAGCCGGACCGCGGAGCGCAGGGAGGCAGCCCGCCTGCCCTGTCTCTCCCTCCCTCCCTCCCTCCTCAGGGTAAGCAGGGCGAGCGCCGGGGCTGCCGGCGGCGCGGCGGGCGAACTTGGCTGCGAATTCTCCAAGCGCGGCTGGGGAAACGGGCTCCCAGCCCCTGGGAGGATGGCGTGGGCTTAGTCACTTTAGAGCCGAGCGGGGGCTGGAGGAGGACATGAGGGGCAAGGAGCGAGGGATTCCAAGTGCTCTGCGAGGTGCCCTCGGAAATGTTGCTTTGGGGTTCGGTGGTTTTTTCTATGAGCCGGGCGAGACTTTAGAGGTTTGGTTCAGCACTGGTTCTTGTTGAATTGGCGTACCTCGTTGGCACGTCTGTGTTTTGTGACTCGTTGCTAAAGGTCTTGGTATGGATGGAGGTTGCTCCCCAGATAGGTTGTGTGAGCAAAAGCAAGAGGCTGGCAGAAAACTCTGGGAGCGTGTCCTGTCTGTAGTGACTCTTTTTCTTTGCCTCAGCTCGGGGGGGAGTGGAGGGTAAACTTCAGTCTGAGTACCTGAAATTACCTCCTTCCCGCTCCTCTCCATCAGTTGATGCTTTTAAATTGTTGATAGCTTTGATAGAGTTGAGCTGTGAGTGGTGACAAATTTGCATGCAGACACAGACATGCAAAAATGCTGATTTGGAGTCTGTTTACGTGTAAGATGCAGACTTGATCAGCCTCACCAACGCTGAGGTGAGAGATTGCTTAAAGATTTTGCTGAATTTTGACTGGTCTTCCTGCCTGGATTACAGAACTAATAGTAAAGCCACTCGTCAGAGTGCCCAGGGAGATGCAGGCTGAGACAAGCTGTGCAAGCTGGTGAAAACTGTGCCATTACTTGTGGATTTCAGTGGCAGGGAGGGCTGGAGGACTGAGCGTGTCTTGGTGGCGAGTCGGAAGCAGCTTTGCAAAGGGCTCTCTTCCAGTGGAAGGGTTTGTAAGCCAGACTCTGCAAGCCACACTCTTTTAAACTGAAATAAGGAATGGATTAATACCAGGTGTGCTGTTGTCCTTATAAACTTACCCAAAGCTTTAGAAAAGTTTAACTCCCCCACCCCCCCAACCTGCCAAACCAGAACATAGCTAAGACAGATAAAAGTAAATGAGAATGTAAAGTGCAAAGTCCTACAATGGGGATTATTTTCAAAGTAACATTAACATTAGATCTGTACCATATGCGAGGCTGTTTTGAAGGAGTTGCAGAGGTTTTTATTCATTTTTAACAGTGAAATTACATGCCTAACAAAAGGAACTTTTAAAGGCACAGTGGTAACTGACAGTCAAAGCAATATATGTCATTATCCAATTAGTACACACAAATGTGTTTTTATTATTCACTTAACATACCTCTGTGTTTGGCTCCCAGTGTTTTATTTCTCAAAGTGTTTTAAGACTGGTGTATGTTTTACTGCTGCAGTTGGAATAATATCTGTGCACATTTTTATTGTTGTTGCTCATTGGGTTAACTCTGTCTAGAGAAAAATCTTTAAAATCAAAAAATTGTGGGTAAATGCTGGTTAGACAAAATGTAGTATGTACTCAATTCCAGTTTTCTTCACAATGGGAAAATTTGCTTTATATTACATTTAATGTTGAATTGAGATAAATAATATTGCTTGTGTTTAAAAGAATGATAATATAACTAAATTTTCAAGTGCATTTGAATGTTAGCATATAAAAGAGCATCTGTTGGTACTTACTAATGTGAGACCAGAGAGTCTATTCAACAGAACCAACCTTTTTGTTTTGAAAAATAAACTATCTAGCAATGTGGTTTTGGCATTTGTTTCATTGGGAAACTAGTGAACTGACATGTGGTGGTGATATTAGCTTTTTAATTGCAATCTTAGCAGAGTTCTGGTGCATTGCATTATCAGAGTTCTTTAGGAGGAAACATTTCAGCTGTGGTTGGACAGTGCTGTTGTCCTAGTACCAAGTACATACAAAAGGTATAACAAGTTTGCCAAGGAATCCACTTTGTCCACAGCTTTAGAAAGAATTTTCCTTCTCTTGCTATATTTGAATGAGATTTAGTGAATGTGTCTGAAGTGGAGTATGTTTCCTAATGTTTCCGATGCTGGGCTCACCTTTGTCATGGAAATGCATGCTTTGTTCTGGGTTTCATGCAGAAAGGATGCTTCATTTAGGTATGAGGTGCTCTAACGAAGCTCTGGTATGTGCACAGACATCCATGAAAACAAACGATGTCTTTAAATTTCCCCAGCATTAGACATTTCCCACACTGATAGCACCGGAGTGGGACAGCTGTGCACTAAAGAAAGTACAAGCTTCCCATGAGAGAGCTGCTAATGCATCTCATGCCCAAGAATTATTCTGGTTTTTAGCAGTGTTACGAATTAGGAACAATTACCTAACAGTGAAACACTGTAAGACCTCCAAACTAATTTCATTATGCCTATTTTACACTATAGCATAAAAAAATTATGATATTTAATAATGTTAACTTTATGTACTGCTGTAACTCACAAAATCAGATATTTTCAATTGCAATTAGCGTTTTTAAGTTCATAAACTAACACCTTTGATGTTTATGAAGCTGTAAGTTACAGGCTATTTATTACAATGCACAAGCTTGTCCCCTGTTGACACAGTTGGTTGAATGATGCTCTGTACATTTGCCTTGAAATTTTAAGTTTCTGCTGATGCTGGAACATAAGTTCTTTACTGAGTATGGTTTCCCCTTGCAGATACAAGGCAAGCCATAGTAATTATTTTGCAATAAAAAGCAATTTTCAACCATTTCATTGCTGACAATAGAGTAGTTGAAGGCCATCAAACTCTGTAGTAAAATAAAAATTAATATATTCAGGTTTGGCATATCCTGATGAATGCATCTTACCACTGAGAAAAAAAATTCCTGCCCTTCTACATAAGGAGGTAAACTAAGTGAATTAAGTTATAGATGTATTTTTACACTTTTACTATCTCTGTACTATTTGTATTTAAATATTTCAGCCTTGCTTTTTAAGTAGTTAGTGGTCACCTTGGCTGGATTTGCATGTAGTTGTTTTTTAGAAAAGGAGTATTCAGTAAAAGCATATCTGGATAGTTTATTCATATTAGAAACCTGGTGCTAGAATAGCTCTAACACCAACCTTGTCTGATAGGCTTTAAAATGTGTAAAAATAACACTTAGGATGAAAAATATGTTAAAGGATTTTTATCAGTAATTATGATAATGAAGGTCACAAAGTGTGACCCATACTGTGTGGATGAATGTCTGTAGAGTGCTGTTTCATAGACCTTCCTGCTTTTGCTCTTCTGGTTGTTATGTTTGCTTAAACTTTGTAGGATTTAGTAAAATGCTGTACTTCTTTATGTAAATCACAGAGATAGAAGTTGAGAGCAGCCTGAAGCTTCAATACTTTCATGTCTATTTCAATCCTTGAAAGCTGAGAGCTTGTTTATGGGTGTCTTTTTATTTTCAAGATAGATGTAAGGTTAGTAGACTTCAATGTTTATTGTGTTCTCAGCTATCAATGCACTCTGCCTTATCGGTGTACTTGAATCCACGTGGTGCATATAAAATGAAAAGCTTCAAGTATTTTTATTAAGACATCCAGGAAGAGCTCTGTAAACAAGGCATTGCCTTCTAGTGCTCAGGCTTTGCACTGTCACCTGCTGCAAACACACTCTTACTTCCTTGCTATGTGGCCAGAAATGTGGCCAGAAAAAAAAAGAGCAGATCTCTAATGTGTGTGATGCCTTTTTAATGTAGTGATTTGAATACCAGTGTTCCTCTTTGAAACAGGAATTTTATGCTTTATGAGGAGAGTTGGTTCCTCAACTTTTCTCAGTGTGATGGCCTAAGGGTAATGTTATTTTACAGTGTAATTCAGCTCATTTTATTTAAACTGTTCTTAAAGATGGCTGGAGAAGCATATTTCTGTTTTAAGGCTCTCAAACAAAGTACAAATAAGCCAATGAATGTAATATATTTTGCTGGCACTTGGGCTGCTTAAGGGGCTTCAGCAGTTGAAAGAAAGGAGGGTTTCCACTTTTACAGCTTTTAGTGGTTCAGTATGGGCTGGAAATAAGCAGAGGAAAAGCAGCTAAAGAGTGAGCTGAAGCAAAAGTCCTCCAATTTGCTGTCATAAATGGGAAACCAGGTTCCTAACTCTCCACTGTCTGGTACTTTGCCGTTTCTCTGGTGATTTCCGAAGGTAGGTAAAAAATGGAGGCTGGCATGGCAGCTGTGTTACACCTCAAGGGCCTGGGCATCCTCCAGGTTAGATTATGAAATTGGAGGAGGAGGAAATGGTGGCTGGGAGCCACAAGTTTCTGGGAACACAGGATACCCTACAATAACAGTGGTATAAATGTACAAAAAGCACCCACTGCAACTGTAGGGAGTTTTAAGTCACTCTGCACAGCTGTGAAGAATCAAATGTTTAAGGAAGTAAATTCTTGATGAAATGATCTCTCAGAATATTTCTAGCATCATCTCTGATGCCACTGGCCAGAGAGAATACATGTTGCAAAATCAGACCAATGCCTAATGGGTATATTGAGTATGTACATAGAGAAGGAAGTATAAATTGGCAGTTCTTAGGAATCTGGAGAAGACTACCACAAAGCATGAAACAGTCAATTTTTAAAAGAATTTACTTGTGCCTTTGTGATGACCATATTTTTTTCTTTATCCATACATGGATAATTTTTTTCACTGATTTTCTTACCTCTCTGCAAAACAATTTGATTTTTTCTTAATTTTAGCTTATCATTGCTCAAAGCACTGGTCCTGATTTCCCCAGAGTATTCCACCACTTAAATATCTGTAACTAATTTGAAATCAGATGTGAAAGGGATGGGAAGCACTGGGAAATCAGGTGTGCACTCGGAGTAAAATGCTAGCTTTTCAGAAGTTTTCCAGGTCTCTTTTGTTTTGTCAAATGTAAAAGCACTGAATTTGAACAGTCTTTTTCTTTTGCTGCTTAAGCCATCCATGTTTGCTAGTGTTAAGGTCATCTATAAAAAATCATGTTCCCATTGCCACACTGAAGCCAAAAAGATAACAACCATTTCAGAATAACTGGAGCAAAAAGTAATCGGTGTGTTCACTACACAGTGCCATAGCAGAAGGAAAAAATTAAGGGTAATCATTATTATAACTGTTAAGGGGACTCGCTTTTATGGTCTAGGCTTGTAGCACATCTGAAGCATTAAACAACCATCCTCAGACACTTATCCAGCCTTTTCCCAAACACTGCTTACACTGAAGAAAGAGCACAGTTTATACTTCTACCAATCAGCAAAGATACAAAACTTACAGAGTTACAAAAATGTCATTACAGTTTCCCTAGGAAAGGGAACATCCAGCTGCAAAGCATTTCTAAAGTACATCAAATACTTCATATCTCATAGCAGCTAGCAAAATATGTCTTGATTTTTCTGTTTGAGAGCTCATCTCCAGTGTCTCTTTGGAGCTGGTCTTAGTCTTTCATCAAGGTCTTTCATGAAAGTTTTTAACCATATTGGAATTGAGAAAATGCGTTTAAACCATATTGGAAATCTGGCATTATGTTGCTTTAAATGACAATTTTCTACAAAATCAATGCAAACATGCTGATAAATGTTAAAGGATTAAATGACATTGGACTCTCCAGTTGTTTTATTAGGCCTGCTGCAAATATCTAAGATGAATAATGGACTACTGATTAACACTTGACTTCATAAGCTGACATAACTGCACTGAGATCATTAAAATAATTTGTCAGTTCATAAGAAGATTTACTGTGATGAGTTTTTAAAGCAAATTGAATAGTTTCAATAGGTCTGCAAACCAGAATAGCATTTTGAATGACTCTACTGCCTGTTAATTTAATAAAGCATTTCAGCACTTAAAATCAGGTAATACTCTGGTTCATCTAACAGAATGAGAGTGCAGGAGTTGAGTTACTCCAGTCTGAGAAGTGCATCAGAGACTTTGACTTTGATGGCCAGCATCCCTGTGTTGAATGAATATAGGAAAAGGTCCAGTTGGTACAGATCTCTAATCTAGGGGGAACCTTGCTGTTTAAGGTTCAGTTCTGGGTGACCAATTTTTGTCTTCTATTGACAGTGAAAGCACATTTCACTGAAGATACTTCCTCAAGGTCTCAACACTAATCTAATCCAGAACAGACCAGATTTTTTTGTGGTACTGACTAGATAAACATTCAACATAGTATTGTGTTTGAATTTTTATCCTCCTGAAAAACTGTTTGGGATTCCACTTTTTGATGTCAATCCACACCAAAATAACCCCAGCACATCATCTTGTATAAATTCTGTCCAGGTAGGTATTTGTACCTCAGATTTGTACCTCACATTGTGTGAACAGGGGAAAGAGGGCATTTCAGTATTCCTCTCAGCATTGAATGACAGCTTAGAAAAAGAACATTTTGTTATTTATAAAGATAAGACCAAAGTTTTTAATGTAATAAGGGAGCTCACTTTTTGGAACACTGAATTCCTGTTGTCCCTAGAGATCAAGCTTTTGTGTGTGTGAATGCTGCCTTGGATGGCAGCACAGCAAAAAGAAAAAATCCTGTTCAAAGAAGCAAAAAGTCTTTAAGCTGCAAGAGTCTATGTTTTCAGAATAATGGCCTGTCTGAAAGTGGGGGTATAGCTGTGTGCAGAGAGCCTGAACAAAAGGACACGTGTGGTGATGAAGGGCTGTGGACAGTCCCATCCAAAAGCTCCCTAGAAACCAGCAAAGCTATATGCTCCGTGGATTTTTGCAAACTTCCTACCACGTTTCTGGGGACATGTCTTTTCATGGGCATTACATACATTCTGGGGATATGCTGTGTGTTTTTAAAGGCTGCCTCTACCTGGTCTGATGTGTTTAAGCAGAGTATTCTTTGCTATTTAATTCATCATATGAATAAGATGTGGCGGTGCAAGCTTGAACAGGTAGTCAGTAACATCACTGCAGAGTTTGTGGCATTAATCCAGCACTGAAAGGGATAAGAAACTTCCAAAATACCACTGAACAGGGCATGAGAGACTGTTTGGGCCTTATAGTACAGGAAGGGGATGTGTCAGCTCTGTGACTGAGTAGTTGTATTCATTTTCCTTGTCGCTGGGAGAGGGCGGCTGTTGCTGCACAAAACTGACACAGTATAAAATCCTCTGAAGAGAACATTAGACTTGTTTGGAAAGGTGGATCCAACTGTATCTTTTGTGTTATAAAAATGTGTGTGAACCTAAAGCCTATGAGCTCTTTTCCTTTTCAACTTGAGAAAGTCACAAGCGACTATTTTCCTAGGTTATGCTGACAAACAGAACTGATTTGAGACTAACTGTTCCTAAGGGATAGCCCATGGCACAATCATAGGTGGCAATAACTTACAGCTGCTCTCATTCCAGACTGGATATGACACAGAAACCTAAAGGTAGAGTGATATTTGTTCAGTTACTAAGCTCTAGCAGCAGTCACGTGCTGTAGTGATTCTGTTATCTGACAACTACTTTTCTGTTCTGAATGGCCAGGGGACATAATGCTTCCCATGATTTTCATTCTGCAAGAGAGTGAAATATCTACTAGCTTTATACAGTGCTGCTTCTCTCAGTAGATGATGGGCTAATGTCTTATGCTGCATTGAAGCTGATTTTCCAAAGCAGCAATGGGGGCTTGCCAGTTCTTTTTGGTAGCTTGTCATGTGGATGCTGACCTTGTGCAGCAGTGGCACTGCACTATCTGGGTACAGGACAGCAGCAGGCTGCACAGGAATTAACACCCCCTGGGAGGCTGATGCAAACATAGCCTTGCAGAGCACTATAGTGGGCTCCCCTCCTCAGTAGCACCCTCCTCACTCAGGGCTGTCCTTGCTTCAGTTTGTGCTGGATCCTTAAATGAAGACAAGAAAACCCTGTCAGGGCTTACCTCATTTTAATATTGAGGAAGAAGAGGGGAAAGAGTGTCTCTGTTATCTGACTGACTTCCACTGTGAGGAAAGGGAAAGCCAGGAAGCATACAGGGCTTGGTCAAAAAGGAAACAATCATCTCTCTTATCAGGACAATCTCCTCCTTTTTCATTGCTCTCTCTTCTGCTGCTGGCTTTATGTTGTCTGCTGGCAAGGAAGTGTTGGGATCCTTTAAGCTCCACAGAGATCATTTTACTTTTGATCTTCTCTGCTTTTAGCAGAGTAAGAGACAAATCTCTGCATTGTTTTAACTTCCTTTAAATCCTGCTAGGTCTTTCTTGGCTCTTAAGCTGTTGACAATCTAGTGCCAGTCTGAATTCATGCTGGCATCTCTAACCTGCTAGGGAGATGCTGTGATTTGGGGCTCTGCAGTCACGCTGGCAGAGCATCTCGAGCTTCTTTGATGTATTTGTGGGCATGAGTTTCTGGAGTGCCTTCAGCTGTTCATTGATAGCAAGAAGAGAGCTTTTCCATGCTACTGACTCATGCTCTGATGAAGGATGGAGCTCTGCAAAAGCTGGCTCCTGACTTGTACAGAGCTGTGAGTCTGTGAGGTACCAGGTGCAGGATGTTTTCCTTGCTGACCTGATAGGAAGCCCCTTGTTTCATTGCAGTTATAGTTAATGTGTGCCTGCTTTGGGTTCGTATTAAGACACTGTTAGGGCTGAAGTGATGCCTTAGGTTTAACTTTTATATTTTTCAAATCCTGTACTGCTTAGTGTGTAACTCTGAAGTTTCTTGTAGCCTGTTAATTTCTGCTCTCTTGTGGTGGGCAGACACAACAAAGCAGGCCTGCTCTCCAAGGACACTCAGACCATCCTAGTCTCAAAAAGTATAAACAAAAGAGCCTCTAAGGGGGGCAAGCTGAGGGGAATTACATCATTAAACTGAAGCTTTAATTGGAGAATTAACCCTGATATGCAAATGAACCAAACCTATAAAAGTGTGAAGAACTCGTGACCTGCTGTCCATCTTGGGGTCCATCTTGGCAGCAGCCTCTGGCTCCCAGGGTGTACCTTTGAAGGCCTTTCAAATAAATACCTACCTCAATTCCCTTACTCCTGTCTAGGCTCTGTTTTTAGGAGGCCTCTTAAGGCATCAGAAGTTCAGTTTTGTACTTTAAGTAAGCTTTAAGCATGTTTCAGCAGAGGCACCTGCTAGGTCTGCTGGCAGGCAGAAGTGAGTTCAGATAAGGAACATGATCTTTAAATCAGCTCTGGGTGAACAAAGCAACTGAATGGATTATCTGTAGAAAGTTTGTAATGCGATGTCTATCAGAAATTGACCTGTTGGGGAAAATCTCTAAATCACTAGCCTTCAAAACTTCCTTTAATCATGTTTTTCAAAAAACATGTCTAAGCATCAGAAACATCTTCGGGTTTCTGTCAAGCTGCCCAGCAGGCACAATAAATGCAGTAGGACAGTTATGCTTTCCCTATGTGATTCTTTTCACTTTTTATTATTTTTATTTCCTAAACACTGTAAAGAATTAAATACAGATGAGGATGAACTCACATTGTTGGATATGTTTCATGTTATGCCAGTAATTTCATTTTACTTCCTTGAGGAATAAAACCTGCTCATCTCCCTTAGCTGATTAATGTGCCTTTGTCAATAAAAAAAGTCTTTTTCAAATGACCTCGTATATTTCTGTAATCAAAAATACTTGACACAAATAGCTAAAGGGCATAAACATATGTATCTCTTGGTTGAGACTGAATGTTTTGCTGACCCACTACTCAGGAGAAAAGTAGATTTGGGCAAATGACTTGCATCATTTTAATTCTGAGGATACCTTAACAAGGTGTAGCTATCAATTGTTTTCCTCTCCACATTGAAGCTAAGTGGTATTGCCATGTTTTCACATATATTAGTCTGAGTGGGCTAAGTTTTCAAGCATTTCTCAATGAAATATGCATGATGAAACCCAGCAGCAATTAGAAAAAAATACCCGTGGCTTGTGGCTGAAGGTGTGTTAGAAGTGACAATAGGAATATTCCTGAAACAGACTGATTTTCATCAAATTAGTGTAAAATTAAACAACATAAGCCACATGTTCCAACAGTGATAGTCTAATAATATCATCATTATTATTATAATCTAATTAATGGTAGCCAATATATTAAAATATTTAGTAATTGCAATACATTAGTTGCAAAGATACTGCTGTGGGAAACATTGGTATCCCATAATATGTTGTAATTCTTGGAGAAAGATAAAATCCACACTTACCTGAAAGATGAAACTATAAAAAAATTAAGAAATATGGGAATCTTTCTTAGTTTCTTTTGGTCTACCTTTATAAACTCCTCCATTTGATTACAGCAGGACCTATAATTTCAAAATAAAAACTTACATGGAATTTCGTTTCCTATGCCTGAGTGCTTCAGCAGCTGTTTTCATGAATGCAATATGAACACATTCTGGAAAAGGGTATTGGGCAGTAATACCTCAACAATTTCAAACATTAAAGACTGTGACTAAAACTGATGAATGTAAATTATCATAAATATTTCAGTGAAATATGATATATGTTAACTGAAATACTTAAAATTACTATAATAAAAATCACCGTTTTATCCAAGACTTCTCATTTTATGAATTATGACCATATTCTTATGTTCTTTATGTTATGTTTAACAGATCAAGTTTGAAAGCTGATGAATAGCAACTTGTGCATCCAAAACAGAACTTCTGTGCAACACTATGAATTAAAGTTTAATAGCATTTACATAAGAATTTGGTAAAACCAGTACCATTGTGCTGCTGAGCCCATCCAGTCAGGTGCTGCTGTGTCTGAGAAAACAGAGCTCTGCAGGTCCCTCTGCTGTCTCCAACTGCTTGTACCAAGGCAGGTACTGTCTGTGGTTAGACAACTGGTTTTAGGGCCCATGAAAGGTCATATAGGATGGTTTCAGTAAGAAAAGAAGCTTGAAACCCCTGTGTAGTGATGAAGAATGAGGTTTGATGGAGTGTATTTTAAGTAAAGGTGTTCCTCTGGTGTTAATCTCCATTAAATTCTGCTCCTTTTAGCTTTTCACAGCTTTTCATTGTGTTGGAAGAATGTTTCACTTGCTTTTAGGTTGAAGTAAGGGTCTACTGTATTGTCTGCCCTATTCTTTCAGGAAGTGTGAAAAGTCCCCTCCACTCCCAAGTTTTCAAGCTTAAATTTTTAGTGGTATCCATGAGCTCACTTTTTATTTTCTGCTTTGTTCTCTGCTTCCCTGGTAGACTTGTCAGAGAGAGAGTGATAGACTAGAATTCAGTTTTGGAGGTTATTGATTGCACAGGAGTGGAATGTATGGAAAGACAGGAAAAAGTAAAATGCAAGTAGTTTTATTCTGTTTCTGAGGCATCGAATTTGAAGCTAAAGATGGAGGGTTGTGCTGAGTTTCCATCCTTGCTCCAAGAATAGGAAGAGCTTGGATGCTGGGATGCTTGTTATTTAGTACACTAAATCCTATATGCTTTGAAGGCTTGACATGAGTCCCTCTCTGTGTGCTTCAGTAACTTTTGAGTTGAATGTTTGCTGCTGAGGACTGTCTCAAAGCCAGTCTGGTTATCAGGTCACTGTGCAGGGTCCTCAGACAGATGGCAGGTGGGTGGTACAGCAGGGATCCAGGATGTGAGAAGGCCAGCAGAGTAACTCTGTGTAGCTACTTTAAAATTCCCTATGTGAGAGAGTGTTGGACACATCTGTATGAGCATGAGACAACAGACTTTTTTTTGAGATAGGCTAGGAGAGCCCATCAGACTAGGAATAAAGTTCAACCTCAGGGAGAACCAGTAGAAAGGCAACTTGGTATTGTAATACTTAGATATTTATGGCTCATTTCTGTCCCATGCCCAGCTACACAGTGGAAAAAATTCAGTTTGCAAGGATTTTTTTGATCTGTAAATCTTAGCAGGGTCCTGCCTCGTTCCAGTTTCTGGTGTTTGTGTTTTTCTGAGAGCAGTTTGTTTAGGAATGAAGTACCAAGGTTGGTCTGAGATAAGAAAACTTAGAAATCTTTCTGTAGTTGAAATGCTGTGAGTTGTATCTGAGGAAATGGCTGATATGGTGCTGTGCTCAGCCTCTCCTCATACAATGGATGATTCAAGCCCTTCATCATCTTTCTGGCCCTCTTCTGTTCTCACCTGAGTAAGTCTGTTTCACACTTGCACCAAAGAGCCCAGCACCAGACCCAGCACATCCCGTGTATCTCACCAGTGTGAGCTGGACAGGAATGATCCCCTTCTGTTACCTACAGACAACAAGCAGCCCCTGAGGCAGGCCAGGGTGTGAGTATTTCCTTATTTCTGGAAAAACAGTGATCCTAAACCCCTGGTCCACTATCTCCCAGTGGCTGAATTATCTTCAGAACATAATGCTTTAAAAGCTCTTGTGCTCTATTGCTGCTGCAGGTGCAAAGGCATTGCAAGCTTGTGTACAGATGCTTATAAGTGTTAGGTGGAAGTACTGTAGTGAAGAGAATGTAGTGAGTTTGTACTGAAAAGTGTGCTAAAAGTAGAAAGCTGGTTATCTTTCTCTGTTTATATATGGGAAGGGATGAATGCAGGCCATGTCAAGGTGTAGCAGTTGCATCTTCTGTGTCATCTCAGACTCCTCTGTGTGACAAAGAAGCCAGAGACTTTTTGCTTTCCTGTGCTGATTTTACATTAGTGAACCTTCCAAAAATGGAGTTACACAGATACACATCACAGTATAGCAGAATGCTCACTTGGCCCCTTAAACCCCACTGAAAGCATCCTCCATGACCTAGTGCTGTCAGCATCATAGAACTAAGGGGCCACAGTCAAAATTTCTTAAATTAAGTCTAAGCACTTGTAATTAAATATGAGGCTATCTCGAACAAAGGTGCACCAATCCCAGTTTTGGATTCACCAGAACATACATAGCAGTCTAGCTGCAATAATGAAGGCAGATGTCTGGAAGAAACAAACCTCCAAGTAAAGGTTCCCTAGGACTACTCTGCTGGGAAACCATGAAACAAGTCCAGTATTTATATGGGAAACAGGTCTGGACTCTATTGATGGTGTTTTGCCACTTCTGGTGCAAAACTGGAATATGCAGCTACATAATTTGCAGTCATATGTTGGAAAGCAATAGTTTGAAAACAGGTCATCATTAGAATGTGTTTGAATCAGTTTCAGCCTTGCTTCTCACACATGACAGGCTTTCTCATCTTGATATATATCTGAAGGTTTTTGAAAAGCTTCTTGTTTTATCAAAATAAAATGTACCCAGCAGCCACATACACAAAACAGTGTTCTAAAGACACTGAGGAATAGCCTGCTGACACTCCTCAGTGTGTGTAAAATACTGAGCTGTGAGGTGATGGAACAGTAACAAAGCATGTCCTGGGTAGCTGCTGGCTTCCGAGGAGTGTCCAATGGAAGAAGTCACCTTGGGAAAGAGCAGAAGGGATGAGTATGTGACTTGGGCTCAACATACTGTGGTTGACTTTTCACAGGCCTTTGGGAAGGCTCACTGGAGATGTGGCTGTCTGGCTGTGTGTTGTGGATGTTGCTGTAGTTGTGAGCAAGCAAGAAGACAGACCTCACCTCAATAAACGCCTAAACTGCATGTAATAGAAAGACAAGAAGAAACAGGAAAATTAAGCTGGAGTGTAGAAGAGCACAGGATAATAAACTACAGAAAAGCAAAGATCTCAGCTCCTATTTTGCCTGTTGATGTCTGAAAGGAGAGGATGGTTTTTGAGAGAATGTCAGAGGTACTGAGAGACTAAAAGCCAATAAGCACATTTAGGAAAGCCTGGAAAAGTGGGGAAATACTTCAGAAAAAAGCAAGAAAACTGTGTTGAGTGTGGCATTACTGTCAGGGGTAAGGCAATGATGAGAGGTATGCTAGGGTACTCCATGTGGTGCTGGTCTTATTGTAAGAGCCTGTTACTGAGGTGATCCATCACTCCAGCAAGGGAGCTGGAGGAGTGGATCACAGCAGTTAGGGTGATGAATTTAAAGGCTGGTCCCAGTAGCAGGGATGTGAATAGATTTAAAAAAGGCCTGAGGTGACTGATGTCAAGTGCAGAAAGAGGAAATTCTTGGAATCAAAACAAAAACTAGAGCAAAGTAGGAGATAGAGACTTGAAGGTGCAGATAGTCACCAAATATAAAGCTGTGGAGACAGTGAAGGCAAGCTTGGCCCAAAGTTAAAATGATGCTGTATCTTCATGGACAGGCAACCCTCAAACATAACCTGAGGAGAAGGGCAGCAATGATGAGTACAAAGCAGCATAAGGACTATTGCAGAGTACAGATGAGTTCACCAAAGACTGGTAGGCTGCTGGGGAAATTCATTTGTACTCTTGGACAAATAAAAAGAGAGGTGCTTAGCATTGCTTAAAATCGGGAGGTAGTATCTTAGTAAAATGGAATTTATGTTTCTGAAAAGAAGCACATTACAGACCTCAAAACTTTAGTGTTCCATGGTGTTAGGGCTGCATCTGTTCACCAGAAATACAGATGAGGAACCTCACAGGATTACTGTGCCATAGCTGAGCATGTCTCCCGTTACAGGTGAAAAAAAAGGGCAAAAAGGAGCTTAGCACCTCAGCTGAGTACTTGGAAAATGCATGAATGGTGAAATAGGCTCATAGACTGCAACCACACTGCTTTTTCTCTAAGTTACACAGGGACATAAGTGCCTTGCTGAATTGAGAGCCTGAGGGTAGGGATTAGAACTTGTGTTTTCTTGGCTCTATGCCCAAGCAAAATTGGTTATGCCACACAGATCCTGAAACAAAACTTCTGTTTGTATCATTTGCAGAGTGCTGTGGGGAAATGAAAGCTGGTAAGGCATAATTTTATTTGTGTGCTTTGATATTTTATATTATCATGTATTTCTTGTTGCACTGTAATGAAGCTCTGATTTCCATACTAAAATTAATAAAATGAAAATAATATGAATGCAATATTCCTGCTGAATGCATATTGACTAGAGAGGGTTTTCCTATTATTCCACAGGCATATTTATGACAGCCTACTTCTCTGTGTCTGGAGAAGGCTGCGAGTCCAAAGGAACTTCAGTCATTCACACTTTATTTACTGAGTTACAACAGAATTTACACACAATCCACACTTGAATACCACTTTTAAACTAAGACATAAGAGAATAAGTTCCATTGTAATGATGTAAAAGTGTTTTTTTGGCTGTTGCTAGCCTATAATGGGTGTATTTTAAAAAGCAATAGCACTTAACTTGAAAGAAAAAATCTGCTAAAGAAGAGCTTATATTTCATAATGAACAGTCCTTTGCTTTATCACAGATATTGGGCAGAGAACAAGTACGTCATGGCTTTTATTTGGGTTCACCAAGTATGTCAAGTTCATTCAGCTATGACTTTGTTATTTGGGCCTCTCAACTTAGCAAAGACCAAATAGTTTGCAATAAATAATATCAGCACTCTGTAGGACTTGGCAAATGTGTTGTGCATTCAGAAGGGGTAGTGGTTTGAGAGTTGTGGTTGTCTACCATCACTGGTTATTCCTGATGAAAGCAGGGATCATGGGTTGTTCCTTACATCCCTGCAAAGGTATCATAACCCACTTTGCACTGCAGTATATTAGGCAGTCCTCTGCTCAGTGTCCAGTTACATAGAAAACAGACCAGCAGGAAGAACATGAGCATCTCTACAGCATGTGGAGGTTTCAATTAGATAACAGGAAAAATTTCTTAATTGAAAGGGTAGTTGGACATTGAAACAGGATGCCAAGCCAAGGGGTGGAATGTCCATCCCTGGAAGTGTTTGAAAAACATGTGGATGTGGTTTGGTGGTAAACATGGCAGTGCTGGGTTAACAGTTGGCCTCTGATCTTAGAGGTCTTTTTAAACCTAAGCATTCCCATGATTCTATTCCATGCCTGTACCTCCCATACACCCAGCCTTTGTGCAGTCTCCACTTGTTCTTCTCATGCCACCTCACAATGTTCATGGAGTTGAAAGTACATCCCTCTAGGGGAGAAAGAGAGAGACAGAGGTATGACGAGATTTTTCTAGAGCTCCTTGCAGCCAGCCCACTCTCTTAGAACAAGTGCTCTATGCCTCCCAAGATAACTTTTTGAGGATGGAGAAGTGACCTGAGAGAAACACAAGACATTTCTCAAGTCATCAGCATAACGATTCTCCCTGTTATCTTGGTGAAACTTCTACCTGTTGGATGGGGAAATAGGCAAAAGCTCTTTGGTAAAGGCATTTTTCCTTGTCACTCTTGCCCAGCTACATTTTGTGGGATTTAGGACTTCAGAAGCATCATGATAAATGAATCATTTTTTCACTTAAATTAATTTCAGGGTGCCAGAAGGCTGTCATTTTTTTCAACATTTGGTTTTGTTTGGTAGCTCTCTGCTACTGTACTTGAGGAAAAGTAAGCATCACCAGCAAAAATTTGAATATTTTATTAGACAACACAGCAGTCTTCATGGAAAGCTGCTATCACTGACATTCACAGCATGGGCAGTATGTGATGACTTGGACATGTCATTTCCTGCCCAACCTGTTGTGTGTGCTCTGAATGAAGAAATGTTGTTGGGAGATGTTATTCCTGCTCTGGTTCCACAAATCTAGAAAGTATTAGATAAACAAAAGAATTGTATGTTCTCTGTGTTATCAAATATAGTTACTTCTTCAACTTGTCTGTAGTCTTTATTCTGGTCTTTCACATCAGAAAAATGAATTTTCTAGCAGATTTTCTGGAAAGGAAACTGTTTTTTTGAGTATATTACTTAAAACGGGATGTATATACCATATATGTATACATATACTCTTATAGAAATGCATGTATGTAATTTATAATGCAAAACCAATATCATGCTGTAATACTGCAATATAAGATCATTGATTGATAAGACTTTCAGTGTTTTAGTAGTAGGACAACTTTCTGATTAATCTATTTCTATACCTGGTCCATAATTCTTCCAAAAATATAAAAATAAATGGAGTTCTTAACTGTCTTCCCCCAGGTAATTTTGCTATCAGAAAACACAGTGCTTCTGGTTTTGCTCCTTCATCTTTTAGTTGATTATGCTTTGTGGTCAAGAGTATTTTTGTAATGGAGCCTTTATGGGTCTATTCCCATTTTGAATCCAAAATGAGCTTCTGTTTTGATTATATAAACTCAAGAAGGACTCAGTTATTTGTTAAGAATAACTAAAGACCATTAACAAATTTGAGATTTTAATCTTATTTTCAGAAGAAGTGTTTTAATGTTGACTGAGAAGTCAGCACCACATACTACAATTTAACCAATCAATTCCATTAAGCTGTACATTTCTCATGTTGCTTTCATTTATGGTAGTAAAGAAATGAACAGCTGCTTTTCTGAACCACCTTTCCAGTATAACAGTCTGTTATTTAGTACTGATTTATGGCAGAGAGAAAAAGATTCATCCTAATGGCACTGCCAGAAATTACCCCACCTGCTTTTACAGTCAAAGTTTGTCTTTCAGTGCAGTGCCAGTAAAAGGTGTGTATCTGCCTGATCTCTTATCCACATCACAGAATAAAATTCTGTTTTCACTTGCCTGTGAAACATGTGTTTTGATATTGTGGCACTAATAAGTATTTGGAGGCACATTGAGGCCTTTGACACCACTGTCCCTTTCTGTGAAGACTGTTCTGGGCACAGCTGACTTTTTCTTTTATGTTCTACATGTGGGAAATGAGGCAGGATAGGTTTCCTTTTATTACCTGGTATTTGGAAGGGGAAATTAGTTCAAGTGCACTGTACTCTCAATTTGATAGCTATTTGAAATGGAAAACAGAGGACTGACCCTGAGGTGATGCAGGACCAGGTATGTTCTCCTTGCTTGTCTGCACAGCTCTCTAAAGCACTGTCAGTCACTATGGGGAACTATAAAAGGCCTTAGCAATATGATGAGAAAATGTTTTTTTGCTGGAGCTTTGGTGGGAGTTTTTCTTTCCTCTTCCTTTGGCTTTTGAATTTTTCAGGAAGAGGGGTGAGGTCAGTGATTTCTGATGGTGTTGTATGACACAGATAAATGTTTTCCTCTTTTTCTGCATTTGTTTTATGGCGAATACAGCACCAGAGAAATGTGTGAACATCAGAATAAATGAATTAAATACCTGTTTTGGGGAAGGCCTGCTGATTTAAATGCTGTTGCCTTTTGGCAACAAAATCTAGTTGCCTTCTTGGCTTAAAATACACCACATTTCTTTTTAGAAAAAAAAAGCAAAGTAGTTATGACTTGTAATGATAGATTATTGGCAATTATAGGCAGGATTGCTTCTGTAGATAGTTATGTGTGGAGTTTGTCTCACCCCACTTCAGAGATTCACCTCTGAGCTAATTGCCCAGAGCTTCTTGCATCTATTGTGGAGAAATGGGCATGTTTATAAAGCAGATTACTTCACCTACTAGTTTTGGGATGAAAGTAATCATTTTCTAGAGATGACTGTGTCTGTCCATCAGCTGTAGAAGGAGCTAAGGGGATCATGAACAGAGTGCTCATCTTCTGTATTGCCTCCTAAATTTTAGGGCATAGTAACTCCATGCAGTAGCAGTGCTCTCTGAACCAATTATCTCACGAATCATCCTTCATGCAGTTACCCATTGTAGTGGTGGATCTTGTGTCTGTCCAGTTTGGACAAGCAAAGCAGGGCAGTACATTTATCTCTGTACCCTCATTTAGACACTGTCTCTCTCAGGGGGCATGGTTCCCCAGCACTGCCAGGGTACCCCTCAGCACAATGTTTCTGCCATTGGCCTTTCCCAAAGTAACTGGGATGTCCCTTCCTGACCTGTTACACAGTGCCCTTGCCAGCTGGCCACAAACTGTGCTGGTTTTCAGTCTTCTCCTCGCCTATGTGTTGTTAGTGCTTTTTGATCAGTGGAGCAGCCCACCTGGCATCAGCATGGGGGCTGAGGTGAGTGACAGGCGTGTACCCACCTCAGGGGAGTGCTTTGGACCAGAAAACCATTACACAAAAGGTGTGCAGGTTTCTCACAGCAGCTGATGACCTGCAAGGATTGCCTTGCCCAGCCCCCTTACACATGTGTTTCCTTCTGGAGATGGAGTTCTAAGCAGCTGTGACTCTTCCTGTTTGAGAAATGGGCCTTTTCCAGAGAGCAGGTATTCAAAACAGGGAAGCAGGTCTTGGGTGGACAAATCTAATGATCTGTTTAACTCCAGCTTTATGCACTCAGGCTCCTTTTTGCATATGCTTTTCACTGAGTGCTTTTCTTCTTTTGCAAATACAGTGGGACCAAATAGATGGCAAAATGTAGGGCAAGTCACTTGATGTTCAAAACTTTGCCTTTTAAATCCCTGATTATTGGTGGTCTTTTAAACATTGCAGAAGCTGGTGGGCATAAATGAAACTGAATAACTGTGAATAGATACTGCTTGAAATGCAAGTACAAAATATCTTTCACTGATTTTGCATTCTATGAATGCTCTCAAACAGGTTATTAAACATTACTATGCACTATGGTTATTTCACCAGTCAGTGGAATGTGCCTCAGTGTTAACATGAAAAAATATCTTGAGCCACATATAACATTTACAAAGATTCTTAAGTCACTGTATAATCAAAGCCTCATTTATGTTGTGATGCTTCTATTCTAAGTCTTGAAGTACTTAAAATTTAGTGATTTTGCTGTCTGCTTTTCCCCACAGACTGCATGTTGAGAAAAGGCCCAGGATGTCTGTTTCTGCTCCCATTTCCACTTCCAGGTCACTGTGGAACTTCACATCACTACTTTTTCACGGTGTTCATTTTCTGTATTTTCCTATTACAGTTACACTGAGCTGGATTGCTTTAGATAGGCTATCTAGCATGTACACATCTTGTTGAAGTGGAATTTTTTTATCCTTTGAAACTTGTGATGTATGCAAAAATTCCTCACTGCTATACAACAATGACTTGCATGAATTTTTGCCTTTGCTCAGAATGGAAAACCACTGTATTTAATACTCTGATAAGAAAAGCTTTAAAACAATATTCTTACAGAGAGCTGGCAAAGATATTTGCTGTGCTACATCTGAATTGTGTCTGTTTTAAAATTTGTTTCTTTAGAACAAAGTGCCCAAGTGCAAATCAATCACCTGTTTTAACAACTGTTGAGGCTTAGGTTTGACATTTTCATTTACAATTCCATCTCAAATTGCAGATGTTTATCTTATCTGCAAATAAAAGGCTACAGGGAAAAATATTATTTTGCATTTAAGAACCTCATACTTTGCTAATTTTCCTGGAAAGGGAGATGGATGTGAAGATAGCTGCAGTAGTGTTTCAAAATCCTTGTTCTCTCACTCTGAGGGAGGTTTTTTTTGGGATGATTTTTTTAGACTTCCACTGAAATTATGTTTCCTGACTCATACAGGATTTTTTCTTTGTTAGCATATATTAAAATGAACTGGGGAAATAAAATAAAACTGTGCAAAGAAGCAGCTGGAAAATCTTGAAAGTGTGAAACTACTGACTGAGATTTTGTGACCATAATTAATAATTGAAACATCTGACTGCCAAATAACATGTACCTTACTTTCCTCTCTGAAAATCCATCCCTTTCAAGATTACTCTTCAGAGCTTGATCCATATGGTTTTATTTTGTCGTTAGTTTTCTGCAGTTTCTGTAAAGAGTACTTCTACTGTCTTTGTGTAAAACTGTGGCCTTCTGGAGGAGGAAATTTCCATTTAAACCGTTCCCTGTACCACACCATAACATCCTTCAATTTCTATGACTGTGCCCCGTAATGACACTGGAATATTGTGTACAGGGAACACCAGTAATGATGGCTCTGAGGAATAGATCTCAAACAGCAGAGGTGACACGACATATCAATAAGTGTCACAAACCAGTAAAACTGTCAGGAAAAGCGAGACATCCTGTCTCTGTATGTAGGGGGGTGGTGTAATAATAATAATTGTTACTGTTGTTGTTGTTGTTATTATTATTATTTTACATTGAAGGAAGATGCTTTCAGAATCAAATCCATATAGGACTTCATGAATGAAAAAGAAGCTCTAACAAAATAGGCATCTTTGACAAGGACTAGAGTGCCATTTATGCCATTGGCAGCATTTAAATCAGCTTTAGCAATCTGCAAGAGAAAGAGTTTGGGACAAAAGTGTGCGCTTCTGTGCCGGAGCAGAGAGTAATGGTAATATGAATGCTTGGTAGAGGAACAGGAACAGAGGAACAGTTAGGAAACAAGAAGAGACTATATTGGTAAAAAGTTCTAGCAGCAGTGGCATTATCTTAGTCCTGCCTGCTCCTGCTGTTCTTGAGGACAAGGAGGTTGCTAAGCAGTGACAGAGTTGGACAGGCAGATTCAGAAGCTGTTAGCGCTGCTTGACATGGGAAGCTCACAACTGAGGCTGCATGTCCACTCCAAGGCAAGGATAAACAGATGAATGAATCCAGTAGTGAACCAGCCAGTGCTGTATCTGATCAACATCTGAAGAAACCTTTGAATCTCTGAGTTTCCTGAATAGCACATCCTTTCCAGGTAATGACAATCCAGAAGCGTCTGTTTGCGCTTAACTGCTCAAGGAATGGTACAGAGCAGGACTTTGTTGGACCACATTAGTGTCTCTCTGTCTGTGCTCAGTATTGTCCAGCAGACACAGGCTCCTCTAGGGAGCACTTCTTCCAAATGGAAGGCAAAAGGCTATATGACTTGCATGATTCATAAAAAATGCCATATGTGGATCATCTGACCTTACCATCCCACCAGGGTGCACATTTACAGCTCCTGCACAACAAACATCAAGAAACAAGGTAAGCCCTTCAAGAGCTGATGTTCTGTGTGGTATTTTGCCCAGCAATGGTAAGTAATGCACTCACCAGTTAGAAATATCTACGTACCTGTGGCTGGAATAATAGCTTTTGAAGCACAGTTTATCACAGTAGTGTAAATTAAGATGCAAGCTGGGGGGGAAAAATTCCTTCCTACTTGTAAAGCAAATGAACAGTCCAGGTTTTGCCATGAGTCTAGTAAAGGGAAAGAAAAAAAAGCCTCATTAAAAGCCCAATACACTTAGATAATTATAAGTTTAGCTCAAAGGAAAAACCATGTTTGCTCCAAATATTTTTTGAGTATACCAGTGCAAAATGAGTAAGATGAAAGAAAGGTGTTACAGAGGAAGTTGGAGTAAAAGAAAAGCAGTTAGAACATGCTGGCAGAGTCAGGATTTCTAGAAAACACAAATAAAACTTAATAGCTCTACACTAAAGAGTAATTAAAAAAAAAGGTTGTGTTGGACAGAGATGAAGAGACAAAAAAGACAGCGGTTCATTGAAAAACTCAGACAATGAAAACTCTGCCCTGACATACAGAACCGAACACACAATTCAGGCTGAGTCTCATTTTAGAGGAGGTTATAAAAGGATAGCATAAGATAGCATCAAAAATGCCAAGGGAACAAAATGAGATATAACTAGCTAGAGACATCCAAAATGTACTGGGAGAGGGAGAGAGGCACCAAGAGAAGAATTGGTCTGCTGCAAAGCAGCAAGAGAAAACTATGGATCAACAAAGTGTGAGAAGAGTTATATAGCTGTTTTGTTTATCCTTACTGAAAGTGTCAGCTCTGGACAGACCAAAACAAACAGTGGGAACCCAGAGGTCTTAGCCTGGCAACAGTCAACATGTAGTTGCAGGCACAATGGTGACATTTCCTTCCACTCATGAAAATCTGAATGATGTGATAACTTTCTAGTGCTATAGAAAGCGACATCTAGTATAAAACACACACGGAGAAATGTTCAGAGGAACTTGCATACCCTATATTTGTCAATGTTTTATGTTAAGAAGAACTTCAGAAAGCTGAAGAAGAAACCTTTGTTTTGCTCAGGTGTAATAGGTTTCTTATTTAGTGTATTGGAAAGACAATGAGTCTCTCTGAAAACAAAGTTCACCTGTGCTTGCCTGGATGGGCCATATAATTGCCATGCAGCCTATTGTCTTCTTGGCTGGACTGCAGAAGGTTTTAGTGCTAGCAACTTGGTACCTGTTTGATATGCAAAATATTGTACTAAGCCCAGGAACTCAAGGCTTTTTCCCTGTTGTAGAACACATAACAAGTCTCTACAGCAATCTAACTCCATCAGCTTTCCCAATCATTTTGAGTAATTAGTTCTGAAGATTTTTCTCTGAATTTACATAAACCACATACTTTTCTCTAATCCCTTTTACAACTGACAAATTATTTCTTGCCTGGCACTGCCAGAGGTGAGGAGCAGGAAGGCACAGTGTGCTTGGACTGCAGCAGGTGCTGAGAATGACTCCAAGAAGAGCAAGCTCCCAGCTTCTCTCATGGCTCTCAGTAGGGTTGGTATGATGGGAATGAGAGATTGGTGGATCCTTGTTAGTTAAAGGAGGTCATCCATAAATGCTGAGAAAATGGATGGTGGCTACATTTTTAGATCTAGAATTGGCAGACAATGAGAAAAATAATTGTGAGTAAATAGAGGTAGACCAGGCACTCTGTGAGCATTTAGATGGGCAAAGTAGTTGGGATGATGAGAATATAGCTTGCTCACATTCGCTCAGTTTCTGTGCCTGAAATTTGCACGTGTGTAAGCTAAACAGTCCATCATGATGCTCACAGACTGGTGCTACCAGTGCTTGGAGTACTAGAGGCTATCCTCTATGGGTAAATACAGGTTCCAAATCCAGGGCTTCAAATGATCTGTGTTGGTTGGTTTGGTTTTTTTTTCACGGTGTGGACCAAGGACATGTTAGATATCACTTCTTTACAGGAGTTTACAGTTGGAGTAGTAAATATTGTGATGGTAATAACCTAGAATCATACATAAACCAGGTTTTTTCTCATTTCATGCTTTTCTAGGAGTCAAAGGAGTCCTACTGTAAGGTAGACTTCATTGCCTCTCTGGTTTTCAAAATGTTTAAAGGAAATGGTGCAGTGAGAAGGATTGGTTAGGCTGACAGTTCTCTTATGTGTGTCTTTAATGAACACACTTGCCTTTACTTTGAACTCTTGTACAGACTGCTTATGTTACAGATTTACAAAATAATTCTTTTATGATGTGTCTGTGCATTTAGAGTAGTTAAAACTGTTCTAAAATAAATCAGTAGTCTCTGATGTTCCTCTTAATTTCTTAATATATGATAGCACAGTTGTTTTCAGTTGTTTTTCTCATTGCTTGCCTAATTAGGATCAGAATTTTTTAACGTAGTTTGGAAAATCTAGGGTAATTCTCAGTATCAGCTGAGTTTAGGTTTGTTCTTATTTTACTCAATGACTCTGTTCTTTAATTTGCACTGTGGCCTTGACGTTGTAGTAACTGTGTACACCTAAATGTGGACGTATGCAGAGCAGTAACAAAGGAACAGGAGTGAAAGGGAAATTCAGCCATGCTCTGGATGGGAGATTCAGGGAGCTGTATGTTGCACGTTGAACGGCAGAGTCATGAAAGCCTAAATGTGATACGAAATCTGGGAGTGCATGTGAAGCTGTCCCACCTGGTGTTGAGAGAGAGAATAAGAACTCCTTTATTCTTCCCAGGAACTTCATACTAGACAGCTGCCGATGCAAGAGCATTTATCCTGCTTCATGCTGGAGCAGACTCAAATTCAGGCCTTGTACTGTAGCACTCACAGAAAGGAGGTCCTGTGGTTAGACCTCAGAGTTCTGCTCTTCTCCAGCATCCAGTGTGATCTTGTTAGAATTCTTAGTGCCAGATTCCCAGAGGTTATTTAGGCAAAGTCTCCTGGGTTTTAGTTTTGTTGGAATGGGGAAGAAGCCATCCATAATTTTTGTGCTAGAGGTTTGCAAAAATGGGGATAACCAGTTCCCATTCAAGAGCACATGGATGAAAGTGATGCAATCCAGTACTGCAGAAATAGTAAATAATGGAGATAGGTTTAAAATGTACCTTCAAACATACCAAGCTAAAGCCCGCTGCCTTTCTGTTAAACTACTTGTGTTCTCTAGAAATGCTTTAGTCTGACTAAGTATATTTTAAGGAATTTTGGATATGTTCCTCAAGAAACATGATAGAGGCATTGTGGAAAGTTTTTCTGGCTCACCTTCTGTTTTCCTGCATGATCTAACAATCTGAAGGAACTCAGTGCCCTGCATTATGCATGTGCTTGATTACTTGTTAACCTGCATTTGCTTTTCTAGCACTACAGTAGGGGTATTTCTAGAGGATAGATATGTCTTGATATGCCACTGTAGGCATTCATGGAGTGATGTGAACACATATGACATTTATGCTATTCAGTTTTTTAATTTCATACTTGCAGAAGTTTTGAGTGCTCCAACGTGACAGAATTAAAATTACATCTGAGGCAAATTCATGTGGTTTTAATTTCTGCTGCATTTGACCAACATGACATTTTAAAAGTAAGAAAAAAGTATATGGTTACAGCTGTATGCATAGGCACAACTTTTAAAAACCCAGGGGAAAAAAAGAATAGATGGAATTTACTCTATGGTCTTTAAACTTCTTTCCTGTCTTTGTTTTAAAGTTGAATATTAAATTAGTAATGGGAGGGGGAAATGGGGAATATAGTGTCACGTTTCCTACTACATTTCTAGAACCTTTCTCTCTGCACATATTAGAAAAAGATTTCAAGAGTTCCCATACAAATGAAAAGTTGAAAATTCTGGCAACTGTCTCATTTTATTATACCTCTTTTTAAATTGTGGATTTAACAATGGATTCTTCCCAATTTCACCATTTCCCCCCTCTTTATTTTACATTTTATTTCACCAAAGAAATGAACTAAAATCTCATATTACTGCCCAAAGCAGCTTTTCAGCACAGGTCCCATTTGCTGTTGAAGTAACAGGACTTTCCCATTCACATAATGTACCTGGTAAAATTTTGAGTAAGTCATTGTCAGTTATAAGGTATGGGATGTCAGCATCTATTTGAGCAAAACAAGTGACTATATAGAGGGATTTAAAGCTTTCAGACTGGGATTTTATATAGTAAGAACAGATTATCTGGTTTTATTTTAACTTCATCATTTGAACTGGGTATTCTTGGTGACTTCAAGTGTTATGATGACAACAGATGAAAATAAGCATCTTGAATTTGCAGTGTCACCAAAACAGTTTAGTCAAAGCAAATAGGAGCTCATGTCCTGTCATAAGTGATTCTTTTGTCTCAAATTTATGTCTCAGTTTTTTATCTCAAGTTCACATTGTGGTGGCTTATTTTATGGTGAATTCCTTCTGTGGCCTTGGCAGTGTTTGAGGCACTTGTGATCTTTAGGTCTCTTACAACAGCAGTGAAGGTAGCAAGAGGATATCTTCCTTTAGAAGAGTTAGAATTGAATGCTGAAAAATTTGTGTTGAAAAATCCTGTACGATACCTCACAGAACTGTAGCTCCAGAATATCCTGCTTCCATTTTTTCCCCCTGTCATTATTTCCCATAGGCTGAGTTCCCAATTAAGAGATAATATTCTGATACATCATGGAATTTCCTTCTCAAGACCAGAGCCATAAATCATGACAGATTGTAACGTACATTAAGTTTCAGTTACAGATGGGAGACTAAAACCTCACAGGTACTTCCACTAGACAGTGAATAATCCATACAAAGATTAATATTTCAGTTTTCTACAAAGAATGTGGAAAGGAAATTAATTTAATCAAGCTTCTGTCAATGTTTTGCTTTCCTAGTTACCTTAGTTTAGGTAGAAATTTTTTCAACAGGTCCTAGTTTTCAGTCTTGAAAGTACTGATGTTCACTTGTGAAACCATATTGCTGAAAGCAAATGCAATTTTCCTATGAAATAGAACTGAGAAATATATTGCTAATACTGTAACTTAAACTCAGGAAAATTGAGTTTCAAGTATATTAAAATATTTGGAATCTGAGACATTGGGATTAACCCAGGGAAAATAAAGATCTGTGAGAGAAACTCAAGGAAAAAGTTTTTACAAAAAGATTACCAAATGTTTTGGGTTTTACAGTCTTACTTGAAATCCAAACATTTGGTTTGCTTCATTTTTCCAGGGAATGTTGTGGGACTTGTATGTGTAAAGAAAGGGGGAATTTGAACTGATTGAGTCTGTTTCACCAGAAGGTCACTTGACAGCTGGTTTGAAAACCAATGAGAGTTGACTCTTGCAGAAGAGTGTTCCATCTCCCACATTGCCATCTGTTTCTGATTTGACTGAAGAGTTTTCTTTTCTTAAAAGTCTTATAGGTACTGTGTATTTGACTCAGTCCTTGAGTCATCAATTTTATCTCTGTGGGCATGACATCCATTTATTTTTTATGAAACAGCACTAGGAATTGGAACATTGTCATCCTTGGCTGAACCTGGTATTACCATCAGACCTTGGTAAACCTGTGGGCTGTGCTTTGCAGTGCTTTTGACTGGGTTATGTGAGTATCTTTTTCAGAATGGAGCTTTTGGAATTTAACTGTATGAGGAAATCAGAGAAACTTTGAAGCCTGTACTCTGAACCAAAAAGAGAATAGTTTTAGATTATTTTTTGGATGTATAATAATTTCACAGAATCACAGAATTACTAGGTTAGAAACAAGCTCTGGGATCATCAGGTCCAATCACCTTGGGCAATCTCAACCTTGTCAACTAGACCATGGTATTAAGTGCCATCTCCAGTAGTTTCCTAGACACCTCCAGGGATGGTGACTTCACCACCTCCCTGGACAGTTCATTCCAATTTTTAATGACCCTTGCTGTGAATAAATTCTTCCTGATGCCTAGCTTGAACCACCCCTGGCCCAGTTTGAGACTGTGTCCTCTCATCAGATTACTGGTTGCCTAGGAGAAGAGGCTGATCCCCACCTGGCTACAACTTCCTTTCAGGTAGAAAATATACTAATATTCTGCTAATATGCTCTGTATTGCTCCAATTTTAGTATATGTGCTTGATAATATCCAAAGTTTAAGATTACAATGTTAATTTTAAAAGTACTCAGGTTATGCTTAGATATAGGCTGTGTTGAAATGCATATTCAGCACGGTAGTGCTTCTTTCTGGTTGTGTTTGGGAGCAGCATTTTACAGTCAAACATATTGGAGGGATGCTGGCCCTCCAAAGTGGCAGATCTTGCTTGTGTTTGGGTACCAAACAAAGTGAAAGTGGGCCATGGAGAGCCCTTTGTGGGTTGAGTCTAGACTTCTAAGTCAATCCTTAGTGACTCATGTTTTCAAAGGTCTGTTGGTGGCACACCAGGACTCTGATCTGATCTATACCTTACTGGATGATCAAACAGATGTGTGGCAAAAACATGTCTTCTGCAGCAGGTTGAGTGATGGTTTCTCATCTCACCTTCTCCTGAACATCTCCAACACACTCTCTATAAATACAGACTCAAGTCTGAACATCTCCAACACACTCTCTATAAATACAGACTCAAGTCTTGACTCAAGTCTTGAGTCACCTTATTCACTCTGAAGAGTATAAAATATAGAGTCTGAAATGTTTGTTTAAACAGAGCAAAATAGAGCAATATTAGGTTTTTAGGATGGAAAATATTCTTTGCACTTTAAAATACAAATCAGTAGATTTTTTTCAATTATGAAAGTGTGTTTTAAATCATTCTTCAGTCTGAAGTGCTACATGGGTTAGATCAAGCTGCAAGGACAAGCGCCTCTCAAATTCTGACTTTCACAATTTGTAGCATTTTGGTTTTGAGACAAGGGACTCTTTGCCATTGGGGTCAGTTCATAAATGTTGGGACCAAACCTTGGACTTCCAATTGTCTGATAGGTTGGTCTGATTCAATGATAGCTTGAGCAACTGAAATACTTCTGATTAACTCAAATGTATTTACTTTGGGCTGCTCCTAATAAATATATCTTGTACATTGCCACAGGCCTTGGAAGAGCAATGCCATATCATACAGGAATCTTGCAGATATCATTCCCATCTTTTTTCCCTGCTCAGTGTAAGCAAATATTTTCCCTTGAAATTCATCAGGTTTTTCTTTAAAGTACAAGAGAATACATACTTTTTGCCTGCTTATTTGCAGAGATTGAAGGCAAAATGCACTATTAAAAAAGACCTAAGCAAGTCCTTCCAAATCCAGGCTCCCCAGAGAGGTGCCCATATAAGGAGTCTCTGTAGTCAATAGAAAGATGAAAAGGGGGTTCTCAGAAGGAGACTTATCCCACCAACAAACAAGGAGACTGTGTTCCCAGGCTAGGCAGTCTCTTAGATGCTTACAGTGAAGTGGACAGAGAGGAAAGCCTCATGAATTGAGATATGAAATATCATATCATTACACTGCATTGGAAACTTCCAGAAACTGAAGTGTTAGGAATACAATGGTAATCTTTCCCTCTGACTGAATGTGAGCTGTGCCCATGGTCTGTCAGTTGCCCACATCTGTGTTACATCAGCTGATGGACACGAGGGAGAAGGATCATTTCATACTTGCCTTGTTTTTTGTGCTCTCTACTCAATGTGTTCCTGGGCTATGCCCACGTTAGCTCGTCAGCCATCCAGGGTTGAGCCTGTCTCTGATGTGCAAAGGTCACTCATATATATGAACCTTTGCAACTGATGGTATAGGGACATTCAAGCTGAGGAGGCTTCTTAGGTGACAAACTTTGAAGAAAAGTCTCAAAAGTCTCAATCTTCAGCTTCAAATTAGATTTTGACACAAGCACCAACAAAAGAAATCTATCCTGAAACTACAAAGTATTATAGTAAGCTGGTTTTACTAGATCCACTTAATAGTGAACTTGGATTAGATAAATTTTTTACTATAATTTAATTAAACATTACAAAACTCTATATATGTAGTGAAAAAACCCACTTTTTAAAAGCTTAATCTTTAGTCTTATTATGTATACTTTGCCTAATTATGTGCTAAAAAAATCGCAGAAATAGAACAGGTATTTTTTTTTGACAAACATCATGATTTCTTTCAGCTTATTAGTCTTGCATTTATACCTTACCATATATTTCCAATGTGTGCCTTCTGCTCAGCACTGTGAGATCTGTTCTGAACTGACATGCAGAGTTAGGTGGAGTCTCTTCTAAATAAGTTTCATTCTTCTCTGAGCTTCTGCACCCTGGCTAATGTCCTTAAAATGATACCCAGGACTAAACTTTGAATTGGCTCCAGATGTGATGTGATCTCAGTACTGTGATTAAAGTTGGGGGGGTCTGCTCAGTCCCTTTGTCACTTGAGGAGATTTGTTCTGTGTCAGTGTGACCCAGCTTTAGCACAGAAAAGAAGACAAAATGCCCAGCATTTGTTACTCAGTTCCCGAGGCTCATGACAGCTTCCCCATGAAGTGGATGTGCCTTTTCTATGCTAGGTCATGTGATGGGATGGAGGACGTGCAGCACAAGCCTGCAACTGGAATGCATACATCTTCCAGATAGATACTTCAGATCATGTGAGCTGAGGAACATCAGATTCTGGGCTTCTGCAGTACTAGAGCTGCTTCCCAGCCCCAGGTTCCCAGTGTGACATACTTCTGACTGACAGATCAGTGAAATGCCAGTGGCAATGCCAGCTTTTGCTGCAGGAGGTATGTGACAACACTCCCGTGAGGTGCAAGAGAGGGCAGGAGGGAATGTGAAGCTGGGCTGAGTGAGTGAATATCAAAAGTGTGGCACTTGGCAGGTCTGCTGGAAGATCTGTTACATAGGTGAGCTTTCTTTGTGTTTTGTGTTCTTTTTTTGCCCTATCCATTGAGTGAAATGACTTTTGTAAACGTCTAAAAAAATTAATGGTAACTTGAATGGAAAGGGGTGACTTCATGGAATTTGCTCTGATGGGGATAGTCCCATGAAAATAACATAGGTGAAATGCATGAGGGATTGATCTATCTGAAGACTACATGCATTCTCTCCATACAGACTTGAGTATAAAACCAGAAATCGGGTGTAAGCTCAGAACAGGAGGTTTTTTCTCTATTCAGCCAGATAGGGTTTATTTCAAAGGCATAATGCAGTTTTAGCAAAACTTACCTTTATTTTTCAGTATACCTGTACTGAAAAATAGATTTACTTCGTTGTTTGCAAAGGCATTCTGCAGACAACTGTAATGGAGAAGAGAAAGCAGTGATAGTAGTTTTGAAAGGGAGAAAGTGAGGGTTTGGCAAGCACTTTAGAGAATAAAGCGCTCATTGATTAGAAATTTGTGAATGTCGCCGCCATCTAGTGATGAGATGTTGAAGATGTTGCTCAGAGCGAAACGGTACCAACCACGAGGCGTCTTTTCTGAGCTGTGGCTGCATTCACTCGTCACACTGGCTGCACCCTGAGCCAGGGGGTTTTTCACTGTGTGCCCTGTGGCCCCCCATGCGTTACCTGTGCCACAGGGTGCACAGTTCACTGTGACACCGTGGGTGCCGAGGCTGGCAGGGGCTGTGGAGCTGTGCTGCTTCAGCGGGCAGTGGCTCAGAGAAGCTGCACGAACGGGTGGCAGCGCCTTTTCACCGTGACCCTCCTGAACCGAGTGCAACTTCTGCCATGTAACCCAGCCACCTGTGCACTCACATCCTGGGTCCCAGTGTGTGTGACAGATCCTGGAGAAGTAACAGAGGAGTACGTGGGAACAGCTTTCTACTGCAGGATTTTGCTTCCCAAACTCTGCCACTGGGAAGTGACTGGGGAGCAGCTCCATTGACTGAGGTGAAAGTATTGCCGTAGGAAAATACAGTTCTGAGTAAGGTTGCAATGCTCCAGTGCACATACACGTTTCTGAGCCCCCTGCAAGCTGCAGGCACTGCAAAGGTCCTGCTAGGACAGAATTACAGTAATCAAGCCTTCTGGCCCCAAGTGTGTGTGTTACTGTTGTTAGGCCACTGCATTACCAAAAAGGGACAGCTTGCGTCTCTGAAATCTGCTGCCTTTCCAAAGCTGATTGCCAACCACCAGCCAAAATATCATGGCCTTTCTGAGGAAGGAGCATAATCAAAAGTGTCATCAAGATATTTAATCTGATTTGTTATCTCATCTTGCATCCCTTAAACAGCAGGGGCATGAAGGAAGGGAGCATCATCATAGCAATGACCTTGACCGATCCACTAGACCTCTGATGTACCTGAAATGGAATTATGCCAACAGCATGCACTACAGCAGTCAAACTCAATTTGTTTTGTATCACTAGCCTAAGTTTATTATAGTTGACTTGCAGTTCTAAAGGGCCTGTTTCTCGGTCATCTAGTTTAAATATTATGCCAGGGACAAAGCTAAGTGGTACTAAATCAGTGAGAGACCTGGGTATGATGTAGTGTCTTAGAGATGCTTTTGTGGAAACAGACCTCTGTTTTTGTTTTCTGCTAGAGGTCAACTAAGGAGGTTATATTTTTAATAATACTGAAGACTAGTCTACAGTTTGGGTGAATCAGTGAAAAAGAAGCCAATCCATGCAGCATAAGGACTAGTTCTGCAGTTCTTACAAGAATAACTGAAATATGATAAGCTGAACAAATATCAAATTGCAAGTAGAAACATTGTTGAACCTTGTGGGTTGACGAATCATGATTGTGACCTTGGATGACCAAAGCAAAAGGCCCTCCATTTCTTAATGTCTGTGGGAAATCATAAGGACATTTAAATTCTCCAGCTACTGCCTAGCTGGCAATCTTTATATTCACAATCTCTCCTGGGCTGGCACCAGTCAGTATTTTAAATATGGTGGAGATGGTATCATAGTGTTTGCAGGCAAAATTAAGCTGGAAAGGATGCTCAGAATAAGGAAGGGCAGAGTGGCAATTCAAAATTATTTTAATGAATTGGAAAAGTGCTCTGGACAAAAAAAAACCCAAAAGGAAACCATGAACAGGATGAAATTTGGTGTCACAATATACAGGTTACCAGAGGAAGGCAGGGATAGAAAGTGATAAAAACCCACATTTGGGAAAAACAGGCTAAGTAAGGATGAGAAGCAGGTTAAAAAAGGGCTAGAGATAATACTGATTCTGCTGGACCACAGCATAGAGATCTAGAGAAAAGAGAAAGTGGTGGGAATTATTTGCGCACTGTGAAGTGGTGGTTGGCTCTGCTTGGTGTGAGGAAGGCTCTGCTGAAATGCTTGATAAAGTGCTAGGGAGGCATCACAACTTAAGAAGTTAATTGAAAAACCATGAGTCTGGTAATGACAGAATAAACTTTTATGACTAAATATTGAAGAATTTTGAATTATTTAACCTACAAAAAGTGGAAAGGGGAACTGGTCTTCAAATAGATGAAAAAGTTGCAAAACCAAGAGAAACTATTTTCTACATGCTGTACTTAAGGGATAAGAAACTGTGAATTTAAACTGCATTGCTTTCTTATGGTAAATATAAGCACATATTAGCACATGTGACTGTTCTGGGAGAAGATAATGCAATATAGGATTTTGAAAACAGACCGAACAAAAATCTATCATGAATGCTTTGGGGATATCTGATTTTAAAAAAAGGGATCAGACAAATGGAAGAAAAACTATCTACTTCCTTTAAATTTCTCCCATTCTTATTTTCTGTCATGAAAACGTGACCTTCTCAGGTAAGAGCATATATTTCACCTTCTCTGTAAACTCAGAAGCTCTTTGAGAGAGCAGATCATTTTTTCAATATTTTAAACTCAAGGAGAATACAAAGACTGACAATCAATTCTTTACATATATATAGCATCCAAAATGACTCACACTTGCCAAATTTAGCAGCTTTCACTGATGATCATAATCAGTGAAGATGAGTTGTGTTAGGGCACTCCTATAATGTTCAGATAATAACATGCCTTTCAGGAGTATAATACAGCACATATTCCTGGCCCTCCCTACTCTGGGTGAAACTTTAGGCTATAGTTCATAGCAGTCATGACTGAAACTGTTAGAAAGTAGCTTTTATATGTTAAACCCAGAGCTTTAAAGAACAATCTACAGTTACAGTCTTATAATACAAGTGTTTCTTCACATCAAACACCCCAAATCTCATGTTTGAGGTACTGTTGTGGTTGGAGGTGTTAAAGGCCAGGCTGGATGGGACTTTGAGTAACCTGGCCTAGTGGAAGGTAGGGGGATTGGAACTCAATTACTTCTAAGATCCCTTCCAACCCAAGGCTTTCTAGGATTTTATGGGATGCTGGGATGTGGGTGACTGTGTGGCAGTGGCTGCGTTTAGGGCTTAGAAACTTGTAATGCTCCTCTGCTCATTGAGCAACAACCCATCTTCTGAAACACATTATCCTACAAAATAAAACAAGAAGTTGAAGCAACCACTATGTTAGCTTTGGTAGTGAAGTGGACTTAGATAGCAAGAAGGGTCTCCTGTTCCAGGCCTATTGCAAGCCAGGAGCTTCTCTTGAGGTGTGACACACTGAGCTCCCTCTGCCTGAGGGAGAAACTGAACTGAGACATCCTGTTTCTGACAGCCAAACCAGGAGTTTGCTATGCCCAGGTAGGCAGAAATGCCTTGTGGTCTTGTCTTTAAAAGCAGAGTAGACCAGGAGGCAATATTTGGCTGAGAAGCTGGCAGAAATGCGTTTTTCTTTGCAGTGCTGCTGCCTGGCATCCTGCTGCTCAGCCTCCTGGCTGCTGGGACATCCACAACTGTTTGTGGCCAACTGTATGGAAAACAGGGACCTCGGCGGGGTGTTATAGCATTTTCTGCCTAAAGTCAGTGTCATCCCCAAGCCTTGTCTTTAGAAAAACTTTCCAATAAATTCTGCATATTTTGTAAGTGTCTGACCTAAACACGTGTGATGTTATCTTGGGCACTGTCTCTTTTCAGCTTTGCTTCAAAGAGAAATATTTGCTACTGACTGGGTTTCTGCTGCTTCTGTGACTTTTGGTGGATCAGGTTCAAGGGTTGCTCCAACTTCTCTTTTAGAACTGTATGTAGTTTTTTGAAGTTTCCAACAGGGCAAAGACAGCAACCGAGTGCTTTTCTGTACGGCTGACAGGAGTAAGGGCTGTACATTTCAAGCAATCCGATTTCTGTCTTGCCATGGAAATACAAGAATTATGGAATTTAGGAGAACCAGATAATGAACTGGAGAATTTAACCCTTTTTCTTTGTGATTAAACCCAGTCTTAAGTAATACCTCTTAGTCAGCAATCTTTTGTGGTGAGTTTAGGTTTTTTGGAATTACAAGAGGAGCTAATGCAGTTCTCTTAGCCTTAGCAATCTCTAGATGAAGCTAATCCACTCTTAAAGTGCAAAACAATTTCTCTAAGGTGTAGCTATAATGTATTTTTGATGTTTTGTATAGCAGGTGTAGTCAAACCACAAACAGCAGTGATTTTATTAGAGAAAATATGCACCCTGAAATGCCTGCTGCAAAGGTTAGGTTTTACCTCTGTGTTGGCATGCATTTCTACAAGACATCACAGATACTGCACGCAAGAGATTTAGAAGGCATTTGCCACCTGGTTTACATATGAATCCAGGCTTTATTCTTTTTTGTTTCCTCCTTCTCTTCTGAGAGATTGAAAGCAAGTTCATGGTTTTGTGCACTCACTGTCATTGTCATTAAATTTTGACACTTTTTATTGGATTCATTTTGTGTAGTGTAGAGCCAAATGTTTGTGCCCCCATCTCTTTCCTTTTCAGATGGCAAGTGCTTTTAATGTGTTTTTAGGGCTAGGCATGCCAGAACCTACCACTTAACAGATTGTCTTTTACATTCAAGGCATTCAATCATTTAATTAGGCAATAACACATTAAGCCATTAATGTGTGTCTTGGGTGTACTGGGAGACACAAGACTAAAGGGAGAGTGACTTCAGTCACCTCAGCAGTGCTTTCATGCTCTGGTAATGTGCATTCTGGAGTGGCCAATTGCTGTCATAATATGGACTTTCTGTATTTGGAAAAGCTTTTAAATTTTTAAAATGCTTTTCTTTTATGTTTTATTGACTACATTTCTCTTTTGGAAAAGTCAGTTATTGATATTGGTCTGTTGAGATGCCTGCATGACTTTGTTGACCCTGTCTCTTTCCTCAGTTGTTAGAATACAATCCCAAGAACCTTTTTGTCAGCTTTGTGTAATTATAGATGACTAAAAGATGTCAGACTGAAAAATTTCTGATGAAAGCAGAGTCGTGGTTTGGAGCCTCATTTTTCTCATTTTTTACTGGTTCTGTTAATAATATATAAAAACCACTATTAAGCATACACTGACATAGGCTATTAAAAATATACACAATATCATTATGTATAAATAAAATTATGCTATTCACATTTGCACTTTTCAAATAGCTTAGCAGATGTTTGAGTAGGTCTCACAACAACTGTATGAACTAGATAGTAATGCTGTAAACTGAGGTATACAAAATAAGGTACTGGTAAACATTGATCTTGTTAGCAGTGTTTTGACTGTATATATTACTTTTCCAAGGCAGTATAGAAAAATGCACATAGGATAATTAAGAATAAAATATTGAGATTATGTTTAAGCAGTGCAATGATTCACGTCCAACTAAAACCAAAAGGCTTAACTGCTCTGTACCCCGAGGAAAATGTTGTGTACCCTTGATTCAGTTTAAATCTGTTACTGCTTTTCCTACCCCAAGGGATATGTTCTCTATTTGCAGTAACTGATTACATTTTTGAAGGCAGTTTGTGGACTGCCTTTTCTGTTTTCTCTTTTCTAGAGAAAGTTGTTACCTCGGGTTATGTTTTCTACACTTCTCTTCATTCTTATTGCCTCTCTGGACTCTCTCCATTTGGCTCCCATCTTTCCTGAAGTGCTGTGACCAAAACCATACATCCCACTCTTGCTGCTGCCTCCCCAGCGCTGAGTAGAGCTGGAGTCCCCATCAGGCAAGAGTGGCTCCCACAGTACTTCAGTCTGTATCAGCTGCCAGCAGTGTCAATAGGCCACTCCAACAGTCAAGACTTGCTGAGATGCAGGAGAGTCCTTGTCACGTTCTCTCCTTCGCCCCCACTCTCAGCAACGCACCTACCACTGTAGAGAAAAGCCTCCTATGCTCCTTGATTTCTAGCTGTGGATTATTCACAGCACACTGGAGTCAAGGCTTCAGGGATTCTCTAAGGCTGACTCATTGTTAGCTTCTTTGAAAAGTGGGAACACATCAACTCTGTCATTCCCAAGTTTCTAACTGTGCTTCCCTCTCTTTGTAATGTCTGCAATTCCTGGAAAGCAATACATTGATATATGTAGGAAACTTAAACAAAATAATTCTCTGGGAATACCTATTTCAAGTAAGTCCTAAACTGCCCTGAATAAGAATGCCCTCTCCTACAGTTCACAGAAGCAAGGGCCCAAACTATTTTTTCCAGCTTAGAAGACCTTTACACCATTCAGGCAAAGAATTTGTCCTTGAGCTTAACCATGCTTATAGTCCATTCCTCAGGGCGTTTCTTAAGCCAAATTCAAACTCCACTTATATAATGATTGTACTTTCTCTTCTCTGTGTTTGTGTGTGATGGTTCCAGTTTCAAGTGGAGGTGCTGAATGTACTAGGAAGGTTAACCTCAAAATGCCTCAGATTTTCAGCTGTCTTGTGCATGAGGTTCAGTCATAGCATCCAGGTGGCTAGAGGTCTAGTTGAATATTTCTGATGTTCACATCTAAGAAATGCGTGGGTATGGTTGCTTATTAAATAACTACAGCTCTTCTGAAAGTTCCTCTAAGGTCTCTAAGGTAGAAAGGCTGCCAAGTCTTGCTGCGTGGGGATTCTGACAGTGCTTCTAACAGGAGGCAGAAGTGAGAAACTTGTGTGTCTAAGGTTTCCATTTTCCTCAACATGACCTTGGAAGGTCAGTTGGCCCATGTTATGAATCTGGACAAGGAAGGATTCACCAGACCTAGTTAATGTTTGAAAGATGTGTGCACACATCTTAGCAACCTCCAAAGATTATTGGTTTTGGGGAGAAAGTATTTATGATTCCATAGCAGTCAATGTACTGATATCATAGAATCATAAAATGGCTTGGGTTGAAAGGACTTTAAAGATTATCTTATTCCAACCCCCCTGCCATGGACAGGGACACTTTTCACTAGACCATGTTGGTCAGAGTCTTATCTAGCCTGGCTTTGAACACTTCTGGGGATGGAACATCCACAACTTCTCTGGGCAAACTAGATGTAATCTAGAGCCTGGCACAAGAATCCTATGAATTTCATTGGTTAAAATGGTAAAACTCAGCAATTTTGGCTGGGGTTTCCTTTGCAGCATGAGAATCAATCAGAAATGACATTTAAACTGTAAAAGTATGCTGAGAACTCCAGCTGGGAAATTGACTAATAGCTGTTCCTTCAGGACACCTAGAAAGTGTTTATTCTTTCTCTTTGTTTTAGAAGCTGAAAGATGTTTCCATGGAAGTCTTAAACTCTTACAAGCTTATTATGTTTGAAATATGCTTAAACACCTAGTTTGTGTGTGATCAACATTTCCAGTAAAATCGTGAATATTTTTTTATATATGTTCTTTCTACATTGAAAGATGTTCTGTACCTTGACATGACACAGCCTGTTAGAGAATTTGGAGCTCACACCTGAGTTCAGACCTCTTATTTGCTGTGGCTGCATGACAAAACCAGCACAAATATTGCAAAGGGGTAGTTACTGAGTCATAGAATGGTTTGGGATGGAATGACCTTACAGATAGTCTAGTTCCAACCGCTCTGATAGTAACATTGTTCTTGTTATCTGACCTTTAGAGTTCCCTATGATGCTGAACTTGCTTGGAGCCACCTAGTACTATTTAAGCCAAGGATATTCTTTCATCTCATCATCTGCGATGGTTTTGGCTGGCATATTGTGAATATTTTTTTTTTCTCAGTAGCTGGTACAGTGCTGTGTTTTGGTTTCAGTATGAGGGTAATGTTGATAACTCACCGATGTTTTGGTTGCTGCTGAGAAGTGCTTGCCTTATGTCAGGGACTTCCCAGTGTCTCGTGCTCTGCCAAGAAGCAGGTGCGCAAGAAGCTGTGAGGGAGAGTGGCCAGGGAGGTGACCCGAACTGACCAAAGGGATATTCCACATCAAAGAATTTCATGCTCAGTGTTAAATGGAGTGGGGAGCGGGTTGAGAGCCGCTGATTGCTGCTCAGGGATGGGCTGGACATCAGCCAGTGGGTGGCGAGCAGTTGTACTGTGCATCACTTGTCTGTCTTGAGTATTATTCCTCTCTCTCCTTTCCATTACAATTATTATTTTTGTTTTCATATCTGACTCTGTCTCAATTATTAGATGCTCCTGTCTCAGATCACGAGGTTTACTTTCTCCCCCTCGATTCACTGCGGGGGTGAGCGGGCGGCTGGGGTGCGGCTGAGGTACCACAGCCTGCCCGGTCCCCGCGTCTCCCCGGCCACCCCGCTGTCGCTGCTGCCGGCCCGGGCGTCCCTCCCGCTGCCACCAGATGTCGCCAGCATCCCTCTGGAAAAGCAGCCTGGATGCGGAGCGCCGGGATGCGGCATGCGGGATGCGGCATGCGGGATGCAAGATGCGGGCTGCGGCATGCGGAGCGCCGGGATGCGGCATGCGGAGCGCCGGGATGCGGGATGCGGCATGCGGCATGCGGAGCGCCGGGATGCGGGGTGCGGGATGCGGCATGCGGAGCCGCGGCGCCGGCAGCGGGGCAGGTTCGGCTCTACCCCAGCGCTGCCGCCCCGCGCAGAACGCGAGGACAACAAGGAAAGTTCCGCGAAATTTGGAAGCCCCCCTGCCCCGTCTGGGACCTGGCGCCCGCGGGATGGGGGAGCCGGGGGCCGCTGGCTCCAGCGAGTTTCGCTCGTACAAATCTACCCCTGTAGGTTTTGCTGAGGACACGAGTCCAAAAATGGTAGATTTTGAGTAAAATAGTAATAATTTTGCTTACCATGACCCTGACCGCCCTGTGCTGAGCCAGGGACTCTGCTCCAGACAGTGCGACACAGCGACGGAAGGTGAGAACAGAGAGCTCGGAAGGTCTTGACCCCAAGGCACTTTGTCCCTCAGGCATCTCCGAGCACAGGTCCTTTGTTAAATTGCTCCATCTTCCACTGAGGATCAAAATGCTCTCTGAGCATCAAAATGCGTTTTTAGAGGATGCTCGTTTGCTTTCTCTGCTTTATTTTTTTCCTGAAGGAAAGTGGTCATGGACATTAAAGACCCAAAATCATGTGGCCAAAACAATGTTTTTCATCTCCTGAATCCCTGTAATTGTTTATTTCTTATTCTGGAATCAAATTCTGCATCCTTAACCTCCAATTTATGGCTTTTTCTTCTTTACTGCTTATTTCTCAGCTAGCTTTTCATCCCACCTGATCCCTTCATTCTACTTTTATCACCATTTCTTAACTTCTAAAAACTTTCCTTATCAGGGTTAGGAATTCTAGATAGGAGCCTTGCCTAATTTTTGTTTTCTTCTGATCTAAACTTTGGCACAGAGCTAGTGTTAGGCCATTTTACTTTAGAGGAAGGGGTTTTCTGTGTTTAATTCCAGATGCTCTTGCTTCAGTGTTTTTTGTGTCAACTTTTTCTCTTTAGAAAAATCAAGTTGAAGCAACAAGTTGTAGAATACATATCAGAAGCAGTACATTATTTTAAATTGTGTAGTAGCAAAGAACAGCATAGTGCCCAACATTTTTAGTTGCTATAATATGCTTTTTCCCCCTATGAATTCTTATTAAGAGATAATATTTAAAAGTGTAAATGGGAGAAAAAATAGATTGTGTTTGTTACTTATCTTTTTCAATATGCAAAACTGGACGGGAATAGAGACAAATACATAGATTAATGATTTGTTCTTGATACATTAGGATATGACTTCTGCTTAAATAATTTCAGCTGGAATGACGACCATCTCAATCACTTTGAAAGCAGGAAAAAATGCAGATGAATACCCCACAGCTCTAATGTTCAGCTGATATAAACTAGCATCCCAAAGTCCATGTCCCTTGAACTTGCTCCTCCTTTCCTCTCAAAAGCAGGTGTTCACTGTCTTTTTTCTTAATATGGTTTCCTTGACATAAAAAGTTAACTCCAGAAAAAAGAAATAGAAAAGAAACGAAGGGGAAAAAAAAGTCAGTTGGGGCTCAAAGACACTGTGTTCTGTCATGTGAGAAGACTGTGTCTAATTCCATTTTAGGGACCTCAGCTGTGGTTTTTCATCACACCTGGGTGCAGCACAGTCATGAACTGCCCTTCTGCAGCTGCCTCCAGCTGACAGCAGGTCTGTGCTGGGCTCACTGTGTACAAATGTAGTGGGGAGCCTGCCCACACAGCACCACCCGTGCTGGAGGACATCTGAGTGATGTCCTTCTGCACCCAGCAGTCCTGGCAGCAGAGGTGTGTGGGGAAACCTATGGTGCTTCAGCTGTAGCTCCTGAATTTCTGGACAGCACCTTCTGCTGACTATATAAACAGCCCTACAGTGGGTGTTTTCTGATCTCTGAATGCTTGAGTAGGCTGTTTGAACATTATTTTAACATGGGCATTATTTTTGTTTTTTCTCCTTAATGGAGTATTTATTATGCACTCCTGCATCTGCTGTGCCTTTAGTTCCACTGTGCTCTGGTGTACAGTGCATGTTTACTTGTCTTTGTTTGAAATAAGAGATAAATAAATTAGGCAACGTGCACTGTCAAACAGCAGTGCTCTGGGGTTTGCAGTCCTTGCAAAATGTGCCAAATCCCATTATTGAGCTAGAAACCAGTTTGATAGCTACTCCTTTTCTCTCCTTTCTGTTGCCCAGCCAGGAACCTGTTCAGGATATCCAAGATGTGGAAGATGCTCAAGGCCAGAGGGGGCTGAGTTAATATTCATTCCTGAGTGTTGCAGAGATAACATGTCAAAAAGCTTTTCTGTGGGGAAAAGAATGCCTTATTGTTTGAAACCACAATGTTTGACAGGACTGGTTGGTTTGAGTGAAGTTATGTAGAAGACAAACTGGCGTGAAAAGCACCTGCAGACCTTGGGGTTTCAATGCTCAAAGCTTTTCCTATGGTGCAGAGATCCAATAGAAGAGGGTTACAAGATTTTTGGTCACTCTGTGATGCTGGAAGTCCTTCAGGCTTAGCTGAGCCCACTCTCAGGGGGCAGCAGGGAAACAGTGAGACTCACCATCAGTCCTTGGACATTCTCAGACCTCCCAAGCCTCCTGGGAGTGGTTACCTCCCGGGTGGCTAAATCAGCACAAACTGGCTGTGTAGCTGCACGGGGTTTCTTAGATTTCATCTCTGGCTGACAAAGCAAAGTCAAGTCAATAAGGAGGCCTGAGGCTAAAACTAAAATGTTGCTTTACAGTCCTGAACTGAAAATGCCCTTATTGCAATACAGACTTGAAGCAATGATGGTCTTCATTATGGTCTTATCATTTCTCCATGCTAGGTTCCCTCCTCCAGCAGTATCTCTGGAGAGGAGGTGCTCACTGTGAAAACAAAACTGTTTAGCAGGTTCATTCAGCCCTGCTGAGTTGAGTTGGATTTATTCTGTGGTTAAGGAGACTTTAATCTCAGAATGGTTGGCTATAGTTGTCCCTAAAGGTCTCCTATTCAATGACTCCATGGAAAAGATATCTTCCTATGATAAGCTGAAATAAACCATAATGAGCCAAGAGCTACTTTCATGTTATCTATCTTTCTGAAGAAATTTCAAAGAAAATATGTCATCAACCACCTTTAGAATAGGGCATCACGTAGTCATTGTCTGTGAATGTTACTATAATAAATCATCAGTGGAAAGCAAACAGCAGTGCACTGTCCACCTTTATTTTCTGTCTTCTGGAGCTCTAAAAGCATTAAATAAACACTTATTAAATGCTCCTATAAGAAAATTATGCTAAAAAGTCGGGTGGCTTGTCCCACAGCAACAAGATGGATGTCATAGGGCAAAAATAGCCTCATGTGTCCTGCACTGTGTCTTAAAACCAGAATTAATTGTACCAGCTATTTCAAAACCTTGAAATAACTTAAACTCTCTTCAGAATATTCATATTTTTTGTCCATTGCATTCTCCAAAGAAGCAGCTTAGTTTTAAATGTATTTCCAGATTGCATGAGATGGTGAAAATGCAGGTTTTTCTCCTAAATAAGTTGTTTGATGAAATATGCTCTGTGCACACGGGGCTGCTTGCAAAGTTACTGAGCTGTGCCTTGATCTGCAGCAGCTGCTATAGTTAGACATGCTGTATCATGGTTTCTGGGATGTTAGCAATGGGGATAAAGCCAGGCAAGTGATAACAGAAGTATCTGTAAATAAAAACAGACTGGTGGAGGTAGGATCTCTGCAAACAGAAGCAATACGTGCTGTTCAGCTGAGCAAATATCTGTCACACAATGCAGCTGACATGAGAATAGCCATAATTAATGGGATTAATAAAGTAATCCAACTGTTAAAATGTAAAATGGTTAATTCCTGTGACATCTGAATTTGGTTTAACCTGTGAATAGCAGTTAATTTTAGAAAAAACTTCCATAACAGTGCAGAGTATTTAGGGTAACTCTCACCAAAACAAGCATTTACTAGTAAATAAAAATAAACAAAAGCAATATTAATTTTCTTTATGCTTCCCCAGTGTCAATATTTAACATGTTCTATTGTTCTGACATCTGGGCCATTAAATAGATAAAGATAATAGGGACTGGAAAAATGGCCAGCCAAGCTACCCACAAAGTTGGGGTATTATGAAATAATGATTGCAGATATGATGCCTGAATTCGAATTTGTAATCAAGCCTCTGGATGTAAAAAAGAAAAGAAAACCCAACCCAACTCTGACAAAAAACCATTCCCCTCAAAAAACCCCCAGCATCTCCAGAAACTCAGTCAAAAACCTACATAACTGCATAAGCAAAGAGGAATTTGTGCATGCAGTTCTGTGTTCCTCAGTATCACCTTTTGGAGCATGGCAAGTGTATGTGTTTATTTAGTAAGCTAAGTCAGACGTTTGTCTTGGTTGTCACGTGAGGTCAGTTCACTTTTGCTGCCCTGTGAAGTGTGTGGGATAAACAGGGCAGCCATAAGCAGTGGAGGGGAGAGCTGTGCATGTGCCTTCCCCATGCAGGACAGAATGGATGGCTCCAGGATGTAAATGCTCTTCTGACAATGAGCATCTCTCTTTATTTCAGGGTCTCTGAAGAATGCACTGATTTATCCTTATGACCTGTTTTATGATTTTACCACCTATCTTTTCTTTCATTTCTATACACATATATGTAGGAACATTTCCTTAACACAATGTTACAAGTGCTTTTAATTCTCTTTGCATGGAGTCCTCCAAAAATCACAGCATTAATGCTCAAGGGCACAAGCTTGATAACAGCAAAAAGTTAAATCACTTTTTATTTCTTTTTCTTTCTGTTCATTTACGTCAGTTTCCAAAATAACTTATCTTCTCTGGATGTACCTGAAGTCAAAGTAATTAAGACTAATTTTATAAAACATACAAAGTCTTTCTGCTTCCATGCATGGGGTTTTCTAAAATGTGAATCACTTTATTGTGTGGATGACCAGGCACTGGAACAGGCTGCCCAGAGAGGCTGTGGAGTCTCCCTCACCAGAGATATTCAAGAACTGTCTGTACACAATCCTGTGCCATGTGCTCTGGGAAGGCCCTGCTTGAGCAGGGAGGTTGGGCCAGCTGACCAACTGTGGTCCCTTCTAGAGTCATATACCTACAAATAATATCTTTTGCAGATACTTGGAGATGTAGGTAAATGATCTCACACAGAAAACCATATCTGAATGACTGTCATTTTTGCTTTTCCCAAGTGTAAAATCTAAGCAGTAAGTCTCAGTGCACAGATTTCTTGCTGTTGATGTTCTGGCCACAATAAATGATAAGGGTGTAATAAGTAATAAGGGTGATATATTTACACTGGTTACTTACATGGGAGAGATTGTATGATATGCAAAAGCACGAGTTTACAGTGAATCAGCCACTCTGTACTGACTCCCATGGATGTTGCTGGCGAGGGCTACACATCCCTACTCCACTTGCAGAAGTAGGGCCTTTGAGGGGAGAGCAAGAGAGACAAACCCTAAAAAGGACTGGAAAAAGGAATGAACCTACAAAAGGAATGCACCCTCACAGTCCATTGGTCCTGCCAGGATGCCTCTTACATCTGCCAGAGCTGTCAGAGTTGAGGCTCCCTGCCTGCATGGGACTCGCTGCTACTCCTCAGCTCTCACCACTGGGCTGGGTTGGGGCTGCTGTCCAGGGATCCCTGGTTCCCACTGCCGGGGCTGTAACAGGCACCATGCAGCCTGTGGAGTGTCAGGAATGGGTTTCAGTATCTGGGTGAAAATGCAGTTGATTCAAACCTGTTTTGACAAAGTCAGATGTGTTTGTTGTGAAAGGGCTTACAGACTGTGATGACAGAGCAGTGAGGTTAACAGTGGAGCCAGTGCAACAGACTTGTGTGATTTGACCCAACAGCCAAACCTACCCACTGAACAAACCAGATGAGAACATTCCCCCAAGTCCCTTACCTCTTCTAAAACCTGTAAGTACCAGTTTAGCTTGTAATGGACCTTTCTTCCCTACCTGTCTGTAATGGTATTACCTATGGCACAGTCTAATTGTCTGCTTGTTTGTAAGTTGAGAGATATAGATTATTGTCTCAGTTCCCTGCATTTTCAATATGTGCATTGGATTTAATATGTAAAATAATTACTTAATTAGCTCTTATATTTTCTTTTTTTTTTTTATTTTGCTGTCTTCTCAGAACTTCAGTACTGTTTTTCCATGAACTGTTAATAATTCAATTCTGCCTTTATAAGCTAGTATTGCAATACAGACAAAAATATTTTCTCAGATGCCACAGGTATATCTCATTGTGTGCAAAACATCTGTTGTGCTTATTGTATGCCCCTTCTTGCACGAACTGGTGCTGCCTTCACTGTGAGGAAAGGAGAGCTGGGCACCTCCTTGTTGTGACTCTTCACTGTCAGGACTTGGGCTGGCAGCAGGGGATGGCTGCTTGTCACTGGGAAAGTTGTGGTGCCCTTGAAGACAAGCAGTTAGCTCATGGTGCATGCATGGCATGCATGCTGTTTGGGGGGTGGTGGCATCAGTTCACAACTAAACGAGAGACTTTGAGCTGTCTGGAGGAGAGGGCCAAATAAGCTGCTTCTATCAGAGAAAGGGAGCCTTGTCTAGGGACTGGTGGAACTTGTGACCCAGGTCTGAGAGCCTCAAGCTGGGTAATTAGGTGCTGAAAGCACCCTGGGATTGCATGTTGAGCAGTGTGCAAACCCATCCGCTGTTACACTGATGTGAGCTGCCACCTCACTGAGGGATGAACATGAGCACATTATCATTCTGTTCTGAAAGGATGCTGACCTGTTTTGATTTCTTCTATTTTCTTGAGTGTTGCAAGATTAGGAGTGTTTTTCCTTTTGGATCAGTTGTTTAACAGATGTTTGCTCCTTGGGTGAACGACAGGACCTTTTGTTTGTTTACTTTTTTTGTTAATGATCAGCTTTGCACCTATGACAATACATGGCTAACAGGTAGAAGAGAAACTGGAGTGTAGGCAGCTGGAAAATTTGTCTTCCTCACCAAGTACCTGGGCCTTGAATGACTGCAAAGACTTAACCATGGTGAATACTCTCTCTGTACAGCAGCTGTTCAGGAGTTTCAGCACGAGTTAGTACTTCTGTCAGTAACACTGAGCTAACCACTGGTGATAAGATGATGCTCTACTGGCCTTCTCTTCGAGGAGAGGTGTAATGGTACTTCAGGGCACAAAACACAGAGGATATAATTGTGAGGTCATTGGACAGAAGTTTACCCCTTCATGTCAGAGTGTTATGGATTCTTATTTGTAACAAACATGAATTCAGACTGACCTGATGGCTGAAAGCTGTCAAAAGAAGATAGTGATATCTTTGTTAAAGTTGTGCTTGTGAACGTTCTCTTACTGGGAAATTTTCAAGAAGGAGAGAGGAAAAAATGTTTAAGTAAAAATTGTGACTGATGTGGAAGAGGGCACTTCAGGAAACTCGTGGACCTCAGGTCTGTAAGTTTATCTACTATAGTCTAAAGAAGCACAAATGCTGAAATTTAAATGGTGAAATTTAATGAGAGGGCTGGCCAAACAAAGGCAGGGCCAGAGCAGTTTGCATGTGGCTGGCATCACCCTGAGGACCTGTTTGAGTATGTTCTGTTCAGTACTTTATGTAAAAAAAAATCAGTAGGCTTGTGCCATCATTTTTTGGCAATTGTTGTTTCATTAAATCTTTAAAAAATACTTTGGGAGTGTGTTCCAGGATTGTCATTGGAAACCTTGTACTGATGTTTCTACTGTAAGTCTCTATTAAATTATGGTTCATCTTTTAAAGACAAGGCAAACAAAGAAGTGGAGGAGAGAGAGAGTCAGACAGAGACTAAAATAGGATGATAAATTCATCCCTGTTTTACTTATCATTCTTAATTTTTCATTCAAGTTTGATATTCACAGAATGTACTTTTCCTATACTTTGCTCTTTCTTTTGATTAACCTGTCAGCATAATGGTGCTCTTCATTAGACATAAGCATACATAAATACTTAATTTGATAGCAAAGACCAATGCAGTTGCTCGCATTGTCCCACACTGAAACAAGTCAAAAGATATCTATGGGAAAACTCAGAGAGAGTGGAAGCAGCTCTGCTGATAGCAGTGTCCTTGCACCTTTTTATGGTAGAAAAGAACTTCTTCCAGGTAGTCAACACAGGGTCTAGTAAACTGTTTGTTCCTGGATGTCTTCTGAAATGTTAAAAGGCTTTGCTGGTTTCCTGAACTCCTTCTACACAGGCAAAGCTCTGTCTCTTTCTCATCTGTACCTGAGATGCCTTGGTGACACAGTCAGTGTGCTTATTAAGTGATGTGTGTGTGTACGGAGAGAGATGTGCCACTGTGCCTGACAGAGAAAATATGCAGGTGGCATTTTTTTCTTCCATGTTTGCTCTTGGTATTTGCTCTTTCTTATTCTTCTATCAGCCACTCTTTTCCAGCCTTTGTTCAGCCTCCAAGAGCACTATCTGCCCTGAAACAGTGAACTAATTGCAAACTCCATATTCCCTCCTCCTTCCTTCATTAAATCTGTTTACATCAGACAGGAAAATAAGGAGGTAGTTTTTCTGTAGCTTTGAACTTCTGAAGCTAATACAGGACATTTGGATGTTTGGGCACTCAGCCCCTCAGAAAATCCTATTTCAGGTGTTTAAATTAATGTTTTATTGCTCACCTGCTTCAAGCTGTGTGTAAGCAGATAAACTGAGTGCATATTTTCCAGTGACACTAGGAATTAGCAGATTTAAATAAAAAACGTTTCCACAGCAAGGAAGTAAAATTCAAATGTTTTAGATTGTATGTGTGTGAGCTTTGAAAAACTGTAAATGTAAGACGTAGATAAGTAAAACAAATCTGTCAGGAAAAGAGTCTGTATTATACCTTAGTAGTCTGTGAAACATATCCAACAGTTTCTTGCACTGGGACTAACATCAGGACCTTAACACTAGTACATACTCTGCTTTACTAGAATTCAACTGTTGATTTAATAATTGTGTGGTGACCTGCTGCCTGCAGCTACACCATTTCCCTTGGCACCAAGAAAAGCTGACAGCCCATTGCTTTAGAGTACTTCTTCCTGTGATGTCTGTGCCAGGCTACCTGAGGATCCCCAGCTGCCACACAGCCATTCATGCACCTGTGGAGTAGCCAGTGAGTCATTTTTTCTCTGTTTTAGGGATGAGGTGGGATGGGAGAGAAAGGTGCATTAAAGGACATGTTGAAGGACACAGAAAAAAATTTTTGTGCAACCAACAGTCCCTTTGGCTCCAGCTCAAACATTTCATGGTGAGACTCTCCACAGTGATCAGGAACATGGGCTAGGAACAGAGAATCTCATGATGGCTTAGAGATCCTTAGCCTGTGGTTTCACAGTTGAAAAAGGCTCAAAGTAGCAAAATAACTGACATGTTTTAGTTTAGAACATCTGTCCTCTTCCTTGGCACTTTCCCAGATGTAGGGATAGGTGAATGTCAGCAGTGGTTACCCACACCCTGCTTCCCAGCTTCCAGTACCAACCTGGGGTGAACAGGCAAAGGTTATATTTCTGCCCCTTGTTTCATAAATTGGCTTCCTTGAAACAGCAGGAGGAAGAACATAAAGTGTGACTCCAAGATAGCAGATTCAATGTTTTGGCACGAGTATGGCAGGAGTATTTTATTTTATTTTTCAGTGAGGTTCTACTTAGGTTGTTTGAACATTTTCTCCCCCTCTGAATTTCTTCAATAGGGTTATTTTTAAATATTCATTGATCATGCTGCCTTAATGTTGTTTATCTCACAGAGTGTAGCCCTTTGTCTCACAAGAGCAGGCTCGCTCCCTCCCTGCCTTGACACACGCTGCCGAACCCAGCTGATTTCTTGCTGTGCAGCAGATCTCTCCCTGGTTTTATGAGTGGAAAGGGCTGTTTGCCCTGTGGAGTCCAGCAGGGCTAATAGCATATTTTTTTCCCTGAGCTATTATCCCATTGGATTACTACCTGCCTTTTTTGCTATTTTGAAGGCTATTTACATGGTCAGCTCATAAGTGATAGGTAAGCTTACTACTAATTGAATTCCATTTTTAGGGGTGCAATTTGGGATGGGCAGATCCCACATAAGGCAACAAAAATAATTTCCCAGGAATACGTAGGTTCTGACCCACATCAGTTATCAGGTTAAACAGCAAACTCCATGTGCTGTGTAACTTCATACAAAATATTCCCTTCAAGAAGCAGTGCTGTACTTTATGGCTGAAGGCTCTGGAAAGATGATACAGCCTTGAATAGGGAAGGTACAGCTGAGGTTGTATTTTCACTCAGCTACTCCTCTGTGTCAGAGCACTCGGTTTCCAGGAGCAGACAGCTATAATTTTCACTCTTGACACTTACAATCAAAACCTCTTTACACATTTTTCCCCAGTTCACAATCAGCTATGTTTGGTCCCCATTGCTTCCACAGAAAATTTGGGTAGGAGAGGTACTAATGATAGACTTTCAAAAAAAAAAAAGGTAAAAAAAGGTTAACAACTAACCAGCCACCAACATTACAGGCAAACTTTAGGAGTTTCTGCTAAAGACCCATCTAACCCTACACTCCCACTGCTGAGTAGCTTCCTTCACTCATTCAGGGCATGGTCAGCAGTGCTGCAGTGATTAATATTGTTTGATAAATTGTTTGGGTTTTCCCTAATAAAATGACTCACTTTGGACCTGGAAATTGTCACAGGTTTATACACCTTGTTTTTATGTTTAAACTGTATTTTCAGGGTGCCCATTCAGAACTCAAACTGTCCCAATCTTTGTATTCAAAGCTGAAACTTGAACATATCCTGAGTTACTTCCAGTGCTTTCTCATAAACCTTTCATCAATGACGATAATAACACTGAAGAGTTCCTTAGAGCATGTAATAAACATTATGAATGTAGGACTTTTACTGTAGGAGTCTGACCAATGTTTGTTTGGCCCATGTCCTGTCTACTGACCACTCCAAAATCATCTCATCTTACCCTCTGCGTAGAGCTGTTTACTAGCAAAAAACAAAAGAAATGCTCTTTAATATTTGAAGAAGGTCATGGGAAGAAAAGATTTAAGGGGATAGAAAGAAAAACAGTAGAAGGAAAATAAAAAGAGAAAGAAAAGAGAAAGAAAAGAGAAAGAAAAGAGAAAGAAAAATTCTGATGGGAGAAGCTCAGGATTGGGCAAATTTAAATTACCTTCATTTTATTTCATTTCATTCTTTTTCCCATCAGAAACAGCTCTGATAATATAATACCAAATTAAGAAGCTAAACTCCTTCTTTAGTTTGAAAGTTTTTACTGTATGTCTAAAAACAGCAAATAATTTCTAGATGCTATTTTCATTGTGTTGGTATTAGTAATATTTTTAATTTAATTAACAAAATAAATATATCAGAAAATTAGAAAGAGAATATAGAGTTGACATGTACCAGCTCCTTTTTAGGTTGAGAGTTATTCTTTCCAACGTGTCCCATGTGTAACTACTTTGGCCAAGACAAGAGAATAGTTTGAAGCACTGGTTCTGGTCACATCAATGTTCTGCCATGAACTCTAATGGTAGAAGATTTCCCTTCCCAGTGCCAGGGAATTTACTGCGTCTCCCAAAATATCTTATTTGTGTCATATTCTAGTCTGAGATGTTGTTTTGTGAGGCAATTGCCCATAACCCTAAGTTTATTGTCTGCAAAGCTTATTCCTCTGAACTTTACATCTCTTTCCACTTGGTTAGCTTCTTGTGGCCCTGAGAATTGTGCACCAGTGCTGACAAGCCTTCTGGTTTTAAGCCTTGATTAGTGGTGATGTAATTAACAACAGTGACAGACACAGCTCTGTGATTAGTCACAAATCTATCAATCCTTGCAGTGAATGAGGTAACCTACACCTCAGGACTGGTGTTTCAGGTTCTCTTCAGAACTCATATTCAGAGATGCATTATTCAAGCAATATTTCAAAAATTGTTCTTGCAATCTAACCACTTGCTTAGCAAAACAAATGAAAAAAGGGTGTTAAAAGCCAACCCAACCACCATAATTTTGTCTTTTAATAAAGGAGGTACTTAAAGCAGAAGTTTTAGTGATCAAATCAGATTCTTACTGTAAATGCATACTTTGTGAAAGTATGATTTATGAGCTATGAGTATGAATGAAATAAAGATAGAACGTAGCTACATAATGACCTAATCCAGTATCCCTGAAATGAAGAGAAAACAATTAAGCATTGTTGCAGTAATATGAGCTGAAAAAGAAGTACTGTTAGTAGTAGAATTGAAAAGGCTGCCTTAAAGCAGCCGCAATTAGCTGTTGCAATGAACTTGCTGGACAAATTTCTGTCCTTATCTTTTAATTGTTCTTTCAACCCTTGCGTCCTTTTCTTTTTGCATTGAGAGAAACAATGCAAAACATTTATTTCCAGGATTTTGAAGAGAGTTATTATTCATTTATCCTTAAAGACGGTGTCAGTACTTTGCACAATGAGCTCTTGCTCATTTGCAGAAAAATTCTAGTCCTGTTGAACTGTGAAACTTACCACTGTTTTATGTATTAAAAAAAAAAAAAAATAGAGCTTGTTTTAGTCCTCAAGTGTCCTTGCTAAAACATAAATAGCACTGAAAAATATTGATATTGGAGAGGTAGTCCTCTTATTAGTATTCAAATAAATCATCTAACCTTTGGGAGTTCCAGCATTCATAGTATTTTTGCACTGTGTTTGGGGAATCACTTTTGTAAATCAGAACACATTTTTGGGTCTTGCTGAGGCTGAATCTCATGTTGTGATCAACAGGAAATTTATGTCCATGGGACCAAGGTATGGCTGAGAATTACATAGAAGCTCTGCCTTGTGTGCAAATAAATACTTAATGGGAGTTTAAAACCGTGGTAAGTATTTTGTCACCTTGGCCTTGCTTCTTTGGCTCAGATTTCTTCTTGTCACTACCCTAGCTGCCTCACACCTTGCTATCTTGTACTCCCCTTACAGTGCTTTTGCACAATGGTGGCAAAAGGGTTCAGAGTGAATTCATCTTGTTTGAGGTCTCCAGGCCTTACTGTTGATGCTCTGCATACTTGTTTCTCTTCAGATAGTGTTAATCTAAGACTGCAGCATTCTCCTTCTGAGTGAGAGAAGGAAAACGCAAATTGATGGCCAATTCTCTCTTGTATTTTTAATAATAACTGCATTATTATTCTCTGCCCCTTGAAACCTGGATGCTTTTTCAGTATGATGGCAGGTCCAGGATTCAATTTTAGCTCGCTTGCTTTAATAATTGAGCAATTCTCAGAGTAGGTTTTTTTTTTAACCGAGAGCTGCTGCAAGTTGCTGCAGAGCTTCTGCTCCTGAAAGAGGCGGCTTTGACTGTGCCAGACCATGAAGATGCAAGAGATAGCAGGAGATTGGTGGGCTCCAGAGAAAGACCACATTGTCCAAATTTGGCAGAGATTACCTTTGATCCTGGTATGAATCCTCCATTATTGGAATTCAGTAAAGAGTTTTCACCTGTCCTGATTTCCTAGCTAGAAAAAAGGGGGGATGCATGTTTGTTAGACTTCTCTTTTGAAGACTCTTAGAAAGTTATAATTCAAGGAACTTTCCTCCAGTTAATAAAGTATTTTGAAATGGAAATCCCCGGACCTCTAAGCCGGTTCATCAGTTTTGAAATGAGCCATCCTAAAAAGTCCTAGAATAACTTAGAACAAATTTTAAATTCTCCCTCATTTTTCTCCTAGGTAAAACACTAGAGGTGTTATATGCATGGAGAATACATGAAGAGTGCATAAAAACAAGGATGGTATTTTGGACATATTTTACATCTGTACTCATTGGTAGCCTATTTTTGGACGAGCATTTTGAGGAAAAACTTGAAAGAGATCATTGGGTTTGCTTTGCAGTCATTTATGCAGGGGTCAACCTAACCACAAAAAATTGTAAAAAGCATATAAGGAAGATTACTTGAAAAAAATTACACAGTTAGTGCAATTGCCTGTTGGAGTGAACAGACTTCCCTTTCCTGCTATCAAATAAAAAATAGTGGATATAATAGATGGACCTATGGGCTTCCTGAGAAGCACTAGATCAAGGTAAGAGAGAAGCTGAGGGCAGCAGAAGGTTTCACTTAGAAGTGCCCTGAACAAAAAAGGAAAAGCTGGGGACATGATGGATGGTAAGAGCAGGGAAAAGGCAGTCATGAGAGAGGGGGCATCAAAACTGGGGCTAAGGAAGACTTTGCTGTATACTTGGCCATCAAGCAACTGGTGTCACTGGAATGCATTTGCTAGAAAGTACAAGCAGGAGGGAGTAAAGCTGCACTGCACAGGCTGTTCTTGCACAGTTATTTACAAATGGGTTATGGGCAGTCACAGAACAGGATCACCCTTGCAAAATAGGCTGCATATGAGATGCATTTTTTGTTTCCTCTAGAGTGCAGACCTGAAATAAGTAGTTTGATTGCCTTCTGATTAAAGAAACTTCTGAGGCTTGAACATTGGAGTGTTACCAGTCCCTCACTTTGATTTCCCTGGGATGTGAACATGGAGCTCCAGGCATACATGCTATTTTCCAGAAAACTGGTTTTGGAGGGGGAAAGGAGAGGATGATGTGTGGGTCTGTGATTAAAGGTGCCCCCAAATGTTTCACTATTAAATAAAGTCATATTCAATTAATTTAAATACACAGCAAAAAGGTGAAGTGACAGTAAGTTTGGTCACACAGATCTTTGCAGCCACTTCCCCATCCTTTTAGTCTGGGTGCAGCCCAGAGTCTGGATTGTGCACTCATCTCTCACAGAAGAAGTGACCACACTGTTTTTTCCTGTTTGTGTCCTTTGACCATCAGTCCTCCTGCAATATCTGTTGCCCGTATAAAGACTGAAAAATAATTATAGGCATGTAATGCCACGTAGTTAGACAGAACCAGGTAAATTAATGTACATTAGCTCTCCATTGTTTACCAGTGTTTATCACCCTGTATTCATCTAACACCGCTATGACTGAAACTTCCAAGAGTATTTTGAAAGATAGAGCTGTCTCTATTTCAAAACTGCATAATGAAAAGAGCCTCACTTCCCAGAATTTAGAAGTACTTCTTGCTGATCTTCTCTCTTCTCAGCACCAGACATCAACTGCAAATGTTTTTTTATCAGACTGCAAACTTTTTGGAAAGATGTTTTGTACTGAGTCAGTTTACACAGTGTGCTCAGTTGTCACTGAAGCTCATTGGTACTGTGCTGCTATCCTTAAGGAATAACACTGTGTATTTCTCATGCTGAAGTGAATAAAGGCACACCTATACACATCTGCAAAAAGAAGTCATGCTCTGAATGATGTGAGCACTGGAGACATCTCTTAATCCTTGGCTTTGTGTGCTTATAATTTTCTAATCCTTTCTTCAAATAGTACATTAGTTTACTACCAGCTAGTTACTGTATCCAACAATTTTTTTTTCTTTCTTAAGAAAAAGTTGGTTTCTTTGGTTTTGGTTCTGGTTTCATTTGGTGGTTTTGTGTTTTGCTTTTTGGTGTTTTTTTTTTTTTTTTTAATATGGCAAAGAAGACTGTGCAGAATAAAAGGGCACACTTCATTGCATCAAAGCAGTCTCCATTTTTGCCATGGTGGCTCCAACTATGCTGAAGCACTCACATGCCATAAGAAAAAGAAAAGGAAAAATCTCATCAGTGACAGCTGTACAGGGATGATTTTTCACTCATTGGAGAGCCTGTCATAACTCACAGTCCTAAGAGAGTGCCTGTTTCTCACTGTCACTGGTGAGATAAGCTATATTTAATGCTGCAACATCAAAGCTGCCAATTTTACATTTGCATTTAGTGGTACAGTTATGAATTAAACACACTGCCTGCCTGGTTTTGGTTTGTAGAGAGTGAAGTGATGTAATTACATTAGAAGGAAAAAAGGGTTCACTCAAAAAAAAGTTTAAAAGTATGGGATTTGGCATTTTAGGAACACTAGAGAGTTATGGATTTAAATTATGTGAATTTATATTTTATAAGCAATGCTACATTAAAATATGTGCATGAGTGTATTGAGGTCAGTCTTCTTAGTCTGCAAAATACTGCAGAGTATCCTTGGATAGCTCAGTGCTTAATATAAAAGGAAACCAACTAGTATTGGAAAAAGGAATTTTCATTATTGGCAATGGAGATGAAAAATATATATTTGTGACTGTAAGCAGTGGTGGGGTATGATTAGAATAAGAATATCCTGGTTGATTATCTGTTTGTTTAAATGAGGAAAAATGCATCAAGTTCCTTTCAGGTGGTGGGCTATATAACAAAGTACCGATCAGGATTAAGCATCACTTCTTATTTTCTTTAAAGGGCTAGTGAAGTAATTGAAAAACACTGGATAGGGTCTGTTGTACTAAGACAGCATAAATCTAAAGTATGGGAGACAAACATACAATGGTTACACTTCTTCACTATCCATGTGTCCTATGTCTGAACTATCTATTAACTGAAATGTGAATGGGCAATGAAGGGCCAATTTATATGTTACACCAAGAGATGTATTATAACTGCCTTAAGCATTGATTTCCTTCCTTTGCCTATTCTTGATTGGGATATACACACATAGAACAGCAATAATGTGGGGTTTCCTTATCAGATCTTGGATATTTCCCCAGACTGTCTGCAACCATTAACCTTGCATATTATCTGACTTTAGTGATTAGTACAAGCCACATAAAACCGTATTGATAGCCTGCCCTGGGTTAGAATGGTGAGCTGAATTATTGGAGGTTAGATTTTGCTGACTTTGTGATACAAATGATAGTATTATGCTAGTCCTGTGAAATTGCTAATTTGTCATTTCTTTCATGGTGTAGTCAATGATGTGGTACTAATGAATGAGCCACATAATTGTGTGATACCGAAGTGCAGCTTCTCGCCTTCCGCGCCCGTCTTGAGAGGAAGCGAAAATCAAGTCTCTCTTTGTTCACTCTCTAGTTCCTCTTGCATTTCTGTGCCCTGCTGCTAGATGATCAGAAACTGTGTTTGTATTTAAAGTTAAGGGTACTTGCAGTTCTGTTTGTAAGCCTAACTTCATTAGGCTTTACTTTGTTTGCCCTTTACTTCTATGAGATGTTTTTGTTAGGATTCTGTCACTTCCTTATTCATGCCTGCAGTGAACTGCAGCCAGTGAAGTACTGAAATCTTCCAGGATCTTACTGTTGCTGCCATTCTGAGATCCCCTGAAGAAGTTTATTTTTCAGTGTGCATCTCAGAGACTATCCAGCAAAGTGTGCCTCCAAAAGGATTTGGAAGATAAACTGAAGTGGGTGAATTTTATTTTGTCTACTGTTCTATTTTTCATTTAGTGCAAGAAGACCTAACTGGACCAGATTAATTGTAGTGCTCAAGGAAAATCCTTCTCGTTCATATGATTTATTTGGTGTTTCCTGTCTTTTTTTTTTTTTTTTTTTTTTTTTTTTTTTTTTTTTTTTTTTTTGTTTGTTTAATTCCCTTCTTCTTATTCTCTAAAAATTTTGTTACAAAGAAAAGTGAAAATGAGGGGAGAAAGGGGAAAAAAAGAAGAAAAGCCCCACAAACAAAAGCGGACTAAGTATTTTCTTTTAATTAATAAAACAGATTTCATAAGCACAATTCCAGCTTGTGTTATTAAATGCTTTTTAATGCTTATAAAATCATATAACATTTTGTGTTGGAAGGGACGTTAAAAATTATCTAGGTCCAAGGCATTGACGAAATAAGCATACAGATATCTCTTTTTGTTCCAACTGGCATCGAAAAGCAGTCGGGTCAGACCTTTGGTTTGCTTGTGGACCTCCCTGGTAGCCTGAAGTGGGGCACGTTCTCCTGCAGTGAGGGCTGTGGGGCAGCACCAGCTCTGGCACTGCTGCCCTCAGGAGCATTATGACAGCCCCATGCCATCTGGTGTTGTACCTAAAGTTCCAGCTTCAGAAAATAAAGTAAATATTTGGAGAGTCTCAGCCTGCATTAAAATAAGACAGAAAGATGGATAAAGAATAAGAAATAATATTCATTATGAGAAAAACAAAAGAAAACTAATCATGTTTAGCTGAGAAATTTGAAAAACAAGCCCAACTCATTTTGAAGGCTTGAAATCCAAAAAGTATGTGTAGTGGAGAGAGATCCTAGAGTTTACATTTTTATAATTTTTTAAAAAATCTGATTTATGGTATTTAGATGCTTGTTGTAGGCAGTGTTGATGAATTTTACAGATTTGAAGTCCTAGAATCTAATTTAGTTCTGCATGGTTTGGTCTGATGTTAGTGTGATCTCACTGTGTTCAGAATAATGGACCCTTTCCCTAAATGGTCAGAGAAATTTAATCTAGAGAAAATAACTTTGGAAATCAGCTTTTTAGCCTTCTTAATGCAAAATAGAAATATCAACATTTGTTAATGTCCGAAAAGTGTTTTTCAGTTTTGTATAAGAATGACTCCACATCCAGCTGTTAGTGAATAGTGCAACAAAAGTATTCTGCTTTCCCCATCAAATTTACAGTGGCAGAAATACACACTGCCCAAATGAAAGTGTCAAGGTCCCAATTAATTTGATATGCTTAGATTTAATTATAAGCCTCTGCAGTCTTTTTAGGCTCATAACTGTGCTCCCTGGTTCTTTATCATGCGCAGCTCATAGTGCTGTAAAAAACTTTCACTGATACCATGGTTATATTTCTTAAAACTACACCAGTATAAATAGTCTTCTTTGGTAACAAACTGTGTGTTTATTGCACTGGCTTTCAAGTCAGTACTCATGCTTCATACTCTGAAATGTATTCTTAACTTATGTCTGATGTCCTCCTCCTGTTGCCTCCTCTGCATTGCCTTTCTGTGGATCAAGAGGAGCAGGAGCTGGACTCTTGAAGACTTGCAGCTTTCCCATGTTGCTGGGCCCAGCTGAGGCCAAGCTGAGTCTCACACTAGCACGAATCATCAGCTGTAGTCTGGCAAACACATCATCTGTGCTCTACGTCTCTGCCCTTGGGCATGAGCAGCAAAAGTTTATCTCTGAAAGTTGCTGAGAAGGTATCTGGGTCTTTCACCAAATCTGCTCATTCAGACTGTACATGTTGCTAATGGGTCTTGCTGGGGTGATGGCAGAGGATTCAAAGAAAACTGGCTTGTTAATGGTTTATTTGAATTGAGAAAGGATATTTTTGACCTGAAATACTGTGCATTACTTGTTCAGCTGATAAAAGAGGTGCCATGGTAGCTACAGATTATCTATTTTGACCACAGTAAAATAAAAAACATTCCTGTTGAAGGGAAATACAGCACCATAAATAATTAAAGCTATTCCAATTGACTTTTTTGGTCAATTTTAATCTGAGCTTAAATCACAATGGTCAGCCATTTTATTTATTTTTTTAATTACTGATTATTTAGAGAGATTACTCTAAGCAATTACTAGTTAATATCCTTAATAGCCAGTTTTACATGTAGTCCACTGCTACTGGCCCTGCTTGAGAAATATAATACACTCAATATCAGATCACGTCCTGTATGTCCCCAGTATTAAAGAGAACAAAATGAAAGTAATATGAATTTCACTGATAAGGACCACTTTTCCTATGATTATAGTTCTATCAAAATGTACCAGTCTAATATTAAACACAGCTTTACATACCTTTGAAATAATGCAATTATATATGAGAAACCTTGCTTCTGCGATTAAGACAATGAGATCTGCCCCATGATGTTATAGGGAGAAGTCCACTTTTTTTTTTTTTTTAAATCCAGACAGGGGTTTTTTTTTCTTCTCAGTATTATTGAAACTATATGAGGCAACAGCCTTTTTTTTTCCTGGAGGGTTGCAGTTGTTCTGCCAGTGATACTTGGGTTACATATTAAATGACCTTGTGGAGATTCCTGTTTTATTCTAATCAGCCATTTAGCAGCAAATGGATGGTACATTTATGCCTCACAATTGTTTCACTGACATTAAGAAACTATAGACCATCTATATGCGTTATTGTTTATTGAACCGTGTTTGAAGAAATTCGTCTACTGCTTTTTATTGATGGGAGTTTCTGGCTAACAGCACTTTAAATAAGTGGAAAATGCTCAGTTATCACCCAATGTGAACAGGATCAATAATAGTTTAGTAGTGTCTGATAATTGCAGTGGCTGTTATACACAAGAGCTTGCATCTTCTTGAGTGACTCTTATCAATCTATTGTCTGTCATCATCTGATAATCAGACCAAAAATATAGTAGAGAATTATCCTTTTTTGAATCAAGCTTGTGAAAAACATTTGAAATAATGGTAAAAAATTCTCATTGTTCCACTCAGCAGGGAGAAAAATTTACTATCTGGGTGACTGTAGTGAGAAAGGGACAAAAAAAAAAAGAGATGAATCCAGTGTGCAGTTGCTAACTAGAAAAATGTGTGTAGCACAATTATATGAGGGCAAAATATTTTTGCAATATTTGGAAATTGTCTTAAAATATTTCCAGTTATATTCTGAAGTAGTCATGACCCTATGTAGCTCTCAGGACTATGCTGGTGATTTGAAAGGAAGCCATAGGACACTGATGGCAAGAAAGGCAGGCTGGAGTACAGCAGAGTGCAGCTCTTGTTGCTTTGTTCCCAGGGGCAGCAGCATATTCCCTTCACAGCACAGGCAACCCAATACTGTGACAGTGTGCAGCTTTTTCTGTTCCCTCCTGCTCTTGGAAGTAATGTTGCTCTTGGACACAGAGTTCACTTGCAAAGCCAGGAATATTCACCTCTCTACCTCCTCTTCCCATGGCTTTATTTTTGTACTCTAATCATCTTTCTGCTTATGCTTCTCTCTTCATTTTCTTTTCCCTTTTAAAATTTATATTTTACCTTGTCACTTGGATAACCACAGGTAGCCTGGCCATCTTGGGTTTCATGGCCTTTCTTCTCTGCTAACAACAGGCAGAATTGACAGAAGTCTGTTTGGGCAAAGGTTTTCATATTGCTCTGCCCAGTTAGCTAAAAGAATGCTTTGTCTCTTTTTGTGTAATTGTTCTAGGAATTACATAAATAAATAAATAAATAAATAAATAAACAAATACACAGTTAAATTTTATGCATTTCTGTAGGCCTGTGGCTCTACAAGTGTGTTCTGTTATTAAAAAAACTTGATGGTTTGTGTGCTGTCTACCAGTATCAACATCATGTTTTCTTTGGGATACATTTGTGGCTTTGGTGTCTGTTTATCAGGCCACCTCTTTGGCAGATGCACAAGCTGGGGGCAGAAGCACAACCTTGCACTCTTGCCCCTTACTGTTTTAATTGCTGAATAGTAAAAAATAAAATTTCCTTATTCACAGGAAATCAGAAATTCTTGTATTTCAACTTGTATTCCCTCTTGATTTACTGCTGTACATCTCTGAGAACAGTCTAGCTCCATCTGCTCTATAACCTCCCACTAGGGAGGTATAGATAGCAATATAGTCTCTGCTTACCTTTGTCATCTTGAAGTCAAGCAAGATGGTTCCTTTAATGTCCCCTGCACACTGAGTGCTCCAGCCAGCTGACCATCTTGGTGTTTCTGTGCTGGAATTGTTCCAATTATGTCAGTGTTGTTCTTCTGCCACAGATGTGGTCTCACCTGCGTTGAGTAGAAGGAACAGACCACCTCCCTTGGCCTGTGGGTTTTCCTCTTGCTCATGCAGCCCAGTATTGAGCTATTCTTCACTGCAAAGACTAACACTTCATGTTCAAAGTGAGCATGCTGGGATGTGAGGGAATAAATTGTGTTCAATTACATCTAGTCTTTGGCAGCAAAGTTGTGATTTTTGAGAATTTTTTAGAAGTTATCATATCAAGTCATATCCTAGACTACTGTATTCAGAGTATCTCAATTTAGAACTTATTGAATAATTTTGGTAGAAATCTTAAGTAATATTTAGGCCAAAAGCTTTTGATACCCTGGTTATACCATCTTTAATAAACTCTTTTGTCTACTTTTGAATAAAAACTTGATTTCTGCCATATGGCTGGCAATATGAATAGTTGAGTTAAATATAGTATTTTATACCTTGGCATGCAAATGCCCTCTCTTCTTTTGCATTTATTTAAAAAGCAGTTCCAGACTTGAGTGTGGTCTTATCTCCTTGGCTATTCAGAATGGGACAAAATTACAACCGCCCCAGTTCCCTGAGAAAGAACTTTTGACTGAGCAAATAGGAAACTTGACCTTCCCTCTTTGAGTCAGAAAGATTCCAAAGCAATGAGTGTGGGTCTCCATTCAGGTAGAAAGCTTGGTTGCATCCAGACTGATTAAATAACTCTTTTACCTAGTCTTGTTATCCTGTAATTGATTATCCTTTAGTGCCAACTGATTACAATGAAATTTCATTTTTCCTCTGCAGCTTTGTCTTGGAAGGCAAGAATAAGTTCCTTTTGGATCTAGTCTCTGCTCATCCCAGAGCTGCAGAGTGATACTGAGTTTATCTTCTCTCATTTCCCAAGCTCGTACTGCCAGTATGTCCAATGCAAGGCGTTGAACAATCTGACCATGAATAGAGGGTTTAAGCAGACCCACAGAACAAGCTCTGCCTCCAGGACCAGCCCTTTCTACCGTCTTTATTGTCCAGTATGTTGACATACTGATATCCAGAAAGGCAGTGGGAGTTGTGCTCTTCTATTTTAAATCCAGATAACTGGGCATCAATTGTTAATCTTACAGCCAACCTCCAGGATAAACACTATAATCTAAGAGCTTTGAAAGACTTTCTGTAGCTCATGTCCTTCACAGAACTATAGAATGGTTTCCTTTGGAAAGGATCTTAAAGATTATCTGGTTCTAAGCCACCTGCCATGGTCAGGGACACCTTCCACTAAACCAGATTGCTCAAACCCCGTCCAGCCTGACCTTTAACACCTCCAGGGATGGGGCATCCACAGCTTGTCTGGGGAATCTGTTCCAGTGTCTCACCACCTTCACAGTAAGAGTTACTTCCTAATATCTAATCTGAACCTATTCTCTCTCACTTTGAAGTCATGCCCCCTTGTCTTATCACTACATGCCCTTGTAAAACATCCCTCTCTAGCTTTAGGGCAGAATAGGCCATGCAAGTGAACCAAAGACCCCTCAGAGTTAATAGTTTCCCTTTTAAGTCAGGGTGTAGTTCACAAGGGATGGAGAACAATACAAAAATGCATCTAATCTAGAACTGGGTAAAGGCTTTGGTGCTAAAGGGCTGAAGGAAACATTAAATGCTCTTAAGGAGCAATTCCAGGTACAAGAGTTGCATCAGGGGTCATGAAAGCAGGAAATGGCAATTTTACAATTATTACTTTATGAATACGGATTTCTCCCTGGCACTGGCACTTTTGTTTGTTTGCTTGCTTGTTTATTTAGAAAAGGGAAGCTCCTTTAACAGAGGGGATGCAGAACAGGACAGCAGCTGACATCCAAGTATATTACAGTCATACATTCTATTACAAAACTTTTCTTTCAAAACTTATGGTGCCCAGTAAAAGTTGTAATGGTAGTTTCTTTAGGTAAGTTTACAGATGTTTATCAGTGAATAAAAATGCATTATATTTAGTTGACTTATCCTTTCAAAAGCTCTAATGTCCATATTTAGAATCAAATTCCCTGAGATATATCATTCATTTAATTCACCTTAATTGGTCTAAGGTCCAGGGCAGGGTTATTTTGTTTTTTTTCTTTGTTTTTAGCGTTTGGGAAGCTATGAAACTGCCCCTCATGTCCTTTACATGACTATTATTTACCACTCATTTAATGCTGCATCAGACCCTTATCTTCCAGAGCTGTGTGGGAGAGCACTGGAACACTGCTCCCTTGCTCACAGCATTTCTGACAGTACAGTTGAAGTATCTCTATCCAGCTTTACTCCAAGGTGCCATTTCTTAAGCACCATTCATCATCCAGCTTGACATCTGCTGAGACAGTTTCCTGCAGCTGCAATCAATGTTTATTTATTTATTTATTTATTTATTTATTTATTTATTTATTTATTTATTTATTTATTTATTTATAAGTCCGGCTGCTCAACAAATGGCAAGATCAGACAGATTTGATATGCAGTCTCCCTGTAAAACACCAATATTATGAAGTTAAATGTGTCCTTGTGTGAGGTTCCACCATACCTAAAGTATTGTGTAGCATTTAGGGCTCACAAAAAGCATCACAGACATTTAATTTTTTTCTGCAAGTGGGCTTGTTCAGAGTGAAATCGAGTCTGGATACAACTTTTATTACTTTTAGTTTTCAACTGATTTGCAGCAGGGAGATGTGTAAATATCTCAAACCACCATAGGTTAAAAAATTCAAAGAAAACATATCCTGCTTTGTCATACATATTCCATTGATATATAAAATAGCATACCTTTGTGAAGCAGGTCGATACATTAATGGGAGCTTTAACTGTTGATTTCTCTGTTTCTGTCACCATTATAATATTACTTAATCACAGCTTTTTGTGTCAAATTTACCCAAGAGTATTTTTAATAGAAGCATAAAAGAAATTCAGTGCTGAGTATGAAAAGAAAAGGAATTGGGGTCCAGTCTCTTTGGCAAATATTCCGTAACAAAGTAATTCTTTAAAGGCATTTCACAGTTTTGAGAGAATAAAACAAATGCTTCAGGGTAATTCTGGTCTTTCAGATAAATACAAAATTAGATTATATGATTTACATTAGATGATGTTATTTTAAATATGAAAATATGTAAAGCATTCCCAAGGAGTAAGAACTGATCTGTATAACTGAAGAGACCTTTAACAAGCCCCTGTTCCCCCCCTGTTAAATAATAAACCAGAAATAATGTGTGGGTGCTAGAGCTTTTGTGATATGTTTGAGAGCCTTTCTTGCAAACTGTGCATAAAATTAACTGCTACTCATTCTCATGCATGCTATCGAGTTTTTAGACACCAATATATCAAGGTTTTTCACATGACAGCGTACTAATACATGTATACCATTAACATTCACGAGACACAAATGAACACATCTAAGAACAAATAGGTAACTGATTTATGGAAAAGTTAAAAAAGTAAATTGGGTCCTTATGAATTTGTCTATTTTTGGATTTGTGAAATAAAAATTAGGAATATTCTATTAATGAAATATGGGAAGAACTTTCCTGCTACATAATTTTATTAGATAAAGATTTTATTTGCACATATAACAGACTCATTTAGGATGGAAAAGACCTCTGAGATCATTGAGTCCAAACTTTTTCTGACCATTACCTTGTCAACTAGACCATGGCACTGAGTGCCACATCCAGTCATTCCTTGAATACTGCCAGGAATGGTAACTCCACCACCTCCCTGGGCAGCCCATTCCAATGTTTAATATACCTTTCCATGAAGGAATTTTTCCTGATGTCCATCCTGAACCTCCCCTGGTGCTACTTAAGACTGTGTTCTCTCATCCTGTCATTAGCTGCCTGGAAGAAGAATCTGAGCCCCACGTGGCTACAGTCTCCTTTCAGGTGGTTGTAGAGGATTGATAAGGTCTCCTCAGAGCTGCCTCTTCTCCAGCATAAACAACCCCAGCCCCCTAGGTATGCCTATTCCTGGATATCCCTTAATATGACTTAGGATGCACAAAGAGCATGAAGTGGTGGGAACTATAGTAAGTTTGGGCTTTTTTCCTGAAAGACAATATAGCAGACAAGTGAATGGACTATAGTGAGTCTTCCCAACCTAATCCAAAAGCCTTTCCTCAACTGATTTCTTCCTCTAATGTAAGTGAAGATGTTTCAGGTGAATAAAGACTGTAGGACTGGCTCCCCTTTGGCAGCAACATCTGTTAGAAGCTCTCCCTCAATGCTGCCATAATGAAAATACGGTTAATTTTTGTTTTTTTTTTCTAATTATGTTTATACTTTCCAAACCATTCTGAGAGCATTTGTTTTTCTTTACACTGGAACCAGGGACATTTTCCTAGAAATGTTTAAAGCTGTGTGCATCTGATACAGAATACAGTTATCATAGTGATACAATCAAAAATTATGCTCTAGAACATGACATGTATCAGTACATCACAACTTGTGTTTATAATACAATGAACCATACTGCCTAGGCTTGACAGTTAAGGTTGCCACTTCTATTTCAAATGAGAGGCAAACCTGACAGATGGGTTAGGAGCAGGCATCACAGCCACTTGCTTCCTGAACTTTACATTTGCAGAAATAAAAGATGCAGGGATATTAGAATTAATGAGATATCCAGTCTAATGCAATTGCTAAAATTAGAATAAAAAATAGGAATCACATATGATGTAATGGTTTTTATTTTTTCCCACTTGCTCTCCTTGAACAAAGAGATTTGAATGGTTTGTGTAATGAATGGTAATTTTATTATTATCATCAGTTTAAATAGAGAAATGGTATTCTCTGCTTATTCGTGTGTGTTGTTTATAGGAGAGTGAAACATTCAGGGTTCAAGGTGTGATGTATGTCTCCAAGATTTCTTGACCATACATGCATATGAATATATGTGCATGGCTGTAGGTAGGGTCCTCCTCTTTTAAGACATAAAAAACCCCAGATAAATACAAGACCAAATGAAGGTCTCAGATTTTAAGAGAAGTGTAGTTTTGGATTTTTTTTCTACTTCTTTTGTTATAACCATATATACCTGACACAGGTACAGTATCGATTTACCTACTTGTGGTGAAGCTGGCTTTTTGTTCATCTAGTGGTTGTGTTACCCTAAAGCTGTATGTCAGTTCATCAAAATCAATTCTCTTTTGATTTTTGCAACAGCAGAGATGGGTCAGCTAACAAATAACAAAGAGCCCTATTCATGACAAAGCGATTGTTGCATTACAAGTACAATTTTGTAAGAATTTAACAACAAAAAAAGCACAAGAACACAATTTTACTGCATCATTTACTGTCTCACGTGATTCTTCAGACCTCTCAAATGTCACATAATGCAGTGTTCAGACTAGACTAGTCACCTTCTTAAAGAGAAACACACTAGATTCAACAGTGGATATTTTTTCAATCAAAAAAACTGTTCTTAATTTATCTGTATTTCCTAAAATTTTGCAATAAATTCAAAACCACCTTAACTGACCAAACAAAACTTGCTCCACATTACAAAATATTGTCTTCTATTTATTTTATTTACTTAGAACTAACTGTGCAGGTGAGGGAGGAGAACACCGATTCAGTGTGTCAACTGGTCATGTCTTCTCTTGAACAGTTCCAAACACCTCTTGAAAGTCTGGCTTGACTGCAAAGCTCAGAGAGAATCAAGATTTGCTCGATAATTTTGCAGAGATTTTTACCAGCTCACTGCTGACAACTGACGCAAATGTATGAATTAGAGGGAGGGTATGAATTAACATTTTCAGGAAACAAAATTTTAAAGCTGACATTTTTTCCTGAATGAGAGTTTGTATTGGAGCATAACTGAGCTCACACAGACCATAGATGTCTCTCTTTGTAGGCATTTATCAGATGAATGGCAAATCTGCACATAAAAAATCCAGTTTAAACACTTCAACTGAAACACAAACATAAATGTGAAAGTTTTCCATGGAGTGGGAGCGTCCTTCCTTGTATCCATATGTAGAACACCCTGGACAGTTTTAGCTCTGTTGTACTGCAGTAGTTACTCCCAAGTTTGGAAAACTGATGACTTTCTGGTTGGAAGCTCTTGTTTTGGAGTAGCTTTTGGATGCTAGAGTTTAGAGTTGCCCTTGTGATCTCTGTTTTTAACAGCCCTAGTGTAGTGTTTTAGGAAAGCAAGGATTTAGCAAGCTGGTTGAGCTTGTTCCCTGTCTCTGATGGTTGTTAACTTTTGTCTCAAGCCAAGATACCGTCACCTACTTGATACTTGACTAGTAGCACAATTGTGCCTAAGACTGGCATGTTTGGAAGAGTTTTGTGCCTCAAAGTCCTTTAATCAAGTTTTCTGAGTTTTTTTCTCCAGCTGAGCTTTATATTTTCTTCAAAGAAAAAAATATTTAGCTGTAATGTTAGGCAGGAAAGACTTTCTTGTTATTAACTTGTCTGAGAGTAGTTTGTAAATATTGCCAGGTTGGTGAAGAATACTTTTGGAAGTATTGCAGGGAGATGGCATATGGCTTCTGGCAGGAGGCAGCCTCCAGTTCTGTGGGCTATTTTCAAAGTCTCTGCCCTCTCAGGATGGTCAAAGGGTTTCTAAGGGCAGATTTAGCTCTCCCCATCTGCACTGATGGCCAAGAGATGTTTCTTGGACTCGTAACATGACTGGAGCCTGTGGGACATGCTGGCACCCTCACTGGAATTGGGACTGCATCTACCCCAAATGCTCTGTATCTCCAGAAGACCAAGGATAGGGCAACTGTTAGACCACTCTGGGCTTGTTCTCATCAATGATTTTTTTAATTGCTGAAGAACCCAAAAGAGAAGCAATTGGTCTTCATCAGAGGGCATAAAAATACAGTGACTGTATTATGTCTGTATGGATGTATGATTTGCATTCAGATTTATGTAAATAGCTATGGAAATTTTGTTGGCACTTGGCTTTCAGTAGGTTACTGGTATGGATCAGGGAATTCCAAAGTTTGAAAAGACGTATTTTAGTTATTTCTTTCAGTCACAGAAGTAACTCTTGTCTGTTTAGCCAGTGAACTGGTCACTATTCTTTTCATTTTTTTGCAAGATGTTAAACAATTTCCTCCAGTTGTAATCTTGAATCTATTTAAACTGGTTTTAGACCCAGTAGTATCATACATGCAGGTGTTTTTTGTTTGTTGTTTATATGCACAGAAACATCAATTTACTGATCTCTTCTTCAGAGGGATTAGATGTCAGTATCCAGGACCATGTTGGGACAGCGTTTTCACAGCTCTTTAAGCACAGAATAAAAAGCCTTATTGATTCTACAGAAACACATAAGACATGGCTATTATTATTACATCTCCATTTATCCTCTGGTGTTACATTTGTCTTACAGACAACACTCTTTAACCAAGGTGTTGTCCAGATATCTAGCAAAATACATTGCTCTGGGAGATGTGCTAGTGTTTGTGCACTCTGCTGCAATCTTATTCCTGATATGAATGGGAATGTCACATTAACTTCATTTGCAACAGACTAAGCCTGCCAGGCTTGATTGAACTTATATTTCAATATTCTCTTGGGCATTGTGCAGCTTTGATGTGTCTTTTCTTTAGGACTAGTTTAAGATCATAATATCTACCAATATTTAATCACCGTCCATACATTCCCTTTGCTTATTACATATTTTCTGAAATGCTTAATAACATTTGTTTCTTCTCTAATAAAATGTCCAAGTTCCATTCCTTTTTTCTGGCACACAAGTGATTCAACTTGGGATCTGCATGGTGCAGAGGTTCTGGGAGTTTATAAGGGCATTTCTTTTTCTCCCAGCAGTCTCCTTCTGGGGAGTTTGTCAGTTTGCAAGCTATAATGAGTAGTAAGTTAAAAGAAAAAGGGCATTTTAGTGGAGGAGGGAATTAAAATTCAGCAGCCTAATATCAGCAGTAGTTTATAACAGGGCCTTATAAAAGGCAGCTCTGTGTCTTTTTTGTGTGTGTGTGCACTTTTATTTCCTTTGATATCAGCAGGGGAATTTTCTCTGCAAGACCCATTCCCATCTCACTTTTCTGCTTTCAGATCCCTGCTGCTCAGGGTTTTCTCCTTTCATTTTGATATATGTTATATTCTTCAACCTTCCCACTTGAAGGTTGTAGGAAGCTCGATATTGCCCTTAAAATAGAGAATACAATTGACGTCAAAAATTCTTCAAGGGGTGGCCCTGTTTTTCATATATGTTGAAAAGAATCCTTCCATTTACTGGGAGGTCTTGGCAGTGGTCGAGGTGAAATCTTCAGGACATTTCACTATGTCTAATGAAAGTATACTAGACAGGTTAACTGGCTTCTTGCAGTTTCATTTGCACCATATCTTTAACAAGGATGCATTTGTAGATTGTATAATCACACAGTAATAAGACAAAATTATGGGTTTGTGTATATACACCTATCTCTAATGCTGCTATTGATTTAAAAATGTGTTGTAATGAATTGCTGCTTAGATCTTTGCCTTCCATGCAATGTGGCAAACTCCCCAGTTTAATTTGAAGTCAGACTAAAAAATCACTTAGGTACTTCTGCAGAAGTGGGGAGTTTCCTTCTAGATGCTGATCATAGTGTGCTTAACACATTCCAAACAAAAATGGATTTTAATCTCCCATGCCATTTCCCTCAAACTGTCTTCTGTCTCTTCTTTGGCTTTTTGGAAAGCCCAGGGTGGTCTGGCAGGCAGCATGCAGGGGAGGAATGTGGTTATCCCACACAACCATCCAGCAGTGGCCTCCGGTGCATTTCTGGCTGTTACAAATAGATGGCACTTTTGACTTGTACTAGAGCAATTCAGTCAGAAGGATGCAATACCTGAAAAAACCCCTCTTGCTGGGGTTTTTGTAAGTCAGGCACATATTTGTTATTACTTATATAGGGGCAAAAGAAATGAGGCAGATTCAAATAGACTGCCACATATATCTCAGGCAATGAAAGCTTAAAAATACAAAAAACTAAACAGTAGAATGGGCAAATCAAGTGCATTTATAGCGTATTTTCAGACTCATCCTCTGGATTCTCAGGGCAAGCTGGAAGAGAATTATCTTTTAATACTGAGTTGCTTTAAATGTGAACGAGGCAATTGCCACAAAAGTCTCTTATTTGCTGCTTTTCTGGTCTACACGTGTGCACAGAGAGACACATACACACAGGGGGGAAAAAATCAGCCTGTTGTCTTGCAAGTGTTACTTATCATATTAATTAAAATCTGGTGACACGATAACACCAGCAGCTGTGTGGGAAAGCGAGGGAAATTAACAAACGTTTGATTTGTTGTGTTGCTAATGTGACACTTATTATACAGGTCACAGTAAAACAATACCTCAGCCAAAATATGCTAATACTGGTGGAGAACTGTTGCAGTTGTAAAAACATTGATGTTTATTATAATGAGACAAAATAGCACGTTACCTTTAGCAGAGTGAATTGCTGCTTCTCAGGGCAAGCATAAAGTATCTCTGAAGGTTTAATAATTAAAAAAACCCCAAAACCACAAAGACAGAATAAAGTGAAATTGTTATACACATAAAGCCAGTAAAAAGAAAACAACCTCATGTATGAAAAGGATGTAAAGCCCTTAGAAAGCAAAATATGTAATTTCTAGAGGACACAGATTAAATGGAGCATGCCTACAGCTTCTTCATTTAGAATTCCAAGGAACTTTATTACAAGAACAAAAGAAAATGATTTAGTAAGATACAAGTTATGCTATAAAATACCCATAGAACTGGAAATGTAATTACATTTAGAAATGGATGTATTAACTGCTGTTTTTCCCCTGAGGAAAACTAATATGTAAACTTATTTTTAATGGTGGCTTATATCCAATCAACCGGTTTGATGACATTTCTAAACAAAGACCTTTGGACTTTAAATAATTATTCCCATGCAATTGTTGGATCACATATAATTGCTTGCTCTTTAGTATGTCTTCACAAATTTAATTGCACTATAGTCTGGCTCTGAGGACATTTTATATATACAGATACATAAATAAATTTACAGAATTCAATTCTGAAACAGAAAAAATTCTTCCCACAACTGAAGTAAAATTAGACTATGCATTCAGCATTTTGCAGCTATTTGTATCTTCACAAAAATAATTTAATTTTTACCTTTTCAAATATTTCTTTCATTTTCAGGGTATTTTCTCAATTTTTGAACCATATTTTTGAACCCAAGGAAGGATTTTTTTTCTCTTACTGTTGTTTTGATCATTTTACTGAAATGGGGTGTATGAAGTCAACCATTTGTTTGACAGTCTTTGACAGCAGATTATGTAGATTTTGCCTGACAGAACACTAGTCATTCGGAACTGAATTCCGAGTGAGCAGTCTAGATCAGAGGTCAGCCTGCGGGGTACAAATGGGGAACAGATATTTCACCTTGCCATGTGAAAGGACACAAAAAAAGCAGACAAATCAGGAATTGGTGAGAACTAAAAGGTTAAAGCAGAGTTGATGCAATTACACAATATTTACAGCCTAAGATTGTGCTAAAGTCCTTTTGAACCTTCTGCCCCTCCAGTTCATGGAGGAAGCGGGCTCTGATTTGGAAGCCTTCCCCGAAGAGTGTAAATACACTCTCTAAAGATCTGCTTTGTGCCAAAATGCTAAAATATACCTCTTTTCACTTGCATTTCCCATCATTCACCTTGGTTTCAGTTTCAAATGGGTATCAAAGTACACATGTGCATCTCCCAGAAAATATTTCCTTATTACTCCTCATTTCTCAGAATAATACCAGTGAGGGGGAGTGAGGGGCAAAGAAAGAAGATAGTTATCTAGGGCAAAACTCCAATATAGAACCTGGGGAGAAGACATTTTGACTTTTGAGATGAAAATTGCCATGTGCAAATATGTAATACTGAAACATTGATTTTAGTTATTAGAGGAAAAAAATATTGGAAGGAAAAAACCCAAACAGACTCAAAAGAGTGTTCTATATTTCAGTCATAACTGGATCATGATAGAAATTGAACCATTTTTCAGATATTTTAAGGTCTCACTAAAAAAATGTTTTTTTTTTCTTTTAGTAATCACTAATATCAGTTACATATACAAAACAAAACTCATGTGAATATTTGAGTTGGAGATTTAAAAAGAAAATAAGGACTAGACTGAAAAGGTGGTTTGTTTTCATTTTTTTACTTCTGAATTACTTGTAGTTGGAGATCACTTTCAGAGAAACATTACAGTAACACTTATTATTTATCCTTATCTATGGCTCTCATTCTTTTATTAATGTTGGCCAAAATACAGAAAAAGTCAAAGAATAAGAGGTTAAAGAAATTCCAGAAAGGGATTAAGTTCTGAGAGGTTTTTTTGAGAATCTGTACAAATTAGATGGAGCTTTAGTGAAAATATCCACCTTATACAAGCATGAAAGGATATCTCTAGATGTTCAGAGGGGTTAAGGATACCTGAATCAATAACAAAGATGCCAAGAGAACAATTTAAATCTACTAAGTAACTAAAATCCGAAAACCATTATGTGGGGAAAAAAAAAAAAGAGAGAGAGAAAAAAGAAAACACTTAAGGCTGATGAAATATCAAGGTTTATTATTCTATTAGACTTTGACAATGAAATGAAATACACAGACCTTTAACAATGTTATTAAAATAAAATTTCAAAGCTTGATTTTTCAATCATGCAGTCAAAGAAAGGAAGACATTTTACAGTCATATCCTGTAGAGTATAGGAAAGTTCTCTGTCAAAGCTGTGTAACATTTTGATTAAGTGCTTGATAGATTATAAATATAAGTCAGAGCTAGCAAGACACTGTAATAAATGGATCATCTAAGAATGACTTGTGATCAATTTCAAATTACAGAGGTGTGTAATATACTCATTTCTTCCCTACATATACTCTCCTTAATGATGCCTTCAATTAAATGTGTGTTGTTTTGCCTGTCTGTAGGTGCTCAGTGTAGAAATGCACACCCATGCTTGTATAAAAAAAAACCTGGATATAAACACACATATGTTTGCTCACCCACATCTCCTTATAAACAGATTCAAGGAGAGCCTTCTCTTCCACAAGGGTTTTGTTTTGGTTTGGTTTCACTGCTATTATTTTGCATGTCATTAGACTGTTTAAATCAGTGGGAATACCTGCCACAGATGGTTTTTGGACAAGTAGACCAGACCTGAAACCCACAGATAATTCCATAGGAAGTCAGTAGCAAATGCAGCACTGCAAAAAGAGAAGTGTAGAGCCATTCCTATTCAATTACAGTGAGGAACAAAACACTCTGCTTTTTACTGCTGTGCCTCATTTCCACTGCAGCATAACTTTGTGAGATTTTTAATAAGGGAAAAATATTTTGGTATGAACTGAGCAGTCGCTGATTCACTGCTCTCAACTTTTGTTACCAGTATTGTTCATTGAAATAATATAATTTATTGATGTAATTTAACCTCTCTCATATGAATTATTTGAAAGCAACCAGTCTCTTAAGTACTATTGATCTATGCTCTATCCTGATTTTAATGGCCCCTCTTTTAATACTCTCTCTGGAACCTACTCTATTTGTCCCTAAGTACCTTAATCTAAACAATTACAATTACATTCATTATAAAAATAATCCATGTAGTACCTAAAAAATTTGACTCTTAGCTGGAATTAACTTGTCATTATCTTGTTCTGAACTGGAAGAAGCCAAAATAACAAGAAATTACTAGAGAAAGAAGAGAAAATTTCCGACAGGTTTATCTAACAATGGAGAGGCAGTTTCCAGTGAAAGTTATACCACACAACATGTTTTAAATGCACACATTCAATACCATAATAAGTTTACAGTCAATTGTTGGTTCATAGGTCGTTGGTCACAAATTATAATCTAAAGTACTTTCTTATGGATAAACTCCAAAGCTATGCAGCGTTTTCATATATCAGGATCTTTACAGTTCATTGGGAAAGACTCATTATCAATGCCAGCCTGATAAATTTGGCAAGATGTTAACTTTTATTACTAATATTTGTTTGTTTAGTTTACTCTAACATCTTGTACAGTGTATTTATAATAAGCATTAGACCACCAATAATAGGAACTTTCCTTTTGAAATGTCACAAATTTGCCATTCCCTTTAATTTTTCAGATATATGGGAAGTGGTGATAGAAAAAGGGGGGAGTGCCTTTAGAAATATGCAATTTGGGGTTTAGGAAGAATTTTTTAAAAGACCAATTTCCATATATCAACATTTCTCAGTGAGTTCCATGAAACATTTTGATATGATTTACCAAAAACAGTTTTTGCATCAGGAACATTACAGTAGCTAATCTGCATCTGTAAAGAGTGGGAAATGGAATCACATTAGATATAAATGTAATGCAAAAAAAAGAAAAAAAGTTAATGCAACATTATGGTAGAGAATTTAAATGTACAATAGTGAGGATATTCAAAGTTATGGTTCCCACAGCAACAGCAATTCAGCTTTATTTACGTTGTAGGTTTATATATGTTTTATTCCTTAAAGGAAAACTGATTTATTTTTTCTCAACTACATAGGATAACATTTACACATCAAAAAATTTTTGTCTCTGAGATGAAGCGGTGAACACCTAAGATATACATTCAGTAAAACTGGGTATTTCTGACTGTAGCCAGGGAGCTACCTTTCTCACTGTAAAGTGAGAGAAATTTGAGAGAAGGGTATTTAAAATAGGGTGCAGTAATTTAATGCAGTTAACTCTTTAACTGTTGACTTACCATAAGATTTCGTAGAAGTACTTGAATACTTCAGCTAGAACTACATGAATTCTAAACATTAAGCTTTTGCTTAAATATTAAATGCTCTTAGTTATTTTGCATTTAACTTGACTGGAGACTTTTTAACATGCTTTCCATTGAGCTTTTATGCTGATGGGATCATCCATGATATAACCTTTCAGCAAAAATGGTGAATTGTATTACAAGCTTCAGAAGAACCTACTAAACTGATTTAATCTCTCTGTTCTAAAGATAACAGATGAGAAATAACCAAAAAGCTAATTATCTGTATTTGGCTGCATGCTTCACCGTAGTATCGGGTTTATAGTAATGAAACAGGAATCTCATTTTCATTTCACTTCCTTTGAATAAAATTAACTCATTACAAACCTATCGTATCCTGCCATTAGGCTACTCTCAAGTGTGTCATTAGTCTAATGTGGACCCTGAACCTTCAGATTCCCCCACTGCAGATTTCTAACACACAAATGGCAATGCAATTGTTAACCTCTTTTTGAGTACCAATCCCTACCGAGATACCTGAAGCACTCTTGGCTACTAAGCTACATTCAGTAATCCTGTCTGTAGCTATGGCACATGGAAACAGTGCAGCTGTTTGTAATGGGAAAACTAAAGCTTTTCCATTTTATATATGAAGGTTTGAATTATGAGGAATTTGGTTACAGTTTCTCCCCCATCTCCCAGGGGAATTTTGCCTATAGTAGAAGATGCATCGTGCTGGAGATGCCACGATATTTCTTAGGGCAAGATTGGTTAGGGCTTCTGTGGTGTGAGAGAGGTATCTAGATGGTGGTGCTCTGTTTAGGCATAGAACAAAGCCAAGCCACAGGCTGGGTCATCGTCCCACCACCAGCTCTAGGATGAGCCCTTGCATGGGCCAGGGAAGAGTACATTCTACAAACTGTTTCTAATGGCCACTCTGACACAGGGGAGGAAAGGTTAACGCTGTAAAGGTGATCTTTGTCATAGCACGTGGTCCATTTCACTGTCAGCATGGGCATCTTCTGCTCACCTAACACACTTGGAATAGCAGAGGAGGTTAGGATCTGTCCATGCTATTAAACTGTGTGGGCTTCTAGAGGCGATTCCTGGTCCTTGGGCCAAGTAAAACACAGCATTTTTTGCCCACCCAAGCCCTTTAACTGAAAGATAAGTAGTTGGAGCACCTAAAAAGCAGGCGGGAGATAAATTAAGGATTTTGTAATATTGACTAATCCTGGCCCTCACAGTGCTTTAACTAGCACTGGGTTTGTGTACTAAAAAGCCCAAGGATGGTGAAAAATGTGGTATCATGAATCTAGTTACTTGGTGCAAATGGGATTTTCTTAGGTCCTGGGGCCTGTGAATTTTGGTGGCTAGCACCTGGAGGCTAGGTGGTTTGTGAAGAAGTGTGTTGTTCAAAAGGCATCCATCACATTTTAGCTGTCTTGATGTCTGGTTTAATGCTTTAGCATGCTGTGCTAACTTAAGCCCTGGACTTTCTGTGATCTATGTAAAATTGTGTTTGCTTACCATCAGAGTTGTGCCTGTGGATCTTTATATGCTTATATTCTGACAAATAATAAATGAACTGTTCTGTGAGTGCCCTATACACACAATTCAACTGAAACTTCTGGATTGTTTGTTTATATTCTCAGCTCTAGAAGTCTTTTTTCCTTGTAAGTAAGACTTCTTTTTTTTAGACCAAAGTAAAAACAGATTCATAGTTCACTACTCCTCATCATACTCCTTAGAAATTTTACTACAGAAAACAGTCATTTCACATAGAGATTAAAACAGATTTTCACTTGAGTTTCATTCCTGCAGAATGCAAGAAGGAACATTTGGAGGGAGCAATTCAGAGACTTTTCCACTGGTAAATCAACTCTGTCTAAAAACAGCAGACAAGTCTTCTAAGAACCCTTCAACACAGTAATTTTGGAGAAAACAGAATGACATTATGAATGAAAATCTGTGCTTAACTGGGTGTGATAAATTAGAATCAGATCCAACTACATGGTTCTGATTGTTTCCAGAGAATGTTTACAAATAATTAAATATCACACACATAATGTCAGAATACCATAGGAGTAATACTTGAAAAATCTACTGAGGTGTAACTAAAATGAACAGATGCATAACTCTGTTACTTGGTAATACATTCTAATGGCAGTGAACGATCATGAAAAACATCATTTTTAAGACATAACTTCTAAATTAATATATCTAGATATTCCTAAGACAGTACTCTTCAGAGTGAAGTTAAATCCATTAAAAATCTGAAGTTGTAAAGATAATGCCTTGAGAAAGAGAAATATGTAATGAAATTACTAGTTTTGCTTCTACAGAATTTACAGAAAACCATTGAAAATGTTATTATGAGCTTCTGTGGACTCATTTGAAACATCAACATGTATATGGCAATGTGAAAACATTTCTTGTAGCTCTGTGAAACTCACACAACAGATTTCATAGAAGCAAATATACATAATTTTCTCTAATGTTTTCTAATAAGTTAACTTTTTACCTGTAAGAGAGAGCTGCATATTTCTCCCAGCAAAATAACACTTCTGGATTAGGCAAATGAGATGTGACAGAAGGTAATGATTAATCAGTTTTAAAAATTGGGATTTTTTATAAGTCAACTATATTTGGGGTTGCTGGAGCTTCCAGACATTTCCATATCTTTGAAGATACCAATCAGACAACCCTGGATAAAAATCCAAGGTTGTTCAAATTTCCCTGGTTACAAAAAATGCTGTGGTGGGTTTCTGCTTCCCATGGTGCTTTATGAAGGGGAGCTCCTGGCGGAGAATTTGGTGTTGCTGCATCATCTGGCAAGTGTCACCCTAAGGACTTCTCAAGAAGAGGGAGTGAGTGACACTTCCTCTGGAATGTTAATGCAGAGGATTTGGCTCAGGTTTCTCCTGGTTCGAGGCAGTTTGGAGCAGCAAGGCGTGCAGAGGGAGCCCACAGAAACCAAGACCCAGACTTGCCTGGAAGCAAGTGGGAATCCTGGGAGCTGTCACCAGCTGACATTTACAGCAGTGGCACTACCAGTATTGCAAGGACTGGGGAGCAAAGGCCAGATTGAGGCTTTTGCTCATTTCTCACCAAAGCTAGGGCAAACAGACTGCCTGCTGGAGATGGTAGACAGCATCCCTCCTGTTTTTGAAAAGGATAGAAAGGAAAACCCAGGGAACTCTAGATTGTGAGACTCACCTCTGTGCCTGCAACAGCTGACAAGGGCAGACTGACCAATGTCATCTATCTAGATTTTTTCAATGCTTTCAACATGGTCTCACACGACATCCTTGTCTCCAAATTGATTTGAATTTGGAGAGTGGATTTCAGTGAATAAGGAGTTGGCTAGCAGACAGAGAGTTTTGGTCAACAGCCCTAGGTCCAGGTGGAGACCAGTGACAAGCCCTAAGGCTCTGTCTTGGGACTTTTTTATAGCTTCTTCAATAACAAAGACAGTGGGTTTGAAAGTACCCTCAGCAAATTTGCAGATGACATGAAGCTGAGCAGTGCATCTGACACAAGAGAAGGATGGGATGCCATCCAGAGGGACAAACTTGAGAAACAGGCCCACAAGATCCTCCTGGAGTCCAACAAGCAGTTGAAGTGCAAGGTGCTGTGCTCAGGTTGGGGCAATTCCAGACACGAACACAGACTGGGAGATGAGCTCCTGCTGCCCAGAGAAACAGCGGATGCTTCATTCTTGGAAGTGTTCAAGGCCAGGTTGGAAGGGGCTTTGAGCAACCTGGTTTAGGGTGGTGTCCCTGCCATGGTGGGGAGGTTGGAACTAGATGATCATTAAGGTCCCTTCCAAACCAAGCCATAGCAAGCAGAATGAGAACAGAACATGAAGTTAAAAAACCCCCAAACAAACCAAACTAACACTGCAAAAGCAAAACCAAGATGACATACCTGCGAAAGTAAAGACTTTAGAAGAGTGGCTACAGCTCAAACTCAGAAACTTCAGAGGCAAACTTTGCAGCTTGGTACAGGAGATTAGCTGAGAGGACCATAAGTCTCCCTCCAAGTGTTCACATTTCTAGAGGCTGGAGGAAATCAGCCACACAACTCTCAGCTGTGTCACTCTGAGGTGTTCCTTCCCTTGGCCCTCATGCAATTATTGATTCTGGACACCTGTTGTCCCAGGGGTTCTTCAGGACAACTTCACAACAGGAAAGACCTGTTTGCTTTGTGAATGTTTTCTATATTTCAAAACATAAAGACTTAATCATAATCAACAGCTGCATTAACTTGCACCAACTACAGCTCTCCCCCAAGGGTCTACCTTGAATCAGGGAAAACCTCGTGTAGTTCATGGTCATTTTAAATCTGATCAAGTCTGGAATGTCAGTAGCATTCTCAGTACTGTGACAGCAACACTTAATTCTACAGTGTGTTTACTAGAGTCTAATCATCAGAATCAGAGAAATGAGATGTCTAAATTGGCATACACTTGCAATTGTTAATAAAATGTGCAGAAGTCCACCTGTCTTTAAACACATTTCTGCTGAAATGTCAATATGAGCAAATATGGCCACTGGTATTTCTGTCATTTGTATGAAGAGTTTGAAAACTAAACGAAAAAATGTTAACTAAGATGAACCAGGAACCCAGTAGTTTTGAACTTTGCAATCATTACTAGCAGGCAAATTACATATTTGAATTTATCTTTGAAGGTCAGGATAGACAACCCAACTACTTTTGGTAGATGAAAAGGTGGTCCATCTTTGTGGTCTTACAGGATTTATTATTGCACTTATTTATTTCTAGGTGACTTCTACATTGTATCATAATTTCATATTTTCCAGATGGAAAATATACACTTCAGATTCACTTGTTGTAATTTCTCCAGTTATTTTGTTTTCTTTGTCTTTCTGTAATGGTTGTAAGCCCCCGCCTGTGACATTGTAGTAATTAATTTTCTCAGTTAAGCTAAAGATCTTACAGATGTTTTGGTTCATATTTTCTATGTTCTTAACCTCCTTTAGGGTCTGGCTCAATGACTTGGTCTTGTGTAACCATACCCATCATAGTGACTTAAAATTTGTTGCTCCAAAATTAGCCATTCTTACATTTTTTGGGATGGAAATGGTTAACATACTGCAAGCACAGGAATAGTGCTTGCCCTGTTAAGTTCAGCCTGTCCAAAATGATGGTGAAAATCTAAAGCCAAGAAAACTTTTCTCCTTTCCAGCTATTGTTTAGAACTTGATGTCGACAGCCCTTTCCAGATTTGAAAAAATACTCACTTTTCTCAGTTTCATTCCACTGACCATACAGTTAACCTACTTGGATAGTGTCTTTTTCTTGATTAATAACTTCTTATTTTATCACGACAATGCATAATTGTATTTAATTTCACAATGTTGGTGGGATTTACCTTGAAAATATTCTGAGTTTTTGAAGTCTTTCCAGAGGCAGGAGGGACTTTTCTTTACACATCCATTACATTACAGATAGTCTCCCTGAGCCCTTTATTTTGGCATAAACTTCTGTGGGCCTGCCAGGTTCCTTCAGTTCTGAAGCAGCATTTCAATTTTCTCTATCATTTTCTCTTGTCCTTCTAAAAGGAGTTGGGTTGTTATTATTTTGTAAAGGAAAGGTAAGCATCCACTCCCAAACCAGTTTTTTATATTGATCTGTTAGTATATCATTAACGTGTATGTGAGATCTGTGCATAAAGCTAGTGCATTCTGTGCTTGTTACAGCCTACCCAGGTTTGGCTTATCCCAATATTAGAAACTTCACACTAAACTGCATTTCAGATGCAATCAGTTGTATCCTTGGCTAGGGACTGTGGGTCACAATTAATTAATTCTAAATTTGCACAGTTTTTTAAAGGAATAGATGTGTTTTCCTAGCATTAATAATTCTGCCTAACATTTTCTGATACAACCATATTTTAAAATATAGTATGGATAGGAATATTTAATTAAAAAACATAATAACGACGTTATATTTTTCCTTTTCAACAATTGTTTAGCGCTTGCTGCTGCCAATCCTTTCCAGATTTGAAAATATACACACTTTTTTTATTTCATTCTACAGACCATACAATTAACCTTCTTGGTTAGTGTCTGGTGTTGATTAATAACATCTTATTTTATCACATGGATGAATAATTTTATCTGTGTAATTCTAATATAGACCAAATATAATTAACTCTCTTTTATAATAATAGTGATCTTTCTTATATGTCAGCATTTAAAAGAGTATTTAGAATTTCAAGACTTTTTACAGCCCTTAAAAACTCCTATTAAACCCGTTCACACACAATGAAAAAGTCAGAGACTGATGATGATAATAGACCAAACTCCTACTTTAAGATGCAGTAGAAAAACTCCCTTTCATTTATCATGTTTCAAGTATTTATTTCAAAATGAGTTCAAGAACCTTACACACTGTCACTAGCCTAAATTAAGAAAGAAGTCCTTGAGCAATTGATTCACTTCACAATAAAACAGTTGTAGAAATAGATTCACATATTATTACCAAAAATCAGTAAAATAAATTTCTTTAACATCAGTGTGGCATTAAAAAGCAGGCATTTTTTATTTGGGTAGATGCACAGGGGCCATCCACCAAAATCATGCATGCCAGGTATAGGAAAGCAACTGTTTATATATAGTATTTTACCTAAGGAACATCTAAATACATTTCAGTTATGAAGAATGGTGGTTTTTTTCTGCACAATGACTGCTGCAGAAGGAAGTTCAGTACCTCTTGGCTATTACTACATAAAATCTGCATCTTTGAAAACTAATTTTGAAGTAATTCTGGGGGAGGGTATTATCATCAATGGCCCCACAATAATGGCAGCCAACCTGTGGTAACCTTTTCTTTTGCTTTCTAGGAAAAAGAATCAGAACTAGTGGTCAAATGTACTTCTGCCAGCTTAATGTACAGACATAAAATATCTTCTCTGAAAATGTAACATTGGCGATAATCCTGAGAACCAGACACTTTGAACTAAAAACTTGCAAAATAGTGTTTTGTTATCAGAAAGGGTTGTAAAATTTCTTCTTGTTTCAGAACCAGTTATTTGTATTCTTCTAAGAAGAGCTAATTCATTATTAACAAATTTAAAAGACTATTTTCACTTACAGAGTCAAAGCTGGGCCTGCTACTGGGTAGATGAGGTTGATAATACTGCCAGATGCTAGGTCATGAAGTCTAAGAGATGGGAACCAGTAGTGGAATTAGTCAGGAGACAGCCACATACTCAAAAGAAATGGTGCTTTAAGGGACTAACTCCTTCGCCCACCCAAATTGTAAACTGTCTCAATCACATGTGCATGGAGGTCTCATGCCAGTGCACTGCTGAGGTGAAATTGGAATATCTAATACTCAGGGCAATATCTATTCTAATCATATCATGTATGAAGCATCATGACAGGCACCTCTCCTGCACTATTAGGTGTGTCGAGTGTATGTATATTACTCTAAATTAAAATGCAAACCCTATATTGCTAATAAAGATACTAATTAGTAGCATGTACATGGGTACTGTACTGTAGGACTAACTAAATAAATATGCAGGCTGGGTGCATATCTGTAATTTATAAAATAAAAGGACTGATGATGCAGAGGAAGCACAAAACCTGTAAGTTCTGAAGAAGTCAGAAAAAGATCAGCATCTCAAAACCCCAAAGTACAGAGTCCTGTAAATAATTTTCTCAAAGTTGAATGAGACATATAGACCAGAAATTGCTTCCAGACCATAGGGAGATTAGAGATGGCTAAAGATATTTAAATTAAAAGCAAGAGATGTTGGAAGGAAAGTTGAGGAGGAGACTCTTAGGGTAGACAATTAAATAACAGCAAAAGAGTTTTTTAGGGGTAACATTTGAAGAAAGCTGATAAGGGAAATTAGGAGATAAGCCTTACAGGCCAAGTCTATTGCAGGGAGCCTTGTGGATTTTCAGAGGATTTGATGGTGGTAGATAAAAATGTAGAAAACTCACAATAAGCCACAAGGATTTCTCCCAGGGGTGCTCTACTACTCCAGGCTCATACACACACAACTGTGAAAGAAGTCACTCAGTGTTAGATGAGGCAGTGTCCACACCCTACTACCACAGCTAGAAAGAGAACAAAATGTTGGACCAAAGTAGGTAATTTAGACTTGTAATCAATTAGAATTGAGCAACTGCCAGCTCAAACCTTACGAGTCAAGTGTAAACCAAGCTTGAATTCAAAGCAAAGTTAAAACCACAGGAAAGGACATTCACACACGGAAGAGAGACATCCATAATTTCTATTGATACACCATTTTCCTACTGATCGCCTTGTTTTTGGTAATTAACTTCCTTGGGATTTCAAATGAGTCTTTTCTAAATAACAGTAGCAGCTCCAGATCTCTGCTGAGTGTGGTAATGAAGGCGGCCCTACTGCTCCTGCCTGCCTCGCCAGCCCTGCAGCTAGCTCTTCCAAAGAAGCAAAGGAGCTGCTTGGAGACCAGAGTGGGACTTCTCATTGTCAGAAGGCTTTGCCACTCTCTGAAGATTTCCTATATTTATTGTATTTAACTTCCTGTGGCTGTGATCGCTGAGCGCACGGAGAAGCGAGGCAAGATGAATATTTTCTTCATAGTGGTAGGAATATTATGAAGTAATTTTCTCTTTTGTGTCAGGAGAGTGCAAGTTTTACTCAAGGAGTTTTTTCTTCAACCAAGCCAGTGACAATGACAAAATCTAAATGAGCTCTTCTTCAACCTCTCTTTTTTTTACATCTTTGAAATAACTGTTTCCTTCAGCTTTGAGTAACATCACTGGGGCTCCTGGGGTGCCATGACTACCTACCTAAATCTGCTGGCACTGTTCTAAGAGGATGAAGAAGGAATCGGTTCCCACTTCTAACCAGTTCCCACTTACTGCTTCCCCTGCCCAACCACTGTGAGACTTTTTCTCTAAAGTTTCCAAAGACAGAGACTATTCTGAAAATAGGGTTTTATCTTGAAACAATAATATAGGTCTGTATGACAAGGAAGAAAGTAGCAAGAGAAGATTGGTGGATAATGTTTTTTCCTTTAGAGTGCCTAGGACCCAATATATTTTTTGTACCCTTCGTTTCCTCCCCCATATAATTTTTGGAAATGAGCTTCTAGCCCAATATTTATGCTTAGATTCAGCTGCCTTTATAGATGATAACAATGCCCTCTGCGCAGCTATCCAGAGAACAGTATGAGGACTTTCTTCCCACTACTTCTGAAGATAGTTGAAGCTCCCATCAAAACATTTTTTGACATTCAGTACAGAAGGCATTTAAAGTGCCCCATGTCAAGGTAGCCTATTCAAGCCATAAATGAGCTTGAATGCAATAGCATATATGCACTAGAACTGGTTAATTGCAAATTTTAATACATTACAAGAGAGGATAAAGGAGTACTTTTTATATACAAAATTTTTGGTATTGCTACATTTAACTAATTGAGCCTGTACATATAAGCACCACTGCTTATATGGTGAAGTGGCATTTTCAGAATCATTGAGTCATAGAATTGTTTGGGTTGGAAGAGACCTTCAAAGGTCACCCACTCTATCCCCCCTGCAATGCACAGGGACATATTTAACTTGATCAGGTCTCTCAGAGCTGTGTTCAATCTGGCCTTTATGTTTCCAGGGATGGGGCATCCACCACCTCTTTATGAAACAAGTTCCAGCGTTGCACCACCACATTTGAAAAAAAATTAGGCCATATCTAGCTTAAATCTCTCCTCTTTTGGATTAAAAACATGACACCTTGTCCTGTCTCTATGGACCCTGCTAAAAAGTTTATCCCTATCTTTTTTACAAGCCTGTTTGAGGTACTAGTACGCTATTATAAGGTCACCCTGGAGCCTCCTCTTCTCCAGCTGAACAACTCCACCTCTCTCAGCCTGTCTTCATAGGAGAGGTGCTTCAACCCTCTAATTGTATCCGTGTCCATTCTCTTGGTCTGCTCCAATAGGTTCACGTCTTTCCTATGCTGAGGACCCCAGAGCTGGATGCAGCACTGCAGGTGGGGTGTCACCACAGAAGAGTAGAGGGGCAGAATCCCCTCCCTTGTGCTGCTTTGGATGAAGCCCAAGACACAGCTGGCCTCCTGTGCAAGTGCACATTGACGGCTCGTGTCCAGCTTTTCATTCACCAGCACCTCCAAGTGTTTGTTGGCAGGGCTGCTCTCAATGCCTTCATCCCCAGCCTGTATTGATACTGTATTACTGATTTTCTTTTTACTATTCTTTGCTTAGTAACTCCCAATTTTTGCGGGAGGAATGGAAGAATGGAGGAGGTTGTGGCAAAAAAGGCCATTTGTCCTGTGGGAGCTTGTTAATGACTCATAGAAATGTGTGCTCTTATTGGGGAAAAAGTGCTTTACCTGTAGTTAATCCTACAGAAATGTGGGGTGGGGTCCCAAGACTGCAATACTTATTTTACATAAAACATCAGGTTGCTCCTTAAATAGCAGTCCCAGAAGCACAAGGCACTTTATTATCCATTAAGTTACTTAGCATCCACTATATTTTTTTTAAAGTTATTTTCCCAAGAGGTGTTCCTAATATATGGTATTTCAGCACAGAGGAAAAAGAGCAAAGTATCTACAGCAAACAGTCTTTGGCTAAATTTAATCCTCATAATTTAGGAAATGCCATAGTCAGCAGTAAGAGTGCTGACAGATCCATGTACTTCTCTAAATCTGAGGTCTGTTCTGGACCTCTGCATGGACAACATGGTAGAGCTTCTTTGCCTTTTTTTTATGAGAAGGAGAAATACTTATTTCTATGTTTTCCCCGAATACTTCTATAGCAAGTGTTTTTCTGTGTTGGTTTAGAGTGGGCAACTCTAGATGTAGGCATGAATATGAGAGGGCCAAGTGGGCAGTGGGGAACAGGAGAAGGCAGAGCAGAGGCACTGTACATTTTTTTTAGGCAGTGCAGAATCTCTGTGGAGAGTTCTACACTAGAAACCGAATACAAATGAAGGTATCTGGCACCAGATGATGTACCTCAAAAACAAATGGGCGTGTTTCCAGCTACTCCTGAAAAAAGAAGGTGGGTGGAGAAGTGGTTATTCACGTGCCCTCAGATGTCTACCAGAAGTTGTTACTTTCTGTAGATGTCATATTTAGCTGAAATGAGTCTCCTGCTCTGACTTGCCAGGCTCTCTGTGTGGGCTGTCTGGTAAGGACACAAGTCTGCTTGCTCAGAACTGGAGGAATTCAGTTTCACGAGATTTCTTCTAAGGCAGCAGTGAGCTCAAAATTATTATATTTTCCACGGTGAGGCAAACAATCTTACATGATTAACAAAATGTGAGGGGCAGTGAATTCTGGAAACTAAAATAATTAGTTATTGATTGTGATGGAGACATAAAGAAGAGAGCCTGAGCTTTACAAAATGAATTAAGCAAGGGGGAAAATAAAAGCTTCTTCAAAAAGAAGAAGCTGAAACTTATGAAAAATGCTCACTCAAAGTCAGGTTATGAACTCGAAGTTAATACCATCACTAACAGCATCTGGAGAAACACTTTTTTCCATTAGTATTAATTTTAATTAGTACTATTTCCATTTTAATTAAATTATCATTTCCTTAACTGTGTTGGCTTTCAGTTGTCCAAATCAGCAGTATGCCCAGATTTGCTTTAGTTATTAAAGTGATAATGTATTACAACAGACCCACAGAAACTATCTTCCAAGGCATGCTCCAAATTACATGAAGTGCAGAGATAAAGTGGCACATGACCAAAATATGGATTAATTTTCTAGGTTTTGTTGTTGTTATTGTTAAAAAAAATTTCTTCAGCAAAATTTCCTAATATGAAAAAGGGGGTTCTGCTGTTACAGAAAGGCATTAAAAAAGTTTGTGGTAGCCAAAGGATGCTGTTCTGACTAATAATCTCCTTTTATTCTTTCCTATGTCCTATCAAACTAGTGCACAAAGGTCAATGCCTCTGTCTCCCTTTGAACTGTTGCAAAGTCTAGCAAGAGATGTCTTTAAAATCCCTTCAAAGGTGATGGAGAGTTAGCTAGCTACTTATTTCAGTTCTCCGGAAAAACAAGACAGAAGTTAGAAGAAGCAAGTCTCTGAATTATGGGAAACAACTTTTGGGAGCAGGAGTGATCTAAATGTTGCTCTGCCTATGCACAACTCAGAGGTTTGTATGCCCTCTCCAAAGATCATGTCTGTAAAACTGATGGCAGGATGGGAAAGCAGGGATATTACTGCAGTTACTGCTCCATCAGCAGATTTCAGTCTGCCCTCATTTAAAATCTCTTCTTTTGAAGCTTTGTGGAACATAGCATTTCCCTCCTATTATATCACTAATCCATGATGAGAATGTTACTCTGTTTGCCCCAATAGGAATGCTCATATTAAAAAACAGCAACAAAAAAAAAGATAAGACAAAGCACTTCAGCAACTATCCTGAACACTCGCAGTGAAGTGAGGCTGCTACGCCAGCCAAAACAGGGATGCTTTTGCCCTCCTTATTTTTTAAATGTTGAGTTTGAAATTACTCAATTCAGCACAGTCCATTTCCTTTCGGGTTTATTTCTTCATGATGCTACAAGAGGAATAACTTTCAGCTTCCAGCCACCCACAGAAGGTGCAATGTAGTGCATGTGGTTTATGTGCTTTGTGTACGCAGTGGCTGCTGATTATATATTATTCACCAACATGCTAACTACAAAGGCAGATAGTTGCCATGTTTGATAGGTTAATTTTAAAGGGGTTTTGATAGAAAACAAGTCTTAGAAATAAAGCAGAAAAATGCCCAAGTTTGGTTCCAGCCTCTCCCCCCTTCCCAGGGAGGGGCTGCTTGCATCTTCAGCAAGAATTCAAATGAATTGAAAATTCCTTTAGAACTGACAGCCCAAGTGTAAGAATGATAAACGGCTTTGGCCTTGATGATTTTTATTAAGCACTAAATGTCACATTTAACCTGCATTACTGAAAGCAATTACCCATGTATCAACAGTCAAGCAGTGCAGAGCTAGACGCCTGAAGCAGTAGCATTATGCTCCATCTGGGAATAAGGATTTTCAATTAGAAGGCAAATAGCTAGAGAGGGGATCAAGTTCTCCAGTGGCTCCCAAAGGAGGTCTACGAGAAGCAAAGTCTTCATATCCAAGTAATCGCAGGCAATGTCAACAGAGCATTCCAAACCATCTGCTGCCAGAGTAGCGTTTACTTTATCAAATCTCAATATTTACAGAACGCTGATCAGCTCGTGGGACCAGGATGGCTCTCTGCCAGGGTGTTCTGGGAAATTCATTTTAAGGTGTGTTTCAGTAGGCTAATTAATTTACAAGCACCTGTTTCATCACTGGGAGCTGTTAGCACACCAGATGAGCAGCAGCAGGGGAAGGGGACTTTTTATCCTAGCTAAATTGATTTCAATTGATGTTCATTTACTGATGGCACAGTTGTAGTTTAATGTGAGAATGGCCTGAAGTCTTTTTGTTTATTAATGTGTAAACCGGTTTAGATAGTTTATTATTTACAAATATACTTTGACTTTAGGAGACTTTTTAAAGTTAAATATAGAACACACTTTTCTGCCAGAAATATTGTGCGTCTGTGAGTGTACGTGTATAAAATATATACTTTTTTTTTTCTGTTCTATTTTGGTTATTTGTGGGATTTTTTTTCAATTCTATATTGTTTAAAAGAAAAAAAAACCCCAAACAAACAGCTTTTTTCTGTTAAAAATGGGCCTGACTGTTGGTGCATTATTCAGAAAATCTCTGTTAAGGAAATATCATGCTATAAACCTCTTTGGATCTAGCACTGGTAGTCATGCCACCTAACCTCAAACTGTTCTGATGTGCTAGACATTGAGGTTCCTAACTTATGTCTCAGATTCCTCCCTCCACAAAGGAACTAGAATAACTTATTACATTACGTCTTCACATCAGGGAGTCAATTTAGAATTAATTAATTCATGTTTGAATGTCATTTTTTCAAATGGAAAGTTCAGGATAGCCTAGTTAAAATGTGACAAGTGGCACAGAGGAGTGATTTGTAAAGCTAAATAAATCACTTTTGTTTCATAAGTATGGTGTTTGGAATTAGGGCTTTTTTTCTGTCTAGCTGCAGAGCTTCCACAATCTCTGTGTATTATTATAGGGCTATTACTACCCCAGTAATAGCCAAGAGATATATTATGCAGAAGAAGAGTCTTTTTCAAAGTTAGTTGGACTTTTGGACAGAGTATTTTCACAGAAAACTACTCAGATCACAGTGAAGATCAGAATGAGTTGCAAACTTTATTTTGCTAAAATTTTAGAATGACAGGTTTGGGAAAATAAATCAGAGAGTAACTTGAGAATAACTCCAATTAAAACATCTGGATAAGATTTAAGAAGTTTGGGAAGTCCTGGAACTCTTAAACTGCTTGTTTGGCTTTCAAGAGAGCTTTATCATTCAGTCCTCACTCAGTAAAATCAGGATAATATTAGCTGCCCCACCAGCCTTGTTTAGCATCTTTACACCTGGCATTGGTGACTGTGTTTGGCATGTGCTGTTACAGCAGTTTGCAACTCACTGCTCCAGTATCCTTTGGTTCCTCTTGACACTGCAGTAATAGAAAGAGGGAGTTTTGGTAATTTTTTTTGATGGTAATATCAGGATAACCCAACCCAATTCATGTTGACTTTCTCTTATACTCATGTAGTACAGTTAATATCCTTTTGTATTATTGGTCTAGATCTTCTTTACATTGTGGGTGTATGATGCCTGTATGAGATGGAAAAAACAGGAGAAAGCATAAACAGCTCAGGCAGCTGGAAGCGCATCTTAAATAGATTTAGACTAGAAATAATGTAGTTTTTTCTTTTTTTTTTTTCATTGTGATAATTATCTAGTCATTAAATTTTCATAGGAGGCTAGTGGACTAAAACTCTTTAGATCAAAACTATTCATATCTCACGTACCTTTGCCTGGGTTTGGTAATGAAGACCCTGATGATGAAATCTTGTTTACTGTGTGCTGAATATAGACTAAGTATATTTGTTTTCTGTTTTCAGCTTCAGGTCCATGCTTCCCTGGTAAATTTTGGGCTACTTCAATGAACAACAAAAATTATTTCTAAAAAATTATTCATGTAGTATTTTATACAATGGCCTACATATATGAAGAAGCTTGGATCAGGTTCTGTTATAGGAGTTTTGAAGGTCCATGAATGGGAAAAACCTTTGAAACTACTTTTCTAGTGAATTAATGGTGGGGTTTTGCTTTAAAATTTATTCAGCAATTTTTATTTCATCCTTTGGAAAGGAGGAAAAAGAGCCTGGGTCTCCTTTCTGTTCTAGTTAGAAGGTGCTCCAAGGAGTGCCTTGAGGCAGCAGTGACCCTTGAGTGTCTGTGGCATTCCACAGGACAGTTTTGTCTTTGGCCTTTGGCACATTCTCTGTGTCAATAATCACTCTGAGGATCTTACTGGATAGTCAGAGAAACTTGGTTTCAACTGACTAATTGCACAGACTACCACAGACATCTAGAATATGCACCCAAAGGATGAAAATATTGTAATATTGCTGTAGTGATCTTTTTTTTAATTTAGGGTTACATAACTGTTACATGGTGATGAAAGTTTTCTTTCAGTGTAAAATGTTTTCGTTTGTTTTAAATTTACTCCTTCCCTGGTCCTGTACTGACAGGCTTCATGTCTTTGGATTCAGTTTGACAGAAGAGAGCTTATTTCCAGCCTTTGCATTTGTTATCCATTAGCTAGAAGGATTTTCCTAAGAGAGTTATTTAAGCATGAAGGTCTTATAAGTTAGTTTGCTTACATGTTGTTGTTGGACCAAAATAATGGATTGGAAATACTTGCAGAAAGATGCAAAACTTTATATGAACATCCACAGTTTTCAACCTTATGATTATCCCATAGCCACGATCTTACTCAATTTCTCATATAAAAGCAGTGTGTTGGGATTTTTTTTGTCCTTTTCTTCTCTTTATGAGAAGAAAAGGGAATTTACTAGACTGTTTTTGTGGTTCTCACAACGTAGTTTGGTGGTTTGGGTTTCATTTGGGTTGTTTTTTTGAAACAAGCGACATTGTTTTTCTCATGCCAGGCTGTTTGGCTGCAGTAATACTGGGGTCTGAGGAGTATCCTTCAGGTGGAAAATGAAGAAAATTTAATAATGCCATCAGACTCAGAGGGATCTTAAGTTTGCTCAAGGTCTGAGATAAGGATAGCACAACATGACCATAAATCTGTTGCCTATAGTGTGTTGACCAAGTGTTTGGATTTGTGCAAAACAGAAAATGTCACATTTCAAGGAGCTACTGTACTGTAATTCAGTTGCTTAAAACACTGTCCACATTCTATTTCTGAGTTTCAGAGGACATGTTCATCAAAAATTTCAACATTTAGAGGAAAAGAATTTTATTCTTTAAAAATGAGAAAGCTGCAGTTTTTCAAAGTAGTGGAGATTTGCTTTGACTTCTCAAATCTGAAAAAAACATCTTTGAAGAAGAAATGACTGTTGATAATGGGACACATTATCAACATATTAAAAGGCTGGTCTACAGTCCTAAATATGTGGCAGTGGTCATTATAAAGTCAATTGTTTATCCTTAAAAGCTCTTTTCTTTCCAAATTCTTCCCAGTTCAGTGAGAAAGAATTCTTTATTCTGCAGTATATATTTTTTTCCATATTTTAATCAGTGCAATGGATATTTTACATGTGAAAGAAATTTCAGCAGAGATATAGTTCAGGCAAATTGAGATAGAGCAAATTGTGATATTTTAGGATCATTTTGGTATACCTTAGGTCTTCAGAACAAGATGAAATTATTTTCACCTAGTAAGAGGATCGTGCCAATCATTTAACATGCACATGAATACCAAAACAGTAAAATCCTCTGAAGTCAATGGCAAAATGTTTCACGGATACTAAAATGTTATTCAGTGAGTTTTGAGAAAACGTGTCAAATTTTCTCCTGCAGTATTTATCTTAAAATAATGTTTTAAATGTGGTACAGAGACTGCAGAGAATAATGTGGCCAGCCAGCCTGGGGTTGCCAGCCAGCAATTCACAATGTCAGAGGGAGAAGGTGGCACTTACAGCTTACCTTACAAGTAGTGCAACTACATAGCAGAAAATAGACTGGAAATACTATTTATACCTCAAAACCTGATAGTATCCTACCACTACAATAATGGGCTTGTACCAGGTATTTTTTGACAAGTATGTTGGCCTGATGATTCCCCTGCACTGTTGCGGTGTTTCATTGCTCTTTGTTTGCATGCAGTGGGACACATTTTTATTTGCTAAGAAACTTAAGAAATTTTTAAAATGTTGCAGGTTTAGCAAAGCCAATTAAAAACTGTAGAAAAAAAGTTTGGTATTTGTTCAGTTTTACAGCTTATTGTAGAGGAGGTCTGTTCCTTGCAATACAGAAAATACACCCCTTAAGTCCTGAGCTTTGTGTGGCTATTGACAACGTTCTAGGAGAAGTCACTAAACAGCTTTAATTACTACATACAGAAGTCTGGTTTCCTTCTCCCCTGAGACCCAGAGGTGAAACAATGTATATTAAACTCTTAGCAGAGTCTGTAATCTGTTCACTCCCCGCCGTTTGCTCCTTCCTTCTCCTTCAGCACCCTTTCACAGCCTAGCTTCCACAGTGCTCTCTCAAGGGTGATTCAGCTTACTGTAATTTCATCGCTGGTAGTTCTGTTTTATTTAATGGGATTTGTTTTACTTTGCAATATTACTTTAAGCTCTGATCTGTTGTAAGGATAAAGATGTTATTATGACAGTGTTAGCTTGTCTGTAAATTACAGTGCCTTGAGGATTGCATTTTGAGACTACATGTAAACACTTTACAGAGCTAATAACATAGATACCATATGTAAAGCTTGAAAAATATTTAAGTCGGGAACATTTGAAGGAATAAAACAATCAAAAGGCTTTTTGGGGGATAATGCAGATTACACTGAATTGTCTTAACTCAATGTACAGGTTTTAAAACACAACCAATGTACCATCATCCATTTTCCCTTTTCTTCTTGCTTACCTACAGTTTATTTCAACTATTCTAATCTGTTTCCAGCAGAATTCCTTTACAGTAATTGACGAGATCTCTGGGATAATGTCTTTGGAACAATAACCTTTCATTTAATGCAACAATCATTTGTCATTTTTGTTAACAGGCTTGCCTATGAGAAAAACAAAAATTCTACCAAAATGAAAACAAACAAGCTAGTTAGAGCTGTTTAGACAGAAATGTATCACTTTCTCTGCTGGCAGTAATATTGCCTCAAGGTTTCTGTTGACTCCAATAGGGTGTTTTAATACCTTTGCAAGGGAAATTACTACGAGGTTGCAGTTGGTAGTTTGAGTTACAGTGAAACTGAAGTGTATCGGGGGGTACTACTAATGCAGTATTTTTGGTGTAAGACTTTCTTTGGAAACTGAAACACAAGCCCGGACTATGATCCCTGGATGATCTTGGAGGTCTTTCGTAACCTGAATGGTTACGTGATTCTCTCATCCGAACCCAAAGTTAATTTTCCTGAGGAATTAACTCTGAAGTTAATGGTGTCACTTGTTTGAGTAAAGGACTCTCCCTGCAGCTGCCAGCGCCGGCAGGTCCTGGTACTGCAGCTCTGAGCAAAGCCACCTGGAGATCAGCGACAAATTACTTGCACATTGTTTTGGTGACCCTATCTGAGCACTATCACTTAAATCCACCTCCTCACATCTACCTCTATATTTTCTTTGTTCCCAAGTCTATTTCTTGCTGTCAAGGAATCTGAAGACTTGGAACTAGAGCTGGAATCATCAGAAAATGGCACACACTGTGTTACTGTCCTTCTCCAGCATGAGGCTGAATGGCACTGTGGTTTCCTATATAGAAAGTGTCTTTTGTGAGATTGCCTCTTTGTTTAAACAAAAAGAGAGAGAGGGAGAGAATGAAATATACTATGGAATACTCAAGCAGATGCTTGGCATTATATTAACACATGTATTATGGCGTATCATGTAATGGTACACTGTGGGGAATAGTAATGAATAGTTTGGAGCACAATAATGTGCATTGTTGATGTTTGTTAAAATAAAGATATTCAATTTATAATAAAAGGGATTAAAAGCTTAATTCATGACTATGTTAATATTTGTCTGTAAGTACACAGATAAATGGTAACGTACCTTATCACATTAAACACCTGCACGTACAAGTTCCCCTGCTGAGATCTCCATGGGATTGTATGTTTTACAGAGCTTAAACTTTCATTTCCCAAAATAATGATATCATTCATTTACAGATATAGATAGGCTCTTCTTACTCAAACTCTATCCTGAAATGAGAATTGTTACTTCAACTACAAAAATGTGGGATTAATTACCACAGTGATTGCCTGCTGCATCATCTGATGGTATTTGTATATAGAATTTATATATTTTGCAACAATCTGATTGCCTGACAGAAGTGAATTAAGACTTTCTAAAATACACTGCTGCTAAAGGTAAATGATACCTCCAAAACAGATGTGATGAGCCAGGCAGTGGTGGCAAACAGATCTCATCTCAACACACATCTCCCAGTGTCTTCCCCATATTTCCCACATGCCATCCTCTGTGAACAACAGAAAAGAATGTGTGTTTGTGAAGAAAATGCATAATTAAGGAGGTGATTGATGTCTGAACTATTTCATTGTTTAGCTCTGCAGTGCAAGTGTTTACAGGCATACTGGAGGCCTGTGCAGTCTCAGTGTATATACGTGGAAGCTTCCAAAGGACAAAATGTCAGCAGAAGCACCCACCATATTCCTCTCCATGAAAAACATAATGCAAAATAAAATGGTGATAATTTAGACCCTCTTTGCTTGCCAACTTTGCTAGAAGTAGGAATAGAAAAGGAAAACTGCTATGAAAGCCAAACTAAAAGTGAGATGGAACCATTCTGGGCAGTCACCAAACTGGGCACCTTGAAGGATTTGTCAGCATGAGGACAGTTCAAGGAAATCCTGTAGGCACAAAACAGGAGCATCTTTCTAGGGAGGGAAAAATAATTTTGGAAATGAAAAGAGGTAGCCAGAGGTCAAACAAGGCTTGATATTTCCATCTAAAGGCTGTGCTAAAGTGGGGGAAAGAACTAATTTCAAAATACATTTCCTGAAATATATTTTAAAGAAGGTTTCCTCTTATTCTTTATATGAAACCAGTACATCAGTTTAGTGAGTTCTAAACACAATCACAGCTGCTTATGGAGTAAGCATTTTATTTAAAGATTTGGTGTGAAAGACATTTTCCAGGCACTCCCAGGCTGTATTATATAGTCAGAATATCCTGGCTAACACACATACAGCCAAACTGTGTAACACTCTTGATCTTGCTATCTTGTCCTCTCCTCAAGTGGGTCTCATAGACAACTCGTGGCTTCTAATCCTCTCCCCAGTGTCTTGTGTCAGTTCTACAGAACCACTGCCTCCATCCCACTCTTTATCCCACACACACTCTTATTTCAACTTGTCCTGCCAGGCACACTATTTAACATATTTTCTCTTGACTAACATTTAAATAACAAAGTGCAGTTTATTAATTGACTGCCCTTTTTAGTACTTCCTTTGCTTTTGATTCTGCAAGTATATTCTCAAAGAAAAGGAAGAATCTGTGTTTTAAATATATATATATATATATTTTTTTTTTAGCATGTATTTAAGTGTTGGATGCTAAAGCACAATGGTGAGATTGTGACTCTCTTGGCTGTGTCAGATGCAGTTGTTTAATATATGACCACAGTCAGAATTTTAGTTCATGTTGTGTTGTGAAAATTAACCCTCTCCAAGTGTGTTTTGTGCATGTGTGTCCGTGGCTTGTGTGAAGGAATGACCATCTAATGAAACAGGAGAACCAGGGAGTTTATCACTTGAATGTTCCCTCGTACCTCCTGAAGTAGCTGTTTGTTTGAGGAACACTTTGCATATATCTTGCAAATATGTGTGTTAGAAGGCATTTTGCATAGGGAGGGGTGTGTGAGACACTCATCTTGGACTGGAAGATGCCAGCTAAACCTGATAGAAGGCTGTGATTCTTTGGGACAACAGCAGGAGGCTGGGAGAAAGAAATTTGAGGGTTTAGAGTTGTATAGTCACCTCTACTCCAGCAACTGCCACTTAAGTCTTGGTATCCACCCATTAAAAAGAGAAATTAAAGAATTAAACCTTAATTCCTCTAAGTAGAGCAATACCAAAGGTAATTTTTCCACACTTTTGTGTTTCCTGCCTTGCTCCTGGAGGTCATGGTGGTGGTCCTCCACATCCTCCCTCTCCCCTGACTCAGTGGCAAGGAGACTACCACTGCTGACACCCAGGTCTTGGAACTTGTGAGGATTTTCTGTGTGTCAGACTTGAAAGTTCATTGACATTTTCCAGAAGATTAGAACGAAGTGGAGAGGACAAGGAGGCACAGCAGCAGTAGGAAAGCACACAAGTAGGAAAGACAAAACCTCCTGGTCAACCTGGTCCAGCAGATCTCCCTGTCATGGCTAGTCATATTACTCAACCTCTTTATTTTTAGCTGTCTCATGAAACTCCACATTTCCATGTAGTGTAAAAAGCAATCTTCTCATTAAGTCTCCATTTTGTATCTTAGATACATTTCAGCAAAACATTTGAGCAAAGCAAGCTTTGATTTTTCACATTCCCACTCCAGTTCATGCTCTTCTGAGCATTCCTTCTTCTGGCTATGCCTAGTAACTAGAACTTGCTCCCAACACCATTCTTAGTGGGGTGATGCATTTGAGATCCTGGGTAAACCAGAAACTTGTTAGCAATAACTTAGAAGCAAGAGCATAATAAATCTAAGTTGAGCTCTAAGTCTTGCTGTTGCTGTTTTTCCACAGACTTGAATCTATTTGTGTAAATGCAGACTTTAGAAAGTGTCCATCACCTGAGAACTAACACACCACAAAAAGACTGATGCCTCTTATTTCATCAGAATTTCTTTAGATGAAGTGACACAACCCTCACATTTCCCTGCACAGGGCAGCTGACAAAGGGCCCACTGCAGGCTGGGAATTTAGGATAAGCCACGCTCTGTGCACCATTAGGAGACCTCTCTGTCTCAGAGCAGGTGGGCCAAGAGGCAGGAGAACACAAACTGGCAGGGTGCTGAGACACTGGATCACCCTCATGAAAAAGAGCTGAATTTGGGCTTTCCCTGGCTTCTGCAAGGGCTTGGCTGCTGCAGCACCTCCCAAGGATTCTCACTACCAGTGAAACTGTAAAGAAATGTGTCATGTCACACAGTTTTTGGGATGATGAAACAACGTCACTCAGAGACAAAACTGTGACAAGACAAAGATTTCCCCTTAGCTATGACCCAGAAAGTTTTGAATGCTATGAAGAGCCTCTTTGATCTGCTTGCTCCTGCATGCATGCTCCGAACATGCAGATGGACTAAGAATATGATTTTTTAAAAATCTAACAAGGGAAACTCTACTGAGAACACTTGGTTTAAAAAACATCCATATTTATCCCTGTTTCTTATGTATTTAAGTGATAAGATTAATAAAATACCTTTGTTACATATTAAACACCCCCACTAATCTATAGATTTGTTAAATAAAAATTTATTTTCTCAATAATTATATTTTCACACTTTTTTCAGAAATAAGACTGCATAAATTTATTTTAGTTTTCAGTTATTTAAAATTTCTCTTTGTCTTTTAAAAATATATTTTCAATTTTAATTTAAAAACTTTAATTAGAGTGTCTTTTATCTATGTCTGATAAATTTGGGGAACGATGCTGGAGACATTTTCAAATCATATTCTATTAAAATAAATATGTTTCTGAGTGTTAAAAAACTGCTAAAAACCTCCCTATTTACTCTAGTATTTTAGATCTTTCTCTGAATGTATATTTTTTAAGATACCTACTGTTGTTTGGAGGAAGATCAGTTTCTTTTTCCCCCCTCCCTTATTTCTGCAGAATGACTTTCTTTTAAACACTGGAACTTTTGTTATGTTAATCAGTCAGGGAACATTTCCAATTCAATTTTACCTGAGCGCTGGTCAGCTAGAGTTTCCTTTGTTTGATGTCCCTTGAGTCTTCCCTTGTCTTTTAAACTGTAATTTAGTTGGAGCTGCTGTCAATTTACTCCGTCCATTACATTTGCCGTGATATTCCAGACATTGTCTTCTATTCAGTCCTAGAGAAGTTTCTTGACCTAAACAAAGTGTGCAGGGTAAAATCCTATAGAAATTGGAAGTACAAGCACAGAACTCCTGTTTGTCTATGTGCTATACATGCATACAAATAAAATTGTAGCTAGCTACCAAGATTATTGCAATTTTGTTTTTAATCTAACAGATCCTTACACTCAAGACAGCTACCAAATGGTAATTAATTAGGATTTTCAATGAAGTGGACATGTGCTATACAACTAGGCAGCCAGCTTTCTCTCTGCTCTGCCATGCCTCTGTAGTAAGGGGATTTTAAACTCTGCCACTTTATAACCCCACAGAACAGACCATAACATTAAGAGGTGGGATTTTTAAATTGTAATTACCAACTATCATGGAATTCCACAAACAGAGCAATTTTCTTGCCCTTAGTCCATATCAGCAAAGTGGGAAAGTGTTGCTTTGAGCAGTGGCTTTCAGTGGGACAAGAGAACAAGCTCCAGAAAAAGGGTGTTGGAGCCAATTGAACTACTACATTGAGCTGCCTTGACTGATGGTGATGCCAATGTCTGTGGCAGCAGAAAGGGAAAGTATTGCCTGCATGAGCTTCCCTGCGAGTCTGAAAAATTTTGCATAGGGCTGTAAAGCTCCAAGGTAAACCACTGGAATGCTATGTCCTTCCTGCAGTTGAATGTCAAATAGGAGAATAAAACTTCCAACCCATGGAATAAGAGACAGTAGGGATTTTGTGAAGCTCAGGAGAGAAGGAAACAGTTGGAAGTATATCATACATGTCCCTCTGTGGCTCCACAGGCATTACAGAGAAAATGAATTGTCTTTTCTACAAAGCTTTCCAGCCTGACCAGGATAGCTCTTAGAGAACCCTGCTTTGCTCCCACGCCTTGGGTGGGCAGCAGGTTTGGTGTTGGCAGCTGGATGCTTTGGAGAAGGTTCCTGAGAGCCCTGAGGTTTGGCATTCATGTTGAGTCAGGGGCCGAACCCCAATCCTCTGGCAGAGTGCTCTGGGAAGTTCTGTGATGGCATCATCAAGGGCTTCCTGTTGTTCTGCATCCAGTCCATTTGGGGCGCTATCAATCCATCCCCAAAAGGCTACAGGTCCACATTCCCCAGGAACAGGAGTCTCCCATTTCAAGCAACAGCCATATGGCCTGATCTTGCATTGCCTGGTCACATGCAATTCCTCTTGTGTTGAAATTGGTTCTAATGGTTGCAGATAAATGCAACCTCCCTTGGCTCCATGAAGCCAAGTGAGGTTGCATTTATCTGCATTGACTCATGAACAAAGGTCAGTCAGTTTCAGAAATGGCTCAGTGTTTCTGGATATTCTGGTCAGGATCTCTGCTTTTCCCATTTGGTTTTATATGTACATCTGTAGGCAGCTTTTCCCCTTGAGGATAGGCTTTGGGAATGTCTTTAGGACAGCCAAATAATTAAGCTGTCAATTTATTCCTTTGCCCCTGGTGTGAAGCTTAAAATAGGAAGTGATCAATAGTTAATGACAGAGAGGATGGAAGAGCAGGAGCTGCCTACCTTCTGCACACAGGCTTGACAAGGTGACTGCTCTGACTGTGTGCAGACACTTGTACTGCCCTAACCTTCATCAGCATTGCTTGTTGCAATTAACATGGGTCTTCCCCAGCATTTACCTTCCATCACTCACTCAGCACAAACAATTCTCAGATTGTTCTCTTTTGTAAATTGTACGTGGTACCCGTAATTTGAAAAGGCTGAATTGTGGATTTCTTTTTCTAATCTGTTGGGTTGCTTTTGGTTTTTCTTTTAATAATGATGGGAAATGGTCTGTGTGCTTGGTTTAATTGCATTCAGTCTCAGGAATGGATATGCCTGTGTTCTGTACATGCTGCATATCTGAACTGTGTGTCTGGATTTGCATTTCATTCTGTGTACAATCAATGAAACTCACTTTAAAAGCCACGGCAAAATTGTTATGAATGGATGATGTGGGTTTACATAAGTCCCTGCCTTTTGCCTTTTGCCCAGGCCTCTGGCAGCAGGCAGTTACATTACTGAGGTGGCCAGCACCCTGAGACACACTCCCATTCATAAGTTCTTTAATAATGGCAGGTTCAGTTTTATAGAATGAATTAGTTATTTAATAGACACAAAACTAACAGACAAAAGACTCAAAACAGACTATTGCTACACAGAAATAAGACAAAAAGGAATACTATTATTATACACACAGGGTTAAAGGTACCATTAAATTTACAGCTAGTTAAGAAATAGTATAGCTTAGGATCCAATATTTCTTACCACCAAATTGTTGAAGGGGCACACATCAAAATCCTTTTCCTCAATTTCCAGAAAAGTAACCATGAAGTTACATCCAAACTTCAGGGGGAGAAATTGTCTTGCATGATCCCAAGGAGAGTGTGAGAGACTTCTGCTTCTGTGATAATCCATGTGGGCTTTTATAGCCATAAAGAACCATGCATTTTTGTCACCAATGTTTTCTTTTATCTCTTTCCACATCTGCTCCCATACCAAGATGTGTACTCAGGGCTGGGGTCGAGAATCTCAGGTGCCTGGAGGTGACCCCTTGCTGGGCTCTCTGACCCCTTGCTGGGCTCTTAATCTGGTCTGAGTTATCTCTTCCAACTGCCCCAGCCATGAGAGAGAGGAGGACATCTGGCCATAAACAAAAAAGGAGAGCAGTTTCTGTAGACTGATTCTCTAGGTGGGACAGCTAAGACAGGACAATGCAGAAGCTGAGCAGTGAGCCTCAGGGACACCCTTCAGTCCAGGCGGATTGGGAGGTTCCCTGCATCCACAGACTTTCTGCAGGGGGTCTGTGAGCTCGGGTAATTTATCCTCACTTTGATGTGACTGGGGTCTGTAAACAGAAGGGACAAATGCATAACCAGGCCTAACCTTGGTTAATGGGAGTTTTGTGATTGATTTTGGCTAAGCCAGAGTTTAGCATGTTTATATTTAAGGGAAGCTCAGATCCTGATGGTGTCTGATGTTTACTGTCTAAGGCCAGCATTGGTTCTTGCCTGTGCTTAGCATAATCTTTAAAAATGCTTTTTTCTGGTTGCTGCATAAACAATAGAGGCTGGTTACTTATAGGGAACAGTTACTCACATGAGAAGAGTAGTTCCACACCAAAGAGATGATTTATTTCTATTCCACCATTTATCTGGGCTATGAAGTATACTAATTATTTTATTCTCTCACAGCATAGCTTGCAATGTAAATACATGTTGGATGTATGTGGGGTTTTGGCAACACAATTTCAATGTATTTTGTCTGGGATTTTTTTGCTGCTTACAAAAACATCAAGAAAGGTGTTTTATTATCTTTCAAACCTGACAGTGCTATCACAATGTATATATTAAGGAAAAGATAAAATACCTAATTATAACAAAAAGAACTACTATTAAACCAGTTTATGGTTATATCTTCAATAATATGGGCTTTTTTTTGGCAAAGTGAACTGAGAAGTACTATCAATGCTGCTTGTGTACCAAATTCTAAATAAGGGGAAAGGATGTGTCACAAAGGCTTTGAGTGTTGTTAACTTTGTAAAATGACTGTAAAATAGCTTGTGTGAATTATGGTTAATATTTATTGGGTGGCCTATTTTAAAACATCAATGGAAGGAAGTCACATTTTAGGTTAGTACAGAAGGAAAATAAGTTAGACTTTCTGAGGGGGAAAAAAGTCATCTCTGCTGAAACCAAAAATTGAGTGCACCTTGCCAGTTTTGGCAGAACAACTGTTTTTCCCTTTTTTCAAAACAGTTCAAGTTATATTTCAGAATATAAATCGTTTAAAAAATAAGCTGAGATGAATTTTCCCCCCGTTGCTGAATTTCATCTGAACTGATGACAAAGGCTGAGCAAGGACACCTGCTCAGCTCCTTTGTAATTAAATCTACAAGTTTCTGCCATGCCTCTGTACCAGCCTTCCCTGGACACCCACTGGGATCATATGTTGGGAAGAGGCAGCAATGGCAGTACAAGAGAAATAGAGGGCAGGCTGTGTCATAGATAGCCTGGGAAACTCCAGTAGTGCCAGGCACTGATGGCTGCTCAAGGAGTCTAATGGTTGACTTTGCCCTTAGGTTCCTCTTGTCCTCTTCTACAGCTGTTTCTTCATCCTCCCAACAGCACTTGCTTTATCATTTGTATAATTGCCATATCATAATTAGTGTTATTTCTCTTGTCCTAACCTTGCTGAAGTGATATTTTCCCAGAATTGCTTTTCCCAATACTCCTTCCTTCAAGCCTTCATCTCAGTATTCCTGTCACTGCTGGCAATGAAGCAAAGCTGGGTTTAACTGTAGTGATGTGTCTAGTGCATCCCAGAATCCTGGTTCCTTAAGCATATAGAGGTACTCTGGATAGTATATGAGCATGCTGGACAGTCTGCCCTCTGACTGTGTGCCAGACTTGCATTTGATGGAGAATAAAATGTTGGAAGAGAAGGGGAAATCCGTGTTTATCAAGCAGTGTATTGCAGCCTAAAAGAGCACTCACTGAGATGCACTTTGGGCCTGTAAACTCCTGCATCCCTCAATTCATATTTAAGGAGAGTCATCAAGGGTCAGTTCAGGACATCCTTGGATATGTTATTGCTGTTGTTTTGGTGTCGTATGTTTGGTGTTCAAAAAAAAAAAAAAACATTCTGGAAATCATCTCTTCCTTATCATGAGTGTGTGGCACTTTTTAGTCTCACTGTGACTGAATCAAAAAAAAAGAGTCCTTCCTGTGTGACTTTTTGCCACTTGGCAAGGGTTTTCCAAACCTGATATGGTTCAGAAAATAAATAAATGCCTGTTTAGCAGACCAACCAAAACATACAAGCCAGCTGAGTTTCTTCCTAGTGCACACCTAAATGTATTCTCTATCAGAAAGTAGCAATTATTTAACACATCATGTAGAATGCCATCAGAGAGAAAAATGTTTGTTGTGCTGCCCAATAGAACATGCTGGAGCACCTGTTTCATATCATGAAACCATTTCTAATTGCTACCAGCAAAGTGAGAGTTGAAATGTCATCATTAAATCTACTTCTGCCACTCATGTATTTGTTGCAAAAAATCCCTAGGGAGGAGAAATAAAACGGTAAAAACATATCCATTCATTTTCCAGTATCTTGAATCTTTGAGCCATAGAAACAAGCAAACATTGATACTATGCATAGTCATAGAGCTGATAGCACTTCCATGACTTTACTCTGACAAATAGTCATTAAATACTCTTTCTTTTCTTCTGGAAGATGATAACACAGTGATATTTTCAAAAAATCTCACATTGTTCTATTACCTGTCTTGGGCACTACTCCTTGTAAAAAAAGAATTTCCTGTATTATTTAAATTGTTTCTATGTCAGTAAGTAGCTTTGAAGCAATTCTTTTGTGCTCTAGGGTCCTTAAATTGCCGTTATAGTAGATATCCACCTTTGCCTATAACTAGATGGGATTTGGGCCTCAGGCTTTCATGCTGCAGCCTGGGCAAAGGCAAACTATGTACTCAGGAAATCCATGCTTTTCTATTGCATTTAATGAAATTTTGGTCCGAGTGAAAATACTGCTAGAAACTCATTATTAGAAGAAAACAGTGACATAAGAGGCTCTGAGGCACCTCTATGTAGCAATGAAGCAGGGCCAGACTTGCAGCCCAGTGGAGCTGTCTGGTGCCTCTGCCCATGTTAAAGAGTAAGGCATGATCTGAGATGCTTTGTTTGAGTGTGAGGCCTGGTACAACTGCACTGAATGTACAGAAGTTATTTTTCTCAGGGCACATCATCTTATCCCTAGTTCAGGAAGAACCAATAGCATATGGTCTGAAAAAAATATTTCAAAGGCCTTACCTTGGTTATTCAAAGCTGTCCATGGTTATCATCTTTTATTCCTAGAGGGTGCAATTCCTCTAGCCATGGTCCCTCCATCCTGTTCTTAATACATTTAAAGTGGGGAGAAGGATAATGCTTAGCCTGGGCCACATTTTCACGAGATGGGAGTATGACACTTCTCTCCCAAACAGTAACAAAACTTCTCACCACTTCTATTGCTGACTGACAAGCTTACTGCTTTCAATGGGTTTGTTCTCATTATTTCTATAAAGAAGAGAATGTACAGAATACAACATTTCTGTTTCTATACCTTAAAGGAGTGCTGAAATACTCTAACACTAAAACCACATGTTGCACCTTGACAGGCATCAGTTGGCTAAATAACAGATTGGACTAAGGAGGTGACATGCAGCTATAAAAAGGGTGAATTTGATATGACTGGCATGGTGAGTCAACAAAAAGTTTCCAAGTGGGTGATGGCTTCACAATTGCAGGCTAAACCCACTGTTCTAAGAAATGCTAGGAAAGCTTGGTGAGTGACTTGGAAGAGAGCTCCAGAGTGGTGTCCATGACTGGGTCTTTTAATCTAAAATGACATGGGAAACAGAGGAAAAGTGGGTAAATCCAAAATTAAGAGCTCACATGTGGCAGAAAGGCTAGTGATACAATGTACAAAGATGATGTTTGAGAGAATTTTTGAGTGATAGTTCCGGAGTTATTTTGGCAGGGGGTTGTGCAGTATTTACTGTATGCACTGTTTGAACAGGACTGTTTACTGATAATCCCAATTTACCTCCTAAATTCCCCACTGAATCCTAAAACTCTTTCTTACTCTGCTGTGAACTGGGAAACAATTATTGCCACCAACAGCAAAGGTCATATATGCGATTGCTATTTTCTTTCTAGGGCAGGTGGTTTCCAATATTTCCCTTCAAGCCAGTCCTTCTATGGTGAAACAGAAGGGGGAAAAGAGATGATTCTTATGGCCACCAAAGGAAGCACATGAAGGGCTAAATTTTCTCCTGCCATTGTCCTTCTGTACTGTTCTAAAGCTCCACTGCTGGCTTGGCTATCTTGTGGCAGGGCACAGCCCCATTATTGCCGAGGCAGCACAGGGACAGGTCCAGACAGCCACATGCCGGGGGTCATGAGCCAGTTCCTGGCTCAAAGGTGTGCAGTCATTTTAGCAGCAGTGACAGGAAGCATGGCTATGCTGCCTCTAGGCTGCTGCATGATCCTGGGTTGCTGGCACAGTGGAGTTGCATTTTATTTTGGCTCAGGAGCATGTGTTTGAAACCATCGCCCTTTTGACACCATGTAATGCTCTGTGGTTGCCACTGCAGAACAACCTCGTAGTATGTGGATTCTTTTTGGATTAAACTGGAAGATGGATTCTGGGAGTCACCTAATGCTCTCCAATCACTAATAGGCATGTTGCATCTTGGAGCAGGACAGACCAAGTCTGAAATAAAACCACCTGAAGAGTGCAGACTTCAGATCCCCTGCACCAGCTGCTTCCCCTAACAAATCTTCATCCTGCTTGTTCAGTAATCACAGCTTATATGATCAGCAGGGCAAGGAGAAACACATGGATTTTTTCTGTAAAGATGTTTCTCTCACAGTATACTTAGCAAAGTGCAAAGCACCTTGGCTGCACCAGCACATTGCAGGTCAGATGCCTATTGTGTTTTTTATAGGTGGGTTTGGTACACAATAGATGAGCATTTTATGGTTATATGCATATGTGTGTGTATGCCTGTATGTGTATATAAACATACACAAACCTACTGTTTGGATGTTTTATAACATAAGGTAATGTACCAGATTTTAATCACAGGATCCCTTTGTCACAATGCAAAACAAATTGGAGGTAAAAGTTGTTACAATAAAACATCCATCCTGGAGCTTTTTAGAGGAACCTGTTTAAAAAGGTTAAAGAAAGCAATTATCACAACCCTAATTTACAACTACTTGGCAATAAGAGTTGCTTTTCAATGAACCATTTATTCATGATCTGCTGCTTCACACTGCAGGATTCTTCTTGACTAGGTTAGAAAATGTAATTAATAAATGATAGGATTATTTATGGTTCACGGTGCCAGATTGGGAAATACAATGATATACAGAATGAGCTAAAAATTATTCTTACAAGCAGCATCTTGGTTTTTAACCCATGGATTGGATTGTCACATTACTTGATATGGTGTGGTGAACTCCTGATGGTATTCATCGGACGTTATTTTGTTTGTCATCCTAGCTGCTCTGAGTGACAATAAAAATGGACATGCTCCTTTGAGAACAGACTTAATGAACACTGACATGCTAATCTGTTTCTAGTTGAGGTAGGGTGGCATTTGTGGTTTTGCTTAGTTTGACTGTGCTAGTGGTTATCTCAAAGCCCCAGTAGAACCTGGAAGATGCTTATATTTCATAAACATAAAGTGATCCTCTTTGATATTTTATTCTTGTAATGCTAGTTAACAAAACACACCTGCTAAATACAGACAAGCTTTCTCAATTTCAAGTAGCAAAATTATGCTAAAATGGAATGATGTCAGCTCTAATGTCTTTATTCATGGGCAAAGTGCCTGGCTGTGTGTGACTGAAGTTGAAATTTTGCTATGACCTTCAAAACCTGTAGGATCCAGGCCTAAGAGGAAAAGGATCCCAACTGATAATTAATATAATGAGTGTTATTAATTATTAATTATTAAAAGTGTTCACAAGGAGAAGAATATGTTATGCACTGATCTATACACAGTCCAATAAAAAATCAGCATAAAACCTGAATGTGAGATACAGTGGCTGTCTGCCATAGTTCCTACTGATAATGTACTGGAGCTAATCAGTGAAAATCTAGAGTTTAGGTCTAAGTTGAAATGTACGGAGGACCTGTTCAGTTTCCATTTATTCTCAGCTTGGATTGCTTTTAAAATGTTTTCCTGTAGTAATTAGGATTGCCAACAATGATTCTAGAACGTATGTGCCTGTAGCTGATACTTCCAGAAGTGACCTACTAAGAGAATTAAAAAATGCCTTTAGGTTTTGATGATGATTTGAATCCCATGGCTTTAGAATTTCAAATGTCAAATGACACAGGATATGTGAATAATGGATGAAACCCAGGAGATTTACAGAATCACAGAAGGGTTGAGGTTGGAGGGCGTCTCTGGAGGTCATTAAGTGCAAACCCCCTGCTCAAGCAGGTTGCCCAGGACCACTTCCAGATAGGTTTTGTAGATCTTCAAGATTGATCTTCCTCAACCTCTCTGGACAACCTCTCCCAGGATAAATTTATACAGATTTAATTGTCATAAAAACATTTAATTTTAAATATGGGTAAGCTTATGCTTTCCTATGTGTGTATTTGCATACAGATGCAAATGTTAAAATACTGGAATTTGATTTTTGCTCTTAGACAGAGATAAATTTATTACAACATTACTGGGTTATAGTTATAAACACTAATTTAAGCTCAAGTACTTCCTCTTCTCTTGGAAGCAGTGGTGCCTCCATTTACTCCTAAGGGTCCTCTGATTTTGTTTTAGATTAAAAGTAAAATTTGAAATGTAAAATGGATGCTTGGATTTATGAATACATATACAATAGAAAATATCAAAAAATAGAAAGGTTTCAAAAATGAAGGTGAAATAACAAATCTTGATGAAGTGGGGAAAATATCTTGCTTTTTTTTTAAGCTTCAAAAATTTTAAAGAATTGAAACACAGTATACTTTGTCCAGTTTCCTCAAGAAGTTACTCCTCTTCATCTGTTGTCTTTTTTAATATACCAAACATACATGAATGAATGTGTAAAAAGGCTCTACCTTTTGCAAATCTTGCTCTTGGAGTCTGCAGGCTATTTGAACTCTGTCATGCCATGTTCTCCTTTGTCCCAAGGTTTTTGTATTTTTTGTAATCTGGAAGGATATACACGTCTGCTCCTGTGATATGGGGTGTTATAGAGAGAACCAGCTGTTTTTCAGCCTTCTCCAATGTCTGCAAGGAGTTTCTTTCCTTGCTAAATTGTAGTCTTTTCAATATTCACCAAAAATTTCTCATGTACTGCTATTTGAGCATCTTTGTTTCTTTGTAGTGCTTCAAGCATTCATAGTTTAGGGAAAAATTTTTTCTTTCTTGTTTGTACCTGTTTGTCTTTCAGTCCTCCTTTTGCATTGACCCAGTTTATGAGAAACAGAGAATTAATCCAAAATCCTTTGAATTAGTTCTTCTGGATACACACATAATTTTAATTCTCCCTTCTATAAAGAAGTAGAAAGACCATTGTTCTTCTAAGCTTGTCTTCTCAGACTTCAAAGAGCAATGAGGAACATACGAAAGAGGAAAGTTGGGATTATTTTTTCCTTGCAAGCATTTGGGGAAGGAGAAACCCTTTTATTCCAAATCCAGAGAATGCATGTGAGGAAAAGTGTCTCCTCTACTTTTCCGAAGAAAAATAAGATAAAGAGTGTCTTTCTTCAGGTATCTTATATTTCTTCCTACATTTTATAAAGAGGAAGGTAAAGATCCCACATTAAGTGTGAAAATGTTTTGTTATATTTTGCATAGTAATTTTCATATTATTATATTATTTGAGCTGAGCTTTGTTTGAATCAGCTGATATTTGGTCTGTGAAAAACATGAATATTTTTCCTGTTTGGTTAAATGTATGATTCAGCTCAGAGTTTCTTTTTTTCCTGCTATTTCTTTGTGATTGACAGTGGGTCAAAAACCTTAGACTTCCAACAATTTCTGTTTCAATATTGTGCTCTCTTCATATGTGTCCTTTTCCTCCAAGTTTTGAAGTCATTCTACTTCATTCAGCCATAAAGTAAAATCCCTTTATGTGCAGTTACAGGATATCTTCACCTTGATTCCAGAATTACATACACTCCTCATCAACTTTTTCTTTGGGACCTTATTTCCTTCAGGATATTTTTCATTTTTACTCCATTTTCTTATTTCTAATTTAGTTTGCCTCATCTCAGCTTGCCTAGTCCCCTGCATGGCTGCATGAGGAAGAGGTAGTCTAATGTTATTTTTAGTGGTGGATGAATAATCTTCTATTTTTAATCAGACAGTTTTCATGTTCCATATCAGGAGTGGGCTAATGCACCCTCTCACAGATACATGAATTCCTCCTCCCTCAGCCCTGTACACACACACACCTGCGTAAGTGTCAATTTAGGCAAGTCATGTGGCCTGAAATTTCAAAAGATGTTAGATGATTTAAACCAGGCTATTCTTTGGAAATTGCAGGGCATTCGTCCTTTGGTACATCAGTGCAGTCATCAAAATCACTAGTCACCTCTGAAAATTAGGCCAAAAGATGCCATTTTTGAAGCATGAGGGAGAATGGAAGTGCTTTGCTCCAGCCTGGGCTCTGAGAGATGCTGAGCCTGTTGGGCTCCTGTTGTTATTTCCACAATTGCATGCATGTTTATACAACAAAGGGCAGTTTGGGGCAAAGCAGAGGAAGGAGTGCAAGCACCCCTGCCTCCTCTACAGGCAGGGGTTGGAATGGTACTTTAAACCTCTTCCCACCACATGTGCTCAGGGACCTGCTGGGGTACCCTGGAAGCTACAGCGTGTACTCTGGGGACACATAACTTTCCCTCCCTCCTATGGCTGCGCTGCAGACAGAAGTTTTACTCACAAGGTGGTGCAAAACTGAAGCTTTCATGAGAAAGCTCATGATATGATTTTTGATCTTCCTGGATGATTAAGCCTTTATTTTTCTAGTCCTCAGTAACCCAGCTCCTTTCTGCTTTCCTTTCCTTGACATTATGCAGTTCAGCTTCTTTTGATCTTGAGTATAGTCATTTCTCAAGCTATTGTATCAGCTGCGAGCCTTTTATTCTTCCTAGGAGAATGTGGCACACCATCTGCAGAGGACTCAGCCTCTAGAGATACTCTCTACACCCTGGTTGCTGTGCATGTGCACAATCCCTGCCTGAAAGCAGCCTGCCTCTCTTAGCCCCGTGGCACGGGAGGTAAGAGGACTTTGCTGCACAACCTGTGTGACTGACAGAGGATCAGCAGAATGAATTGGCTGTGCTCCTGTGAGCACTGTGAGCATCCCAAATAGACTTGCAGTACCATGACATCATATATTGTCTCTGTCTCTTCCTCTCCTTCCCACTTAATCATCCGTAGAATTAGGACACACAATAGTGTGTCTGTGTGTCCTTTGGGATCAGCAGCCAAGTCACCTGTGAATTGCACAGGTCAACAGAAACAGAAGTTAAGATTTGGTCTACAGGCATTCTTCCTGTGTCATCAGAGATTACAGACAAAACAAACAGGGATACACCACTGACATTTATTAAATGCTATTAGAAATGCTTTATTGTAGGGAGAATGAGAAGAGGAGGGATTATATCTCTGAATGCAAAGCGTTTTTACTCTGATCCCAAGTCATTGGAGAGGCCATTTTAATTGACATAAAACAACTTGTTTCAGTATAAACATGTTACAGCATAAGACTGACTTCCAGAGTGCGTGAACATGAACACTGACTTTTTTCTGGTTTTCCCTGAAATTCATCCCTTCCCTAAAAATTTTCCTTGCATTTTCTTCTATTCTTCTGAGTAGACTGTTATTTTGTAGCCTGTGTTATCCAGTTCCAGGTAGCAGGATTCCTGCCTCCACGTCTCTATTTACAAGTTGCAGTGTGTCTGCGCATCCATTTCCCACCAGTACTTAGCTGCTGCCTGTGGTATATTTTTTGGAATATTTTCCTTTTTTTTCTAGGAGATTCTTTCACTTGATGGTCAAATTTTCTGCAAGGTATCATCGTGGGTCAGAACTGAGGAAACACAGAATTATAGCTTAGCTCAATGTTTTCTGATATTTTTCAGCATATAAAATAAAGCAGAAAGTGTTATTCTGGGAAGAAAAGAAATTAGAAGCATTAATATGTCAAAACGATCCAAGCTATGGCTTATGGGCTTGGAAACACTTTTTCCCAACTGCATTGTTTAGTCTAATAAATTATAGTACTCCTGCCTACAAACCCTGCCATTTAAAGTGCTTATAGATGAGTGAGAATTCGAAACAAGAAGCTCCAAAGATATTTTGAAGTAAAGAAGGCATCCTGTCTGTAACTGCAACCTGCTGAGACAGATAATTAGATTGTGTACAGCAAGATATAAAGCAGCTTTGAAAAAAGTGGTGGTGAGAAGACAGACAATGAAGGCAGAGAAAAAATGAATGTGATCATCCAAACACAACCATTGAGGCTGGAAAAAAGTCAGACTAGAAAATTACTATTGGATATTTGAAACTGGGGAGGGGAACACTTGGTGTTAACAAATACAGAAAAATATCAATAACAGAAGAAAGTAAATTAGAGAAATTAAATTATGTAACTCTTCCATCAACACCCTAATCAAAACAGAGAGTACATTGTATCTGGTTCTCACAATGTCAAAAACTGCTTTTTTAAGGCAATGAGTGAGTCAGAGTGGTAGGTTTGGCTTTTTCTATTTTAATTTCTGTAACATGCTAAAGAAACTACTCATTACATCCTGAAAAAAGCTATTACATATTTTCACTTAATCTTACTGTGTAGGAATTCACTGTTTACAGTGTGCTGTATTTGTTTTCAATGTTTTTGAGCATTTTCAGTACAGTTTTCAAGTGGGCAGAAAGTAGACTCTGTATAAGCCTCTTTGTGCACATCTACCATTCTAGATCTCCAAAGATGCTGCAATCCACTTTCTTTATTAATAGAAATAAATAAAAAAGTTCTTAATTAAATTGTGACACAGACAGACAGTGTTCCAATACAAGAACTGTTTACTGAAAGGCTCTCAGGAAAGTTTGTTGACACCATTGAAGCAGGAGGTTGTAAACTTATCTTTTAGCAAAAATATCTCTCATTTAAATTCCTACACAAGCATAAGGAAGAAGAAGTCTAACTAGTTTGGAATTAACTCTCCTGCTTCTACACACACCATTTCAAAATAATTTTTAGAGCCTCTTAATACAAACATATTGAGAGATTTGTCATATATACTTCACTGGTTATTATTACTATGAACAATCTGTTCATCGCATTACTGGTATTTGAAATGGAAAGACCAATTAGACCTGTTAACCCATCTTTTTGTCAGTAAGTTGATTGGGAATTACTGAAGCGTAACAATTCTAAGTGGCTTTTCATGTGAATGCCAAACTAAAATGGATATTCAGAGATGCATTAAGCATTTTTACCTGGCTCTGCATTCTTCATTTAAAGATCTACATGTTAATTTGGAGAAGTGCAACATAAACATGGTGAGCAGTGACTTCTGTGCATGCTCTTTCCAATATTTGTAAACATGTAAAGGTTGAATAATAAAATTGTAGGCCAAAGGTTGTGAATAAGGACTAGAGTAGAGAAAACATGGATTACTTGGGCATAATACTTTAAGAGTGGTATGTCTGGCAGGTATTGTAAGACTGACTCAAGGATTTAACTTCAACAATCACAGGCAAAAAAAATTTGTTATTGTTATTATTTGAACGCATTTAACAGAGGGAGTTTTTTAAAAGATCAAGACAGCATTTTTTATGCTAAGCTTTATTTCAGAAAATGGCTTACCTGAGCTCATGGTGGTTCTGAAAATGGCACTCACTGAAAGATAACCACGTAAGTTACCCATGGGAATGGTGATTGAGATGGACAGTGAACAAGATACATAAAAAAGAGTATGTTTCTTTTACTTTCTTATGTAACCTAGTAAATACATAGCTGATACTGTCAGAACTTCTTTGGCAAATAAAACTACAGAGATAGCTGAAGAATTATAACAAAATACTTTCTTTGGAATTTGGGGTTCTTTGGAGATCAAATCACTCATTTGAGATGGCTGGAAACAGGCAGGTACCTGAAAAGATTGTTGTCACAGAGCCCTGACACGTCCTCAGCCTGAGCTTCCTACCTGTGAGGCTGGGAGACAAATTGCAAGGTCTGTCCCACTGCTGGTGGCATCAATTTACTTTTCATTAAGACCCACTAAAATGCATAATATTATTCTGAGTCAAAATAAAAACACATTTCCCTAACAAAATCTGTCAGTCAGTTGGAATTCTATAGTCCTGTGCGATTCTGCTTTGTGGTTCCTCTAAAAATGCAGTTATGCCAAAACATAAGTTCCCTTTCATAGCCCATGTCAGTAACTCACTGCCTGTGCTTCTCTGTGCCAGCCTGGGAAAGGCAACATGATGGTGCTGAATATCAGATACATGGGCAGCAGATGAAGCCCAGCTCAGCAGCACATTCACTTCCTGCTTTAAGAAAGTTCAGACCCAATTTGCTGCTGTCACTAGTGTAGTTTTCTTCTCTCCCTGGGGCATAAAATGCATTTCCTTGATTCTTGGACTATTCTTGGAAGTGATTTTCCAGAGATCTTTGCCTCCATGTGGGAAGAGCCAGTATCCTTGCTTCAGCAGAGATAAATAGAAAGAAAAAAATGTATTAAGATGAGGGACTGGCCCAGGAGTTACAGAAATAAATTAATGTATGCATATAACACAGAACTATCATAGCAAGAAATACCATTTTCTGAGGGGGCAAAATCTTTCTGACCAAGACAGTCATGCAGAAATTAGTGATTCAGCTACGTTCCTGAGATACATTTGATACAAATTTCTGAAGCAGATATTTGTAAGATATCCTTAAGGTCTGCTCATGAATGGAGAAGGTGTTTTAGGAGAGTAGTCTCGGTGAAATTTTCGACAGTTGCTTTGCAATAATATATGGAAAGAAAGCAAATTCAGCCTTAATACCAGCAGTAATAGAGCTATGCATGAGCATTTTATAACATGTCTCTTCATAAGCTGTTCAGCTTAGAATTTAGAACATGAGCCCATCTGCAAACTTTAGGAGAGGGGGAAAAAACCCCAAATGCAACTAATAAGGGCAGCTAAAATATACTGTTAGTTAAAACTTTGTATTTCACCTAGAACTGAATTCCATTATTACACTAAGTGTGTAAAATATTTATTTGGATTCAGGCCAACATTTCCATGTCTTTAGTGTAAATAAGACATCACTATGGCAAGTTTGGAGTCAGACAGCTCTATACAAAATGGCAGCAGCATTAATTAAGCATATACTTTTCTAACCCCTCGGGATTCTGTGCCTCTTAATCACATGCCAGAATGGTTCCTATTTTGTTGGGGATTCATCAGTGTAGTCCTGTCCCCCACTTTTACTCTGGCTGTACAGTCAAATATTTAGAAGGTATTAGTGGAGCTGGAGAGGAGCATGAGAAGTCACTGAATAGGATGATAATTTATTACCCTTTATCAGGTTTTCTGTCTCATCAGGTAAAAGCACACTGAGTTTAAGTAATTCCTGGCATGTTCAAAATGTAGATGCTGAACTGATTACTTGCTGTGACTCACCTGACTCTGGTGTAACTTGCAAGTTTGCAAGTGTAGGTGTGGAGCTGAACATTTACTTAAAATAGACGTAGAGCTGAAATACTGACCCTCGCTGGGTACAAGGTTGTTTTGTCTAGTCCCATCATTTGCAAGACACTTTAATTACTGTTGTTTCCCTGTATAATTTTTTCCCAGTAATATTTGTGACATTTATTTCTCTGAAAAAAATATAAAATAATAGTATTGTAATGAATTTTCTACTATTTTAAAACATGTTATTTTATAATGATTAATTTTTAAAAAATTTCATTATTATTTTGCTTCTTGAAAATCCTCAATCTCTTAATTTACGAGTTGTCTGTGCTTCTTAGTCCATTCAGCAGCAAGAATATTATTTGGACTCAGATTTTGTATGCAGTAGGTTAGCATAAAAGCACTATGGTATGTTCAGCCATCTTGGCATTGTCATTTGAGGTTTTTTAATTAAAAGTCTGCCTTGGAGTATGTCAAGTGCTCCTGTATTTTTGCCATTCTTCTTATCTCTATGGCAACAAAAATATTTCAACATTTACATGGGCATCATATTCTTTGCTAATGTACTATCTGGACTGTTTGTATGCTGAGAAGGGGAGCAGCAGAGATTGGCTTCTGCAGGCTGGGATGCAGGAGTTGTCAAGACAACCAAGAGGCCTAAGGATGTCCTTACTAGTAGCATTAAATTGAAGATTTAAATTAATTCACCCTCATGTGTTTTTGTAGCTTATGCTGTTAATTGAAATAATAGGAGTGACCTTCCCTGTACATTCAGAGCACCTGTCCTATTAAAATTGCATGTGCTATTTACTTAAGTACACTCATCTATCAGACAAATCTAGCGTGAAATAGGGGAAAATGGAAGACACTTATATTGTACTGCTATGTATTGACTTGTAGTAATAGGAGAAGCAAGCTTTTCTTGTATCTAGCTTGAGAGTTGTAATGAACATTTTATTCTGAAACTTCATTTATTTCTGCTCCCCTTAAGTCTGCATAACTCCAGACACTACAGTTTATTCTATAGTGCAGAATGTAATTGAAATGAATAGTTAAATACTAATTTTTGACTGTAATACATTTGAAGAAGCCAAGAATCCTGTTTTTGTGTATGCAAGAGATTGCTTTTTTGTTCACAGCAGAAAAAAAAAAAAAACCCAAAACAGCAGGAAAGTGCTACTTTTTGTTCAAATCACGGTCTTGCACTGACTTAATTTGTGGAGTCACTTTTAATTTTTATTTCTTTTTAAGAATTCTGTTGAGGAACTGGTTGAACTTTCTTTGCCCAGTCTTTTAGATTCTCACAGCCAAGTGCATAGCCCCATAAGAGCCAAAAGATTAGATCATTATATGTACATTTGGTTTCCTTATTAAAAGCAAAAATCTGCAATCTGCTCTTTTTATGAGCTTCATGAGTTTAATTTTGATGGTCAAATATGTCAAATATTCGATTATTTTTGTACAAGACAAACATTCTCAATCTCTCATTCAGGAGCTGCAGATGACAGCAGGAGGGTCTTGCTAGATAGAGGTGGTCTCTAACCACAGCATTCTTAAAGGTAAAAAATGTCTCATGATTTCCATGAGAAATTATCTCAGTGTGTATTTTGGGGTCACTACTTCCATAGTACAGTTGAGGCTGACAGGGACCAGAAGTCAAGCACAGCAGAGAAAATTGACTGTCACAGCAGGTCAGGCATTTCAGGTGGTATTTGAATGACAGGATCTGCAATATCATGTGGAAGTTACTTGCAGCAAGGAGAAAAGTGTTCTGGATTGAATTAAATTCTTCCAGGGCTCTGGACATCTGGATTTGTTTTTGCAGTTTGAACCTGTGTCCATATTTCCTGCAAGTGGAACTAGCCTATGCAGCAGTCAGCAGAAGCATGTCAGTATCTGCATATAGAGATCTAAACTAGCACAACTTTACTGGATCTCCAGCATCTGTTAAAATAAGATACAATGCTATTTTCATCATTTAACCTCATACATAATAAGTCTTTTGAAAGCTCTCTGAAACCTCTGTTAACTTCTTAATGGTGAGTCCTGAAGTGTCAGTACATATAAACAGTGTACAGACCTTTACATGCTTCCTGAGTATTTACATATAAATCTTGTAGCCAGCACATATAATGTCCTTTTTCTTCCTATCTTCCCTTTTCATAGTTTTGCTCCATCTTTTTAGGGCCTGGATACGAGCAACAGAGTTCCCTTATTAAAGCAGCTTGCCAATGTTTTCTCTGTCTTCAGCACCGTGGGGTATTTCATTGACACTCAGGATCTCCTTCGATATTCTCTCTCTGTCTCTCTTGACATTTTTGCAAGGGGGGCGAAAGAGGCTGGGGGAAGGTGCATATAATGCTTCCACTGCTGAGCAGTATGAATTATATCTGCTGGAGTAATAGTGTGAAGTGGCAGGGATCCGTTTTGATGAATCTCATGCTGATTTGTAGCCCCAATTCTAGCTGTAGGTAACACTGAACACCTGTTTGGAGTACTAGAGAGATGGAATAAAGCTCTGTACAGTAAATATGCTGTGTACTGTAGCTGCTTGTTTATTGTCACACAGTAATTAATTTGCAATTATATTTCAAAACATACCAGAAGAGAAGTGCACTATAATTCCTACCACCCAGAAAGAGGCTCAGCAGTGACACTTGTTAAACTGAGCTGGCTGATTCTCTTTTCTCATCACTGATTGCTTTTTCCTTTTGTCTCAGCACAAAACAGGAAGTTACAAAAGACACTTCTCTAAAGATTTGTGTCTGAATAGTAATGGGTCTGTGCTACTCTAGTGCAGTGTGTCTCAAAAACAAACACACACATGCCCATGGAAGAGGTGGTGTGAATGTCTGTCTGATTTTATCTCTGTTGTCCCTTGCTGTACCACATCATTCACAGTGTTCCACCACAGAAGGAGTTTGTGAGCCACATCTTAGCTTCCTGCCTGTGAAATCCTTGTCTTTTCATCCAAATGCCTCTTTTGCTTCTGTTTAGACCATTCAGAATCATCTGCTGAGAGATTTCTCTTTATTGTTCTTTGCTCTATGTGTCTCTTAGTCTGGTGATACCTCCTATGAAAACCACACCCCTGCCTTTAGTCTTTAAGGTTCTCATAAGCCCAACACTGGTTTTAAATTACTCCTGTTTCATTGCACCCTCTGCAATAAGCTCTTTATGAACTACTCCTTTCAGAAACTTCTCCATAATTTCTTTCAATATATATTACATGGTGGGAAGTCTGGCTTTTCAAAAGTAGACCCCAAACTTTGGTTTCTGCTAGCACACTTGAACAGATGGGTCAGAGGCTTCTGTTTGCCTTCAGTGCCATAGTAATATTGCAAGAAAACAGATGTTGCTCTATTAGACACCACAACACAACAATTGTATTGTGTTTTCAATACAATTTTACAACCTGATGTTTATTTACATTGATATAGTTATTAGAAATAGCTTTCAATTGGATTCACAGAAATTTGCTTGTTTCTTCCCTGCCTTTCCCTAAAAGGGATGTATCTATTCTCAGATCCATGCTTGATACTAATATTCTTTTCTCCCCTGTCCTTCTATTAGTCCTGTTATCTTTATTTGCTTTCATCTTTTTACTAGTATTTCTAGTTTTGAAGAGTTCATTCCAAGATATTTTAAAGATATGAGTGTAGGGTTAAATTAAAAATCTAAATTTGAAAGTAGATCTTTATTATTTCACTAAAACTTAAAGCTTAAATGTGTGATCTCATTATTCTGTTTCTCTTGTAACTGTCCCATGGTTGCACAAAAATAAGTGTTCTCCACTGTGCATATTGAGGTTTGCTTGTAGCTGAGAATATTGATTTTTAAATGGTAGAGACTGACTTGTTTTATACAAATTTATGATCAACTGTATATATGTAGAGCATATAAAGAACAATCCCTTGACAGTAAAATAAGAAATAAATCAATATGCCTCAGAGAGAGTGCTAACTTAATTTGCAATTATATCAAGTAAGGAAGAAAAGGAGAAAAACACTGTCTTCCTCTGAAAATCTTCCCAAATACAGTATTTCTTTGACATTTCACATGTACTGAAAAGTTACACCTGAGGAATTCATTTCCATTGCTTTCGCTTGGTGTCCTATGGTGACTGATATAAATATTTTATTAGGCAAACCTGCAGGCTTCTGAAGATTATATGTCTTATCAAGTTGACCCTTATAATTATGTTGTCTTCTGTAACTGTGGGATCTCTTTTAATTTTGTAGTCTTTTTGTAAATATTGAACCATAAAAAAATATACAACCACAAGCAAAAGCTGACTGTGAATAAGAAAAGGTGTAAACAGGCCTCTTCTTGCTCAGGAAGATTCCCATTCCGCTTTGTTGCTACAGAGACAATGCCTTAATTACATGTTAGCAGCTGGACACAGTGCAGCATATTCTCAGCTTGTGAAAAATCTGCTTTCCCAGACTGTTTTTCTTTGTTTCTCTTTCAAAGTAATCACTGAGGATGCTTTTTTATCTTTCTTTTCCCCCCATCTTCTTCTTTCCTGGAAAATGAGACTTAATGGGGAAAAGTTTCAGTTGCTCAGTTTTATGCACAGAACAGTCAGTGAGGGTTTGCATTCCTATCAAATTGAGATGAAGACTGTACATACAGAAGAAAATGTTTTTATCTGATACAGGACTATTTTATAATTTTGTTTTTTTGGAAATTATTTCCCATGTACATAATTCTATGGCCCTCTGTTGCAGTTATGAAAACATTGCTTCTGTTATTCTCTGCCTCTGCTTTCTGTAATTACTCACTTAAGAAAGACTTTGACTGTTCTTTTCCTGGGTAGCAGCAGAAACCACACACAAGCCCTATGAAAGAAGAGGTTGGGAGGCCCTGTGCAGGTATTTACATGCCGTTGTACCATTAGTTTGATGCCCCAGTGTATTCTAGTATATCAGTTCCTAAAGATGGAGATGAGCTGAATATTGGCCCAGCTATTTAATGCAGATGGGGGTTTTGGCTAACATTAATCCCATTTAAATTTAGCACACAGCTGACTTACCTAATTTTAGGCAATTTTCCTTCTTATGCAGTGGAGAAAAAGGTACCATTCCAGAAAGTGATTCAGGTCTTAAATTAACTGAATCATCCCTTTGAAGCATGTTTTTTTTCTTTCCATATACTACAAGGACAGGTACAACCCTAATTAAGACACTTTAACTCAATGTCAGCTTTCATTTGGGATAGACCTTTGCCCATTTAGCAGTGGGTGTTGTTTTGTGACTGCCATGTTGCGGTGGGATTTGTTACAGGCAATGCAGGAGGCAGCAGATTATTTCCAGAATTCTGCCTTTTCTGCTTCTGCAGACTGTTTCTTAGTTTGGAGTTGTCTGCCAAGGTAGGATCTACAATTTCAGAAATAGCCACTAGGATAGAGGGCATCTATTCTAAGTAATTTCTTACTGTTTAAAAATATAAAACCGGGGGAGGTCTAATCATGTGACACAGAAGGTAGTCCCAGGGCTTAAAATCAGTGATATGAGCTACAAAATTACAACTCTTTATTTAAGACATAAGAATTTTGAAAGAATATTTTAACAGATTTTTTGTTGATGAACCAACAATGGGCAAAAAATATCAAAGTCTTGGATAGAAGGTAGTGAAAAGGGCTAGGAAGAAGAGGATGATGCTTTTATATCTCTAGGGCTCTCTAGAGAAGAACTGAGTTGCCTTTTGGATTTCTGCTTGAATGATTTGCAGATAGAAAGGAGTTGTGTGGCTCCAGTTTCTCAGTAGACTTGGGGAGACTTGCACAAATGCTTGATGTTGGTGCACTGACAGACTCCCACTGGCTTGTGCATGTAAAAAAAAAAGAAGGCCATCAGGAGTAGCCACCATGGAATCACCATGAGGAAATCATGCTTGACCAACCTGATAGCCTTCTATGACGGCATGGCAGGATGGCAGATGAGGGGAGAGCAGTGGATGTTGCCTACGTTGATGTTAGCAAGGCTTTTGGCACTGTATCCCATAAGATTCTTGTAGGTAAGACAAGAAATGTGGGATGTGAGGACAGTGAGGTGGATCAAGAGCTGGCTGAATGGCAGAACTCCAGGGGTCCTGATCAGTGGAGTAGAATCCAGCTGGAGTCCTGTCCACGGACCTGGAGTCCATGGTGTTCCCAGGGATCAATACTGGGTCCAGTCTCATTCAGCTTGCATACCAGTGACCTGGATAAAGGGATAGAATGTACCCTCAGCAAGTCTGATGATGATGTGAAACTGGGGGAGTGGCTGATATTCCCGACAGCTGTGCTACCATTCACCAGGACCTTGATCAGCTGGAGACTTGGACAGAGAGAAATCTAATGAGGTTCAGCAAGGGCAAGGGTACGGTCCTGCATCTGGGGAGGAATAACCCCACGTACCAGCACAGGCTGGGTTTGACATCCTACAGAGCAGCTCTGCAGAGAAGGACCTGGGAATCTCATGAGCCAGCAGTGCCCTTGCAATCAGGAGGGACAGTGGTATCTTGGGGTCACTGGGAGGAGTGTGGCCAGCAGGTGGAGGGAGGTGATCCTGCTCCTCCATATGGCCCTGCTGAGGCCATATCTGCAGTATTGTGTTCAGTTCTGGTCTCCTCATTACAAGAAAGGCAAGGAACTACTGGAGAGAGTCCAGCAGAGGCCACAAAGATGATGAGGGATCTGGAGCATTTCTTTTATGAGGAGAGACTGTGGGAGCTGGGCCTGTTCAGTCTAGAGCAAACTGAGACAGGACCTCATTAAAGCATATAAATATCTCTAAGGCAGGTGTCAAGATGAAGGGTACCAGATTCTTTTCAGTGGTGCCCAGAGACAGGACAAGGAGAAATCATTCAGGGGAAAAAAAAGGTGTAGGGGGAACAAATGCAACAGCTAACAAGGGAGCAGTGAGCAAAACTAGGATTCTGGTTTTGAGCTATCTCCTTAGTCTTCTTTTATTTAACTGCAAGCATCCCTAAGGAGCTGGGCACTAGTGGAAATGTCTTATTTACTCCCACCCGTCAGTTTTCTATTCTGATATTGTGCAGTTGCATATGATTCCCTCTTCACAGTCCCTCTACAATGAAATGTTCTTGCTGGAGACCGGGATTTCTAAATGTTGATGTTTCTAAAAGTGAAGCAGTGTCAGGAGGGGCAAAGGCATCTTGAGAAGCCAAGAGATTCCTCTGCAAGTCTATGGAGTGGCCAAGAATCAGGAGTTACTGACATTCTTGCCAGTAATGGTGTCTCTGTATTTTTATATCCAAACAAGAGCTGTTCAATTCAATACAGGGTTTATGAGCTACTATAATTTAATTTCTAAAGAGCTTTGATTGCTAGCAACAAGGTGTGAGGTGATAAAACAGTATTTCTTATATTTATATTGTTCCAAGAAGTGTAGGTTTACACTTGAAACTGATTCAAAAACAACAAATACTGAAGTGGTGCATTTCAATGAAAACCTCTAAAAGTTCTTGAAAAGAGAGCCGCTTGCCTGTGCACACAATGCAGTGAGAGGTGTGGGATCAGAGAGTGTGCATTGCAGGCCTTACAGACAAGAGGAACTCCTGGGAAATGGAGGGAGTAAGGCAAAATCATGGAATCATACAGTACCAGTCTGGAAGGGAATCTCAAGATTCTCAATCTGGTCCAAACTTTCTCAGTAAAAGCATGGTCTAGAGAAGATGGCCTAGGACCCCATCCAGACAAATCCAGTGTTAAAGAATCCAACTCTCCACTGAGATTATTTCAGTGGCTGATCATTCTCTTTGTGAAAAATTTTCCTCTTGTTTCTCCCCTGGAGTAACCTGTACCCATTACCTTATGTCTTTTGCATGTGGCTTCTTGTAAAAAGGGTTTCTGACAGTTTTTTTTTTGGTAAAGCACCCTTTATATCACCCACCATAGTGATAAGGTCTCCCCGTAGCCTTCTTCTCTCAAGGCTGAACAAAACCAGTTCTCTCAGCCTTTCCTCACATGGCAGGCTTTTCAATCCTTTCATCATTTTTGTGGCCCTTCTCTTGATCCTCTCCAACCTGTCCACATCCCTTTTTGTAGCAGGGGCCAAAACTGAACTCAGTATTCCAAGTGTGGCCCAGCAAGTGCTGAGTACAGTGGGATAATGGCTCCTGTATCTCTGCTGGTGAAACCCCTATTGATCCAACCCAGTGTCCTGTTGGCTTGCTTTGCTGCAGAATCACACTCTTTCACTAATATGGAACTTCTTGTCCACCATAAACCCCAGATTTCTTTCTATGTCTTCCCTGCTGGGTAGATCCCAGCCTGTGCTGCACTCTGTGATTAAGTTTTCAGAGGTGCAAGACCTTACACTTGTCTTTGTTGAATTTCCTAAGGTTCCTGTTAACCCACTGTTGCAGCCTCTCCAGGTCTTTCTTCAGGGGAGTTCTCCCTTCCAAAGTGTTCACTTCTCACTCAGTTTAATATCATCAACAAACGTTGTCAGGGTACACTTGGCCCCATCATCCAGATCACTTATGAAGATGCTAAGTGCTGTTGGGCTGATTGTTGATCCCTGGAGGACTCCACTTGTGACAGGCTGCCAGTTTGAAAAGTAGCTGTTTGCCACTACCCTCTGGTTGCAGCCTGTCAGCCAGTTCCCCCACCCATCGCATGGACCACTTGTCCAGCCCACAGCACATCAGCTTCTCTAGGAGGTGGCTGTGGGAAACCACGTCCAAAGACTTGCAGAAATCCAGGTAGACAATGCCCACTGCTCAGCTCTCATCAACTGAGCAGCTTACTTTGTCATGGAAGGTGATAGGGTTTGTCAAGCACGATTTGCCCTTGGTGACTCAAAACAAGGAATAAAGGTGCAGACAGCAGCTGCTACTGTATGGGTTTAATTTGTCGCTGTCAGGGTTTAGGTGTGATATTCCCCAATTTAGTGTTCCCACTGAAACACTCCAAACCACACACTGATTGCTCACTGCCCCCTCCTCCTCTGCTTCCCCTGTGGTGGGATGGAAAGAGGAATTAGAGGCACAAAAGGCAAAGATCATGGGTAAGAACAATTTACTGGAAAGAGCAACGAGACTTTTAAAAATGAACAATAACAGCAACAATACTAATAATAGATTGTACAAGAGACAAACTATTGAGGCACAGGTGCTCACCCCCAAAAAGACCCAACTGCTCCCTCTGCCACGACACCTGGGAGGGACTCCTTCCCTCATCCCTGGTAAACGACTTGAGGTGATATAGAACAACCTCTGGGTCCTAGCCATGCCCTCTCCTGGCTACTGCAAAAATGAACCTTGTCTTGGCCAGAACAAGGACAGTCACTGCTCCTGCAATCCTAAAAGTGCAACAGTGTGAGTGAAAGAGCTGCTTCAAAATCTCTTTTGAGAGACTGACACTTAAATTCCAAAGCATCCTCATTGCATAGCTCATTGCACAGGCTAGGCAGGCTTGGCTAATAAGCATTATAACTTGTGTTGATGGAAAATAGCTTAGAACCATAAGTGTGGTAAATTTTGACAGTATTAATTGAAATCTGCTGTGTTTATCCCAAGTATTGTAAATCTCCCTCACTTTTGAGAAGATCCCATGAAGTTGTGTGCATAAGAACTGACAAGCTGTTTCTGTGATAGCAGTGGCTGTGATTACAGCAGGCTTTGTAGTTACTTGGGGTTACAGAAAAGTGTGCTTTTTTCACCTGGATAGTAATTTTGTGTAATATCCTGTAGCATACAATGGAGAAAACCCTTGCCAAAATTTATAATCTTGCAGAGCAAACTAAATTTGCACTGTCAAAAAATCCTAAACAAATGCTCTCTTTTCACTGTTCTCATTTTGTGTACTGAAGGAGCTGGGGACCATGTAGGCTGTATCCTAATGCTGCCCATGTCGCAGTGAAAGGAGGCCCACTTTAGATAAACACTAAATCCAATTTCAGTCAGCCCTATATCTTTCAGCTGCAATTTATTTTTCTTTAAATATGCACAATGAGACTCAGAGCTTTTCATTTCTTAAGAGATGAACAACTGGAGCACTACGACACATTTATATAATGCTTAATTTCAGAAGCGAGGAAATTAGACAAATGGATATATTGAGCCCAGAATTTAGATCAGGGTTCAGCTTCTGAGCTTAATGTGGTATATTAGCCTTTTAAATGGTGTTCCTTTTTTGATGTAGTCTCTATCACCATTACACTCCCTTCCCATTGATGTTCTTCATTGTGTATCTGTTACAAGTTCTCACTTAGTTGTGGGGGAGGGTAAAACTAATTAGATTGTTGTTGGTGATAATAAAACATATCCATTGCAACTTTTTTCTCTGTGTGTGGGAAAAGGTAGGGTGTTAGCTTAGCTCCCTTTTCTCATGAGAAAACTCTCCAGAGGTATGTTAGATGCAGGAATTCATAGTGTAGTGAAGGCAAGCAGGAACAGGAAAATACAGCTCTGTGTTACCAGCCCTCCACTGAGGTGTGGTAAGAACTATTGGAGAGTATTCTGTGACATTGAACAGGATTTATATGGTTACACAGAGCTTAAAAAATGTGTATACTACAGCATATGAGGGGTTTTTGCAATTTCTCCACCAGCTCCTAAAGATGGCTCTTTTCCCCCGGGTTTTTTTTTTTTTTTTTTTTTGGTGTATGTGTACAGAAGAACCATTTTGTTTTGGTATTTGCCCAACTGGAATTCTATGAGGTTGAAAAATTTTAGAAGCTAAATGCTTTACTTCAAGTTCAGTATTATTCGTTCTTCAGGCTGATTTTTTTTTTTTTTTTTTTTTGCCCTTTCTTTAATTAAGCAGAGATTTTTATTCACATTTCCAGTTTGAATCAAACAACCTGAAAACAGATATTCTAGGGTTCAGGTAGTGTACTAAATACTGAATGACTACTCTGCCATCAGTCTTTTTTTGTGTTGGTTATTTTCTGACTGTACATGAAAGGTTTTCCCCAGGTCTACTGTGTCTTAATAATGAATCTAGAACAGCTCTTCGTTCATACCAGTTTTACCCACAAAAGTCTCAGGAATGACCATAAGCAGGTAATGAGCCTCAAACAGAGAAGCAGACACCTTCAGAGGAGAGCAGACGTCCACATCAGCTATTTTGGGTCCATAATTGAGGTGGAATTTGGAACTGTTGCTTTTAGACCTTAAGTTCCTTTAGTGGCTAAAATTAGCCATCAGTCTTTAGAAGGCAGTGAGAGCAGCTGCACTGACTGCTTGAAGTGAAGCTGAGTGTCCTGGGTGAGTAAGCATGTCCATGCTGAAAGATGAATAAAAGCTTACATGTGCTGCTGACCAGTGCACATATCTCCTGCAGCATCAGAGCTTTGTGGTCAGCAAGGTATAAAGCACCCTTTGCTAGAGGTCTTTTGTCTTCACAGTATATTACATTAATGAAATTTAGATACACTTGCAGTAAAATATTTTCTTTGTGCAGTCTTTCAGGCATTGAAAAATGTTGAGTTTATAAAAGTTCATTTGATATAAAACAAAAACTATCTACTCCAAGAAATTTTTTGTTTCTTCATCAGCTGTTCTTTTGTGAGAGTTTCTCCTGTTAACTAATGTTTGCAGTGTTTTTTGAAGATGAAAGCATTAAGTGCTTCATGTTATTGCCACTATTACAGAGCATGCTGTCGGTATGTGGAATGGAACTTTTCATGGAAAGTAGTTATTTCACATACACTGAAAAAACTTGGTGCATGTTTATCCCTGGTGTGTATTGAATGAGGCCAGTAGAAATCTGTCAGGGTTGAAAATGCTCCTTTATGGTTTTATTTGTAATACGGTTTATATAAAATCAAGTTTAGGTTGCACTAGAATCTATTTCTGTAAAAAAAATGTATCTGCAAAATCACTGAAATACCCTGACAGTCAGTTTGCAATGTCACCCATATCCCCCCAAATGCTTTCATCATTCAAAAGCTTACCATTAAAAACCATCTCCTTTATTTTCAATGTATTGCGTCAGAGGAAAGGTTTGAAAGCTGCTGTCTCCCACAAAAAGGCACTACAACATTGACTTTCAAAGAGCAAGGGTCAAATAAAAGTGGGGCTTAGACTTGTAAGTTGCTCAACTGCTCCTCAAAATTGTGTCCTTTCCAGTGATATGAAATAGTTGTGCACCTTGGAATATCATAATGAAAGCTTCATGCATCACTACCCAGTAGTTTACGTGGAGGGTGAATAAAATAATGAAGAAAGAGACTAGAGAAACTAGTAGGCAAGGCTGGAGGAACAGAGCTGGAGATCAGCTACTTCAACCCCCCAGGCAAAAAAGGGCTTTTGTTCCTTTTCAAACAAAAGTTATATTATTAAACTCTAGGAAAATTAATTGTACAAAACCAGCTGGGTTTCTTTCCCCTAATTCCAGCACCCCCTCCCATCTTCCCTGGGCTTAAGAAATGAAGCAGGTAAAATATCCAGGTTGTTGCTGTGCAAAATATTTGGGAGTACTCTGTCCTGGAAGAGGATTCTGTGCTACAGAATCCTACATATCCTTTAGTAATACATTAGAAGTTTGCCTTTTCTAGTGAAACCATGAGCAAAATCCCACCTAAATGAGGCAGACACAATGCTCAGAATGAGCTCCTTCTGAGATTTTAGAAAGGGTAGGGAATTAATTTATGACTCAGTAACACTAGTGATTCCAGTTACTTAAAATCCAAAGAGAAGGGAAAATCTACATCCATCTCCTTTTCCTGCCGAATAAAACCTTCAAAGCACAATAATAAAAAAAAATGTAGTTCTGGATTGATTAAGTTGTATTTTTCTTAGCTGAAAGTGCTTAAAAGTGAGTACTAGCCTCACCCATAGTGTGATGCATAGAGGAATTTGTGTTTGTTTAACAGATCTGAACCCTTCTCATGTTTACAGCAACACTATTGGGAAGTTTCCCAGCCGTTTAGGCAAAATTACATTTTTCCACCTTGAGGATGATAACTCCACCTTTCCCTTAGCAGGAACAACCATCCCTAAGACTGCCACATAGGTCATCCAGTGCTATTGGCATTAAGGAGATAAACAACCCTCCAGATTGTATTGGGTTTGCATGGCCAGGTTTTTGGGGGGGAGTGGGGGGAACGTGCTACGGGGTGACTTCTATGAGAAGCTGGCAGAAGCTTTACCCACGTCTGACAGAGCCAATGTGAGCCAGCTCCAAGATGGGAGAGACACTGGCCCAGGCCAAGCCAATGAGACAGTAGTGGAGCCTCTGGGATAACATATTTAAGAAGGAAAAAAGTTACTGTGCAGTTGCAATTGTGCTCAGAGAAAAGCAGAGTGAGAATATGTGAGAAGAACAGCTCTGCAGACAGCAAGGTCAGTGGAGAAGGAGGGGCAGGAGGTGCTCCAGGTGCTGGAGCTGAGGTTCCCCTGCAGTCCACAGTGCAGACCATAGTGACACAGCTGTGCCCCTGCAGCCTCTGGAGGACCATGGGAATGAAGAGATCCACCTGCAGCCCATGGAGAAGACCCATTTTAGAGGAGGCGGATGTCCAAAAGAAGGCTGTGATCTCATGGGAAGCTCCTAGCAGGGAGATGTAGGAGAGAAGAGGCCATGCTGGAGTAGGCTTTTCCCATGGAAAGGAACCTGAATTAGAGCAGTTTGTAGCCCATGGGAAGGGCTCATGCTGGAAAAGTTCATGGGGAACTCTCTCTCTCGGGACTGACCCCACACTGGAGCAGGAGAATGACTCTTGTCCCTGAGCAGAGGCAGGAACAAAATGTGATGAACTGACCATAAACCCATTCCCCATCTTCATGCATCATTGAGGGGGAGGAGGTAGAGCCCAGGAAGAAGGGAGGGGTTGGGGAAAGTTTTTCAGATTTGTTTTATTTATTATTATCCTGCTCTGATTTTGACGGGCAATAAATTCATTAATTTGCCCAAGCTGAATCTGTTTTGCCAGTGGTGGTAATCAATGACTGACCTCTCCCTGTCCTTATCTCAACTCATAAACCTTTCACTATATTTCCTCTCCTCTGTCCAGTTGCAGAGGGGAGTGATAAAGCAGCTTTGGTGGGTACCTGGTATCCAGCCAGGGTCAACACACCACAGCAGTGTTAACACAGTCCTGAAGTTGCTCTCTGGTACTATGACAGAGACCATAAAAATAATGATGTGCATTTAAAATAATTCCTTTAATTTAGGCTCAAAGTAGAATTAGAATCTTAGACACAAGTGAAATGAAGACATCAAGTTTCCAGAGTGTTTGCTCAGGCAGTGATTTGGGTGCAGAATTTTGGAAAATTAGAGGGTGATAGTTATAGGGAGGGATGTGATCTAATTATGAAAAGAATTTTTAAATTTAAAACAATAGTTTTACAGTTACTGAATTCATGGTAATTAAATCACAGGGTTGCTTCCTTCGGCTTTAAAGATTGGCAGTGGAGTTCTTGTAATCCTCTTCTGATCTTCTCAGGGCATCAGGATTGTGGTTTATTGACATGTAATTAGATCAGGATGTCACTACATCAATGTCAGTGTAAACATCACTAAGTAAGTAGCTGATCCTTACAAGATCAGCAACCTAATCTCCTCTGGGATGCCAACAGTCTTTGTTAACACTTAGGCTTAGGATTGTATCTGTTCTTTTAATGCCAGGCTCCCAACAACCCTGGGAGCTTTGACATCCCAAGTCAACCAGCATCTGAAGTTAAACTTGTTACACTGATGTTCTGGCAATTGCAATACCTTGTCTGCTAATAAATTTTTATTGCTCACAGAGCAAACAAATAATGAAATCTCACTGTTGGTGGGACAGGTGGGGGACATGCTTGGACTTTGAAGTTTATTATTTTGAGTTGAGTGTAAGTCACCTACTGTATAAGTAGCTGAAATTGCTGGATTTTAGAGAAACTTGCGTAGTAGCGTATTTTTACAGGCTGTATTCACACCTTTAAACATTTGCAATTGCAATTGAAAGAAATCTTACAAAATTATCTGTTAAAAGATTAATCATAAATTGTATTTTAAATTGCCAGCAATACAATCAAAGGAAATTGTTTCATGGAATGGAGGTTTGAAATAAGTGTCATGCTTCTAAAAAAATTTTTTTAATGGAGAAAAATAGATATAAATTTATTTTATTTTGAGGAAACAGAAAAGATATCTTAATTTGGATAAGTTTGGTTTATCTGTTTTGTCTACAAACTGTAAATGTAGTTCTATAGTCATAAGATTGCCAGCCTTTCTTAAACTGAGGATATTATAACACTTTTCAATGGACTCACGTAGTTAGTGTCTACAGAAATAGTCTGACTTTTCTTACATAGCTTTCAAATGCACTTCAGAAATACAGTGTGGACCACTGGGCTTCATCAGCACAGTTTGGAAAACACAGGTTGTGTTCCATATATCAGCAAAATTTCCATTGGCTCTAATGAAAATTAAGTTGTCAGGTTTCTACCATAGGTTTTTCTAAAGGATTAAAATGTAGCTGTAAAACAAAGGGAAAAAAGGTGTTGATGTTGATGCCTAAAACCCTGTCTCTACTGAATTGTTAGCCACCATGGGTATATTTTCGTGTTTATGGGAGTATCTGGGGGGGTGTGGGGTGTGGGGGGAATGTATTTTGTCAAACATTTTGATTATAAGACATTCACCACCCAAAATATGTGTAGGTGTTTAGACACAATTATGTAAAATGAGGAAGACTGCAATCATCTAAACAACAGGGATTACAAATATCAGTGTGCTGAGCTGATACCCATTTTAGATAGGCTATAGAAATATGAGTTCATTTTAGGTGCTTACAGGAAAGTTAATAAATGTATTTTTCTAAAGATTTAAGAATATTTAAGGCTACAAAGAACCCAGAAAGATATCAGCAGTATTCAGAACCTAAACAAGTTTTAGCACTTGCATCTGGATTTATTTGTTTTAACTGAGTTTTATGTGGTAGTTTGTGAGCAATGATTGTGAGTGGGCCCTATTATGTCATTTCTCTAAGCTAGTGCACACCTTTAAAACAGAGAAAAAAGAAACAAGCCACAAAAAAAAAAAAAAAAAAAGCCTTGCAAGCTTTTGTGTGGGGATGTATGTCCCTGTGGGGAACTGCAGCACTGAGAATCACGAGTCTACTGCTATTATGCCTGCAGGGTTGAAGCTGGACAGCTGCTCTTTGTGTCCTTTGTGCTAAGGGCTTGGACTTTTCATGGATCTCTTTGCTCTGACCTGCATACATATCAGAAAAACTTGGAAAAAGTAAGAAACCTAGAATATATCCAGAGGATGTGCATGGTAGAACACTCATTGATGAATCCAGTCAAAATTCATGCGTATGACTACTTTGAAACTCTTTTCCCTGGGGACTGTGAGATTTAATAGAATAAAAAAAATATTTCCCACTTTCAAAACTAGATATCTGAGTTAAAATGGATATTAATTTACAGGTAACAAAGCTGTTAAGCATTTTAGAGGTGCTATCACTGGAAATCAAGGGGGAAAAAAAGCCTGAATACAAAATTAGAAGTAATTGTCTTTTCCTGCCTCTGGATACAGTCATATTGAATCTTTCTTACAAGCAGAGATGTAGAGAAGTTGTGAATGGTCTTGCTGCAAGGTGAAATGTCGATATTTGGTAATACCTATGAGGATATACTGGAATGTAGGAAGCTGGGGCCTCATCCTAAAAGAGCAATTCCAGAGTAATTTATTCATGCTTGCTCTCTGCACCTGAATAATTGCCATATAAACAGACCAGTAATCATGTAAAAACCCAGATTGATAGGCAAGGGAAACCCTTTTTAAACATGCAAGGAACATGCCTTTCAAGAATGACTAGATTTTTATTCAACTTTAGAAATTATTTATTGATATGAGACAAATGCACTGTTTAACATCTGAGTGCATGTTTAAAAACCTGTTTCCTTTTGCAAGTAACACTCATATTTAATGGGATCTTTTAGAGAGAGAGCTTATTGTATTGAAGGTTAGGCACAGATTTTGGTCTTTTGGTGGAAAAAGGTAAAGGTTTTCATGGTTTCCACAGTTGTTAATCCTTTAAACATTACTTCATAAGATAAAAATGAAGTTCATTAAAAAATATCCACTTTTCTGCTTTTGAAATGAGCACAATACTGCAAACATATCAGTCCCCTTGCTATCTGTCTAAGTAAACCATCTTATATGAATAAGGCAAACTGAACAAGACCTCTTCCAAAAACACTCCACTAGTCAAAGCTGGAAAGGTCAAATTGTTTGAAAATGACTAATGATTAGTTTATAATTCCTTTATACACAGGTTTCATAACAGTGGAATTAATCTTTAGAGGAAAAACATTAGAAGGTAGTTTACTCCCAAGGGAGACACGCTGGGATTTTGTACTAATAGTTATGATGAGCACTCATCAGGACAGACAGCAAAACCCCAGGATGTCTCATTGTTTAATCAGTTCGGGTAATATCAAGTTGATTAATCAGCTGCGCTTCCTTCTGAGAGAAGCTGCTCATGTTTTCAGCAGTAGCAGCCTCCCACTCTGCCCATCACTGAGTGCAGTGAGCTCTTGGGAACTCCAGTCTCTGACACTGGGCAGAAAGAGTGATGTTTCAGTAATCTTTTTCCAATTTTCCTTCTTAATGAGTTTGGGGGAGTTTTTTCATGCATTTTGGTTTGGGGTGTGTTCCTTTTGAGCAAGAATATGCTTTAAAATGAAATCCTAGAAGCATTTTTTCTGTGTGTTGTGACTTATTCTAGTACCTTGAATATGACTTGGGTGATTTAGTGAAAGAAAGACCTTCCCCTGGGTTACCTTGGGGAGAGGATTTCACTGTTTAAGTGGAGTCTGTCTTCGTTTCTCTAATAAATTTTTTTTTTTTTTTTTTTTTTTTTTTTTTTTTTTTTTTGAGCACTACTAGAGGTGTGAGGGAAAATGAAGAAGGGCATTCCAGCCTTTTGCATTTCCCATCCACAGCACACCCCGTTCCTGCTGGGCAAACACGGGGCTGTTTTGGTGCACACCAAACCGGGCATGTGCTCCTTTCGCTCATGGATGATAATCACAGCAGATTCCCACCTCCACGGTTTTCCTCCTTTCTGAGGGCAAACCTTGTTGGCACCCTGAAGCACATGTCTGCCCAGAAATGAATGATGCAGTGTGCTTAGATTGACGTGCTTTTGCATTATGGTATATTTAGGGACAGGCATATATGACTGAGAGGTAGATGCATAGGCTGCCATTTGGATAAATCATTGCCTAGGTGAAATCCTGTTCCCAAACTGCATTCCAGGGGCTAAACTCAGTGAGAAGGAAAGGTATGTTATTATTTTTATTTTTAAATATTGCAGGGGTTGTGCTTCAGTCATAAGAAAAGTGATGGACATGAGTATCCTTTGAAACCTGTACAGTTCATGAATGCATAGTTAGAGATGGAGATGAGACATGATGGGCTGTGACAAATTCCTACATGGTACCAACTATCCATGAGTCAAATGCCTGAGCTTCATACAATGCAATCAGTCTGAAACAGTAAAAAAAGAGAATTCCAGTTTTAATTTGCAGTAAGCTAAATTCAACAACATACAAGAATATATGCTGTGCTTACATATAGTTGCAGTGTTGCAGTAGATCAAAACAATGCTTCTTTAAAGTGAAAACTATTTAAAGTTATTTTATCAATTTTGATTTATACTATTTGTTCTGAGAGCCTGAAAATGCTCATTTATCCATTTTGCAAACAGGGAAGAGAATTATGAAATGGCAATAATGACCAGTGAGATTTTATAAAGCCATTTACTATTACTACCCAATAATGCACTCTAATGTCTAAAGTGTCCTTTCGTGACAGCTTCAAAGCAGATCACTGGTGCTTGCTAGCATTTAAGTGTTTCCTTTTTAAAACAAGTTATTGTACATTTTACATGGCTGTACTAGGACATCAGGCTTTCTTTTTGCTTTGTATCAGGTGAAGGGTTTAAGGAGAGGGCAAAAAAGCAGTATAAGTAGTGCCATGTGTAATATTTGTTTTTGGAGTTTTTTGAAAGGGTGAATTTGAGAAATATGCAAACTATAAATGGAATTTTGTGTAGTCTATAGAAAAAGAATCTTATATTATTGGATATCATCATCTTCTGTCCTCCCCATTTGCCTGTCTCTATGTGTGTCTTCTTTTGTCTAATTGCACAATAATCATAAAGTGATAATGTTTGCAACTTGCTATTCTTATGAAATTGTGACTAAAAGAACAAATGCATGTGCATTAGTATGTGCTATTATCCCATTAGGGATGGAGAGAGAAACATATCTTTGAATTTCAAAGACCTTCAACATCAATGCATTAAATTGGAATCAGTCATTCAATGGACAGGGATGGGAGAAGAAAAGATATCTCTTTTTTTATGTCTTCTCATCTTTTTTTTTTTTTTTTTTTACTTTAAAAATTACTGAAATAGAATACTGTGAGAAAAGTCAAGAGTTTAAGAACATCTGCAGGTGTAACTTGAAAGTATCAGTTGCCGCAGAAGTGGAATTTCAGCAGACGCCAGGATATGGCTACTTGTTAAATTTCTGAGAACTTAAACTAGTTTAGTTTTAGCTAACTGCCTGAAGCCCTGACATACCTGAAGGCCATTTCATTATTTTAAGAAAGAAAAAATAATTCATTTTCTTGGTGTACTTGTTTCAGCTGTTCAATATACTGAAGCCACAGGACAGGACTTATGGGTAGATGGGGCAGTTTCACTTTTCCCAGGTTATTTTGGACCAATTTTCTATCTCTTTTTTGCTCTTTTTTATCAACTGATGCTGTAGTCAGATATTTGGTTCCTACCTTCTGCCAGATTTTCATAGATAAGCTTTAAGTGTGTAGTCATTTCTGGTCAAAAAGGCAAAAAAGATAACATCAGATGACAGCCTAGCATTTTCCAGTTTAACCTGCCAGAGGACTTCTAATCTGGATATTTTACTTCAGATACATCTCTAAAATAATCCTACACTTTACTTTCTATTGAGAAACAAATATTAGGCCCCGTTGCTGTAAGCACACTGTGTGAACTGGTGGGGAATGTCTGCACATGATTCAGATATTCTTAAAAATCCACTTTTAGCACAATTTCTTATTTCCACTCAGGATGAGGGGATGTCCTGCACAGAGAGTTTACCCTGTGGAGTGGCAGTATGTGTAAAGTAAGATGAATGCAAAAAAGGAGTGATGATGCAAAGAGTTGTTATTTTTTTATGCCTCATAAGCAATATGCACATCCCCTGTAAAGGGAAAATTCATAGAGAAAAAATGCTACTGACTGAGCTGTACAGATCATGAATAGTTGATTCATAACAAGTTCTCTCTGTGCTTTAGAGGGATTTGCTATGAACATTTTTACTTCCCCTCTATATATAAAGAGATAGCCCTAAAGGTATGGTTCAAAGGCCATTCAGGTTGATGGATTCCTCTACACTGGCTTCAGCAGGATTTCAGCCAGGCCACACTACAAGACTTGTGGTGCTTCAAGTGTTCAAGGACTCAACATTTTTTCAGGAATGCATTTCTGTTAAAAACTTCAGTTTTGAAGAGTCATTAGTCATCTGGTTTAATTCAGATGGAGCAAGCCATGACTTGCTATCTGTGGTCTTAACATAGATGCAATTTTAAAGTGTATTTTTAGGTAGCTTACTGGGAGCTGAGTAGACATAAAGCAATACAAAAGGAGGCAAGTAACGTACACTTGAGAGCCAGCAAATGGGTAGGTTAAGTAATCTCTTTGTCTTAATATTTATTCATAAACTCTATGTTTATAGAACCCTCTTAGGACATTGATCTTATATAAGGCTAATTCTGGTGTTTTCAAACTTTTAAGCTGCAGCTTTCTATTCCTGGTATGAAGTCAGATTTTTGAGATTTATTGATTAAATTTTGAAGACTGTCTTGCTGTTTGTACTATCTGAGCTATGTGAAAGAAAACACGGCTTAGAAATACTGAATATGCACTGGAAAGACTAACCAGGGACATTCAATCAGCATGGAGATAAAATTGGAAAAAGCTGCAAACCCCTGCATATTTTTTACACTTATTAAAAGACAAGGTTTCTATTACAGTGTAGAGACATGTCTGTACTTTTGCTTCCTAATAAGGCAAACCCAGGATACAGTCAATCAGAAATTTTGCACTTCTAAGGAACACTATTTTTGTATGGACCAGAGTCAGAGTCTAGAAGGAAACTTCTGGGAAAATAAAATAATTTTAGGAAAGATTTTATGTTAGCCTGAGGATGCCTGTCTCAGATTCTACACTTCCCTGGACTAGACTTCGCACTCAAGAGTGGGTGGGTGTATCATAGGAAAGTGCCAGGATTGATCACTTTCACATCATAAATTGTCCTACAAATCAAGGCACTAAAAACAATTATGAACAAATTACAAGTTTTTGTTTTGTGATTTGACATATTTTGTCTGATTCAGGAAAATATGAGTTACATTTTAAACTCTGCAGGATTCTTCAGGGCTATGTTCTTGCCTATTTTTTTTAAACTAAGCTGAGATAGGTAGTCACTTCAGTTGTGAGCTTTAAGAAAGAAAACAACACTAAACATCACAAGAGGCAGGGCAAAATGACATCACGGAAGTGAACAACATTGCAACTTACACAGCTTCTTGCAGCTGCAGGACCAAGAGCTGGAGTTCAATGGTTGTTGTGGTTCCTTTCCAACCCATAATACTCTGTGGTTCTGTGATCACACATCTCTCATTGAAGGACATATATTACACAATTTTCTATAAACACCATTACATTTCCTAAATTTTTCTGTTGCTGCTGTTGTCAGTTTTTGCTTTTTAGCTATCTTCCTACTGCATTATACTGTCTTTGAAGGACAGAGTGGAGAACTGCTCTCATATAAGTCATACATGGCTGAATTGATCCCATAATTCACTAAGGAAGATGTGTACCTGACGTGTAAAACTGGGATAATCATTGTACTTTGCTAGAGTGGACCAAGTAATGTGTGTAACGTGGGAGGGAGACAACTCTTCTTCCCTTTACTTCCTCTTCTTGGTCTTATCCTGACCACTTACCCACCAGACATGCTGCTTTCTAGATCCACTGACAGCTCACCCCAGAAGGTTGCTGGCATATCCCTGTAAAATGTGACAGGCATTAGGCAGGTTGATGGCAAAAAGCACAAGTAGTTCCAAGCAGCTACAATCCCAAGCAGAAAAGGAAATGTGCTGGGACAGTCCTCTGGCACTGAGGACAAGATCTGCAGAGCTACCCATGTTTGTGGCACTGTGTCTGCACCAGGGTGGCCATGTGCAAACCAGTGCCTGGAACTGGTGCTGGGACCTCAGACTACAGAACCCAGGCATGGCTGGAGGCAGACCAGGTGGAAAGCATAGGTCAGTGCCACACCAGATTTTTGTCACGTTGCCTAGCAGTGCAGAGAGTCGAGCTCCATTGCCCATTCAACAGTATGGGGGCAGTCTGTCCATCAGCCTAATCAGGCTAATTGCTCCTGTCTTGTGAGGCACATCTCCTCATTGCTCCCCTCAGACCACCTAGCAGACATGCAGAAAAGTTATGAGAGAAGTGGCATTCACTTTCTCTGCCTCTGAGGACAGTATGCTACACATGTCCTGCCCCAAGCCTAATGAGGATGCTACCTCTTTCAGCTCTCTTAGCCTAGATATTAGGTTTGCTTTTAAATTATTTACTTTATTGCATTATTTGTGCATATAATTATTATATGTGTATTGCTTTGGGAAATGGATTTAATGATGGGGAAGGAGAAGGGAAGCATTCCTTTTAGGCAGAGGTACGTTTGATGGGCTGGGTGTGTCAGTGTACACTTCCTGTGGGGATTATGGTTCTCCAGGCTTGCTCCTGCCTGATGACAGTGTCTTTAAAAAATGCAAAGGCTTTGGGTTTAGGATGGCACATAAACTGGGAAAAAAGGATTCATGCAAGGCATTTTCAAGGAAGCAGAAAGGCAAGGTAACTGTCTCATATAGTGCACATCTGCATGTCCTGGAAGCAAGCCAGTTCCCATCAAACTTCTCATGCATTTCTGTGTGTGTGTTTCACCAGAGAAAGGTGTCCTAGTTTGGATGACAAAAAGAATCCTTACAGCATAGGATAGAGAGCGAGTCAGCACCCAGAGAAGAAGATCCATAGTATTTTGGAAGACTCTTAATCATATCTTGATTTGAGTATCTTGATTCCTGATTTTTGCGAATTCCTGCAAAGGTCAGCCCATTTTGGGACCATTCAAATGCAAAGTAAAGCTAGGGTCTGGTAGATATTGTAACTGGATGGAGAAATAATTTTCTTTATAAGAAATAATGATTGCTATTAGCAGACATGGCAGGAATCTGTGTGTTTGTGTCTGTGTGAATGCACAAATGCATATACGTGTGTGTATCAGTATATGTGTGTATATAAGTGTATGTAAATGTCAGGGCATATATAAATGTAGGTGTATAGTGAGAGAAATTAGTATACATAAGTACATATATTACGTGTGTATGCTTGGATTATTCAAGAGAACAGAAATTACATGATACAGTTTAAGTATTCAGCTATGTAGCTCAACTGCATAAACAGCCAAAGAAGAGCTGGTAAAAATATCCTGTAACAACCAATAACCATAAAATGCTAATTAACAATCTAATTTACATGAATTAAAACTGAATAAATAGCACGCTGGTATTTTTCGTCATAAATTTTGCAAAAGTTCTGTAAAGTTGCAAATTTGCAGTGAAGGCTATTTATGTGTTGTAAAAATTCACACTGGAAATAAAAAGACAGGCTTAGGACAACCAGCTTCCAAGCAGATCCCAAAATTAATGTTTACGTGTCAAAAAGCATAATCAGTCATGATTTAGCAAAAACTAGAGAAACAGAATTAAAGATGAAAAAATATTAAAGACCACTCTTAATGTACTGAAGTAATTTTGGACCATTGGCCTTTGACATATTGCCATCCTTACTTCATAAATTTTCCTCAACTATAAGATTATCCTTTTATCAACATGTTTCCTAAGATCACCAGGATTTGTGATGATAAATAGCCTGCATTTCCAATCCAGCCTGATAATAATTGCAAAGAAAATCTCAAGGCTGAATGCTGATTTTGTATCTGATATCATAAATTATACAATATATCTGACAATAATTTTGATACTTCATCTCTACACTAACTTCAGAACTCTCCATATTAGTGGCCTTTTTTTAGAATATTCCCTCTGAAAAATTTACATTTATTCCAAGCAAATGTATCACATTTGTTATTTTATGCACGTTATTCCCCTTCACTTCTCTAAATCATGTCTGAAAGTCATATCTTTAGTAGAAATGCCTTTCTGCATGATGTACAAAACTGCATCAATTTGTGCCTGGTATATGCAATGGAGATGAAGCCATATTCTTAGTTCTCTTGAATAATTTTACTGTTTTCTGGACCTTGGACTTTCAGAAACAAAGTGTTTTTATTGTTCCTGTATGGTAGAATAATGAAGGGTATAATAATTAGGCTAGATTCTGTAAAATTACAGAAAAAATACCTTCTTTGTGCATTTTGGAGTAAAAATCTTAAAAAGCCTATTTTTTGAATGGAAATGTTACACTTGCATCTCTAGTTGTTTTTAAGAATTATGGCCAGAATGGACTTCAAACCTGTGTAGTTATCAAGACTGTGCATTTCAGTGCTTCCCAAGGAATTTTATGTCCTTTTACATTTTCTGGATTTTCAATATTAATTTTCATTAGTATATGTATATGACCTTTTCTGCCTTGGTTACAAGTTATTAGCTACTGAATAGGCTTTGCTTTTTTTGTGGGGTGGTGGAGACAGACAAATATGTAGTGGCATAGCTTGCCAAGTTTCCTGACTTTACACAAGTTGAATTCAATATTAGTCAGCAGTTAGCATCATCAGAAGCAATCAGCTGAGGTAGTGCTTTCACTCTGCCCCAGAGAAAAAAAAATGCGGAAAAAAAAGCGCAGAAAAATCCTCCTCTATTTTGTCAATAACAAGCCATACTTGGCCTTCTTGAAAAAGAAGCTATGGTTTCAAATAGCTGGAAATTGAAGGGCCATTTCAGTAAAGGCTGGTGTAAGTAGACAACTTCATTTTGTAGACCTGTCACTCAGATCGCTTCCATCAGGAGCACACTCATTCCCAGGAAACCCCCACTCACACAGCAGTGCTTGTGGCTTAGGGAACCAGGGTTGTTTAGCCTGAAGAAAAGAGGCTCAGGGAACAACTTCTCACTCTCTACGACTGCCTGAAGGAGCTGTAGGCAGATGAGAGTCAGCCTTTTCTACCAAATAAGTGATACAGGATGAGAGGAAACAGTCTCAAGTTGTGCCAGGGGAGGCTGAGATTGGATAATAGGAAACATTTCTTCCAGAAAGGCCTTTCAAGTGTTGGAACAGCTGCCCAGGGAGGTGGTGGAGTCACCATCCCTGGAGGTATTTAAGAGGTGTGTCAGTGTGGCACTTAAGGGCATGCTTTAGGGGGGCACTTGGCAGAGTAAGGTTAGTTGTTGGACTCAGTGATCCTAAAAGTCTTTCCCAACCTAAACAATTCTATGATTTTAACTACAAACAATTCAGAGAGCCCTGTCCCTCAGTCTCGAGGCCGAGGTGCCACAGCATGCCATGATCTTCTCAAAAAAGTCGGTCACTCATGTCTAGGTTACTCCCGGTCAAAGTTAGGCTCAGAAGCCAACGCTAGCAGTGTGTTTGTCACAGACTTCATGACTGCCACAGAGAGTAAAGCTCACCTTCAGAAGAAGACTCAGATTTCTGTCAGGCTAAAGGCTTTCATCTTCACCAGCTGTAGAGGGAAATTAGTTTGGCAAGCTCCTAACTCAGCTCTTTGATGCTACATCTAAAGTTAGGTTGGTTTTATTAGAAAGCAGATAAAGCTTTTGCACTTAGCTGGTTAGTACAGGAGTTTTGCAGCTGCTGTAACCCAGCATGTGCCCCTTGATACTCCTGATATTGTTCTGAAATCATAATGGAGAAAAGCAGCTCAAACAGTTTTCCATCTCTCCTCAAGTCCTCAGGAGACCACAGTCTGGGTCACCAAAATTTGTTTGCCTGGTTTTGCATTGAGACTATGCTCACTAAGTTTTACAGCAATGCTAACTTGGCATAGTGCCAGTGATATCATATATATTAAAAAAAAAACAAAAAAAACCAAGGGTACTATATTGAACTCATCCTCACATCTTCAAGTAAAAATATCATGTAGTTAATGCTGACTGACAGTTTATCCTGTGCCCATGAAGACTGACACTTACATTCCTTCCTTTCTTTATTGAAATAACCTCTGATCTTGAATTGACCTATTCTAAATTCAAAGGTTTCTATACAAGCATCATAAACACCAGGGTAAAGGAGCTGTTTTTACCCACCTGCCAAAAGTATCTTATTGAAGTCCCTCAGAAAAAAAAAAATAAAAGGTCAGTGAATATGTCTTAAGCAAAGAAAAAGTGGGAAACAAATCAAGGGGGGGGGAAAGAGAGAGAGTTATGGGATGCAAGGATTTAAATGTCATTCCTGGCAGGATCTAAGGACATTTTTGAAAAAGCATACTAGAAACACATCTCCACAGCACAAAAGCCAACTATATATGAAGACTTCTGTATTTCATTACACAGCAATCACAGTTAGCACATAACTACTACAGAGCTGCAAAGCTACAAGAATGATTGTGAAATTCCAGGGACTTTGAACCTTAGAGTAGTTATTTTTATTCTACTATATACATGGCCATCCTCTTTAAATAGTTTGTATTTGAAAAGTCTTAGTTTTGTATCCAATGTCTATGGTTATTTTTAGCAAAATGTTTAATTTTAAGATGTCCTAGTCTCTGCCAAATAATAATAAAAATTCCATGGGTATAATTTTTTTTTTCTCCTTCTTATTCTCTGTTTCCTCTAAGTCACTTACAGTGTATTTTCAGTCATTATTTTGGAGACTAAATTGTGTATAAGTGATGACTGGATCCTGAAAGGAAAAAGGGAAGTTTGTTAAATAAGTGCTCCTTACCCTATTCCCTGAGCACAGAATCGGGCCCTTATTGTAACATTACCCTTCTAGGGCTATAGGGTACAAATACACCAAACATACCACATCTCATTTTGCAGGTTGAGAAATGCAATGGATTTCTTATCTGAAAGAGATGCAGGTGAAATATTTACGTTATTTTCTGTCTTTCTTTTTCCCTTTTTCTGATAAAGGACAAAGCTCACATCAGGTACAACATCTTTTACAGGAAAAAAAAATATGAAATATATTGTTGTATCTTTCAAATTAAATCTCCAAATAAATTGGCTGAATCCCTTCTTGTAGCAACCCATATAGAGCTGAATGGCAGGTTGGTAACAACCCTGATCAGACTGGCCAAAACTGTGCTGGCCCATTTCAATCTGATTTCCAGTCCTCTCTGTTTTGCTAAGAGCATATTTAACTCTTGAATGTACAGCTCCCACACAACCCTCTACTAATTCTTTCTCCATTGTTCTCAAGGGTCACAACTATTAATAATTAATCCTGAAGAAGAAGTTTTCCATGTGATGAGTTAAACCTAAAAACAAAACCCAAAGAGTAGTACAATCCCCTTAGGACAGCATTATCCAGTTTTAAATTGCTCCCACTAGAAGACTTAGAATTTTACACATATCCAGAATTGCTTTTGTAATAAAAAATAAGTGATCTATAAGTGAGAGTATCAAGGGAATATCAACAGCACTGACATAAGTCTAGTCAGTTCTGAGAGAGAAGCCAGCATTCCTCGAGCTCCTTTTTACTTTTTCCTTTCATGCAGCTTCCTGAGTCACCACCAGTTCCCAGCTTGGCTTTATTTTTCAACACCCATTGTTTGATAGATTCTATTTGAATTCCATTCAGCTTCTTTAAATGTTTGTTCTTCTGGAATAGGAGCTCACCTCTGCTGATATGCCACTGCCAATATTAAGCATATTAATTGCTTTTAATCGGGAGTATTCTCAAAGTCTGTACTTACTCAGTTCTGTATGTTTTCAAAAGATTTCCTTTCTTTCCTTTTGACACTTATGACCTGTTCTATTTTTTGGTCAATATGTGAACTATCTATGGGGTGTTTCTTTGCTAATTGCAAAGTAAGTATTGAATGTAAAGATGACTTCTTTCCTAGGAAAGGTATTGCTGCCCAGAGGACATGGGGTACAGCTATTCCACACATTATTAATTGCTGTCTAGTATCCAAAATGAAGAACAATACTGTAGAACAAAGCAAATGGGAGTGATACATTATAGGTGAGAAACACGGATTGTTAACAGCTATAAAGCACCTTCTCTTGCCTTGAAGAGGTTGTATTTTTTCGATGTATGTGGTATATGTACTATCAAAACTGTAGCTTTTGATGCAACTCTGGCAAATCTATTGGTATCCATTCACTTATGTTAAAATGCAGATAAAACCTGTAGCAGCTAGAATCAATACTGTGGCAATCTTGTTCCAGTCCCTCCCGTTGCTGTTTTTAAACAAAGAAATGTAAAACTGAGAGCAAATATTTAAATAGTAAAAAGGTGTAAAAATAAGCACAGAAGGAGTGAATCAGGTGTATTTTTTTTTTTTTATTTCCCAAGTCCTTCCTCTTTAGTCAGGGAAATATGAACAAAAAAATATTTGTTAATCTCAAGGTAAAATGTAGCTTTTGTAAAATACCTTAGGTGCATGGAGGGGAACTACACTTAAGTCTGGTATGCGGAGGAAAGTAGTGTAAAACACTCTCCTGGACAAAGCAGGTGGCACAGCATTTTACTGATGTTTTAAAGACTGTATTTATTGCAACAATAGGCAAGTTTGCTTTGAGTTATTTACAGAAGCTTCTTCAGATGTAGAACTGGAAAATGCAGATTTTGCGTTCACTCCAGCTAAAGTTACGGTTCCTGCTGCTTTATCTTTGGCCAGGAGTGCTGACTGAACAGGTTTGTGCACCTCAGAGGCACACTTGCTCAGAACCGTGCAGGGCACTTTGCTCGATCCCTTTCTTTAATTTCTTTACTTTGCGTTGTTGAGAGGGCTAGAGCAGATTTTTGGTTCGCATAAAAGTGTACAGTGTTAACTAGGTGACATATGGGTGGATGAAACATTACTGATTGTCCACTGCAGCCAGGGAGGCCGAGTTTCCATAGAGATAAGAAGGAAAAGTGCTCCATGCAACCTAATTGGTATGCATCTCCAGATCAGGTTCATTGTGCTTTTGCTAATGACAGGGTTGTCTCAGTAATAAGGATGGTGCACTGGAGAAATTTGCTGCCTTGGTATATTTTTCCCTGGCAGAAAACTACTTAGAGACTGTAGTCAGTAAGAAGAGTGACTGGCAGGCTGAAGGGGCTGCTTAGCAGCATATGGGGGAAGGCTGGCGCTCTGTGCCACATGCATATGGCTGCCATTAAACTCCAGCTTTGCGCTTTGTGTATTTCTGGTCCCATGCCAGTAAGCCCACCTGCTGCAAGAATACTTGTAAAGCACAACTCAAAAGTGATTGAAAAGCTACTAGAATAAACTGTAATAACACAGTGCTTCACAGATGGGACATAATTGCAAGCTAAAGTGTACAGCCTCTGCAGTAATGAAAACACGAGCCATTAAATTAAAATCATAAGGGAAAAAACTATAAAAGTCTGTTGATTTTTTTTTTTTTAGTTTTATTGCAAAACTTCAATTTTCTTGCCCTCATTAATCAAATACCATAAAACTACAGTGCTGCTTTGTCTGAGTGAAGATTCAGGCAATTAAAATGATGAATGTAGATTAAAATGATGTAACTTTTGTAATTTACTTACTTGGATAACTTAAGCTTTGGGCAGTGTTAGGAATGGAAAGCTGACATGAATCTATCAATTTGCAGATTAAGGTACGGTTGGGACTTTAGACTTAGAATTCACTAGTAAAAAGTTGGTTTGCAGGAGAAAAGTGACAATATGGATTTTGCTTCCTTAATGTGTTATTTTCACCCGTTCAGTAATACCAATTTGATTTTTCTAAAAAAAAAAAAAAAATTCCAAAACCCCAGACTTTAAAACTATGTAAACACACAAAACTACTTGAGAAATATCAAAGCAGTTTTAATTAGTGGTAGTGTGGTAATAATGAAATCGCTAATCTGACATGTAATTAGTTGTACGGTGTGTATGAGTGTTATGTGAAGCTGAATGGGCTCAGCAGGGCCCTAATACATTCTGGCCTCTCAAGGCGTTCTCTAGTGGAAAGAGGCCTGACAGAGCCATCTTTGTTCTGTTCCCTTTCTGTGGGTGGGCGATGCAAGGAGAAAGAAACATTTGTTTCACAGTAGTCACTGAAGTAAACAGGCTCTAAAAGCCTTTTTCGTTTTTAATTATGCATTGCTCCAGCACCCATCATAGCAGAGTCCAAAGGACAGGTTTTAAGCATGCCTGATAATGCCTGACTGGTTAAAAATATATATAAATGTCTGATTAAGGGAATATTTATAAACCTAGAAATTTAGTTCATTTTCACAAGAGGCTTTTTTCTCCCTTTAATAGGACAAGCACTTTCCTAAAGGTACTGTCTATACTCAATTTATGCAGTGGTCGCATTTGATCAAGACTGGCAGACACTAGAGGTGCTAATGAGCTACCCATAAATATTTGATCCCATCTCCTTTCACCACTAAAACTGGACTCAAAAAAACCCCGCACCAAAAAATAAAACAAAACCAAACCAAACCAAACCAAAACAAAAAAACCCCTCTGAAAAGATAGCATCCGTTCATTAGCTGTGTGAGAGCTCATAGCAATATCAGATGACTGGCATTTGTTAATATACTGCCATTCAAAAGAAAATTATTTTTCTAAAAGACTTGCCAAGAGTAAGGTATATTGCCAAGATGTCTCCACATTTTAGATTACTACCAGACTTCCTAGAAGTGTAGAAAAAAACATTTGTACCCTCAAATCATCTGGACAATTATTCAGGTAAGTGCCATAGGGACAATTAAAAGAAAATGGGCATCTTTCTTCTGCAGAGTTGATTTTTCTTTTCCTGTCAGGCGAGGCAACCAGACATCTTTTCTCTGAATGAGATCTGTTTGTTCTTGAGTAAACAGAACATGGCATGTTTTGCTCACACTTGGTAAATTTAAAGTTTGCTTGAGTGATTAGAGTCCAATTATTGCCAAGCAGCAATATCCAGGTGCAGACAAATAAACACTGAAGGCAAAGTGCTTATAATCAGTTGCTGCTTATCATTACTACAAGTCAGGCTCTAATGTTAGTGTTTATTATACACATTACAGGTATCTTCTCTGAATCAGATAATTTAATCATTACTCTCCCACTGGTGCTCTAATGCTTGTATTTTTTTAATATTTTTAGTAACAAATATTCTTATTAACTTTCTATTATGGTTATAAGCCCACCTAAGTCCTTTCTTTTCTCTCTGGACTGTAGGTCTGATGTGGTGTCTGCACATCATGACCATGCTATACCAGCTAGTGAGTACTTTGGAAAACTTGTCCAACTGCACTGTCTCAGAGTTTATTTACTTATTTATTTACTGCAAGCATAACATGAGGCCCTCAGTGACATTTGAATGGAGAATTTTCTATGTAGATGTTGCCTTTATGTTCCATAGTGAAGCTCATCTCTGGTAGAATTAAGTAATGTCCAAGAATGTAATTTTACCTCTGCAAACTCCATCAATTTTTTAAGCATTGGCCCCAGTATTGTGGGCTGTGAGTCAATAAGAATATCTACAAATAAAATACCTATATTTTCAAAAACAGGGTTATGCTACCATCTTTAATGCTTGTCCTCATTCATGCCAGGTTTTTTATAAGAGGAAGCAATGGTGAAAGCTTCTGGATTACAAACAGGCCAGCAGTTTGTGCTTTTCAGTCCCAGATTAGAGCCAGGTGAAGTGTAATGACACCAAAATGGGGCATCAGTAGTGCTGGCCTTGAGTAGCTGCCACACTGCAACTGGAAAAAGCTCCAGAATCTGAATGATTGTATGATCCATTGAGGATGTGAAGGTGTTACTTATATTTTTCACCTGACAACAATTACCTCATTTTATAGGCTTTAATTGTTGAGCTATTGAAAACATACTTGTGTTTTGAAGGCAGAGAAATACAGGTAGGCTAAATATTTCTCAGGTGTTTTCAAACACAGTAGCTTTAGCACCTCTTAGGAAAGCTGAGTACCACATCTTTGCTACAAAACTTCTCTGTCTGGACAGAGAAAGGCATTCTCTAACAGGTGTTACACACCCATTTCAGTTGAAATCATGCCAATCCTGGCATGGCATGCTGTTTAGTACGACTAAGGATAACAGAATTTGGCACTTTGTAAGGCCTTCTGTCTGAAAAAAAGAAGAGTGTTGGTGGAAAGCAACAGCTTCCTTACAGTGAAACAGTGAAAAAATAGATGGGAAACAGCAAGTTCTACTCTAAATGATGTGATATAATGCCCTTAAGACATTGTTCAGCTTTTGTAGAAAGAACCTGAAGGATAATGCTTGGAGATCATAGGATGTCTAGGATGCTCTTTCTACCCTGAATGCAGTGGGAAATAATATCCAAGAGCAGTTCACAGGGCAGCAATCAACAGTTACTGCAGCAAACCCACAACCTTTAATTTCTGAGAACTCAGTTAAGCAGGGGACATATCCAAGACACAAGACCTTTTGTTATTTGCCCTCCATCCCCATACTGACAAACAGCTTGGCTTGAGGAGGTAATGACATGACTGTACACTAAAGAATTATTACTCCCAGTCAGCACGGAAAAGCCACATTTCAGCTCTTTATCTATTTTTGTATAAGATGCCAGAGATGGACAAAAATAATTTTTCAATCCTATGAAAATTTTAAAAACTCAAAAAAAATTTCCCTTTCCATTCTCATCTTAAAGAAGCTGGTATTTCAGTTTTGAAAGCCCATCCAGACATTATTTTGAATTCAGTGAATTAAAAAGTTTGGCTGCAATAATTTGACATGATTTGATCTTTAACATGTATATATTCTTCTGCAGATACAATTGTGTGATGTAGTGCTACATGTATGCTACACATAAAATTGCATGCACTACTAGATGTTTTGCGTGACGATATTTCAAGCGGGAAAGTAATTTTCTCCTTGGAATATGTCAAAATTTTTGTTTGACAATTTCAAAGTATTTTTCAAACTTTCATTGAACAGGTAAATGCTTCTGAATTTTTATTTTGACACAGAGTTTTGACTTTGTTGGAGAATTCCCAACTACCTCTAGCAAGCATGTGGGAGGGACTTGCTGGTACAAGTGTGTGCCATCTACACCTGATAATCTGGAAGAGGAAAGAGCACACAATGATGAATTTACTTGGCGCTTGCTGCTGAGCAAGATTTAACAGAGCTAAGCATAATATTGTGGGATACAACTCAAACTTTAATGAAGTCCCCAAGAGTTTTGTCTCTGAAATCCATGGGTTCATGATTTTCTCATTAGGCATTGTTGCCACAGACCCTGATAAAATGAACTATAAAGGAAGAAGGCATATGATTTGAAAGAGTTTGGACCCTAAAAGATCTTCAAATATGGAACTACAATGAAAGTAATTTAGTAAGAAGAAATAAGACAATGGATTTTGGTTAATATAAGTGTTACTTGAGGACCATACACAGTATGGTAGGGCAGTGGAAGGCAACCTTTTATCCCTTGTGAGTCCACTGAATCCAGAGGTTCAAATACACCTTTCACTCAGTCACTGCAGCCCAGTCAGCTACATCACACTCTCTCCCTGCGTGGACACCACCCATCTTTGTGTCTTATTTGGGAGTTTTAGGTAGCTCCCTCTCTAGAAAGGTTAGGCAATGTGGTGCTAAAAGCTGAGGAGGGGTTGTGCCTTGTACACAACATGGTTCATGTGTTACTTGATCCAGAGTAGAGCAGTATCTCCTCTTAATGCTCATTTAAATTTTTGGTAATTATTGAACTAATTTAGCCCACTTGTGTCTATCAGTTCCAACCTGCAGTTTGTGCCCAGTCATTGCTGACTTCCAGATCATGGAAGCCAGGCTGACTCATGAGGACGGAACTGACTCAGGGTCAGCACCCATACCTGTTCAATTTCATTTCTGCACATGCCTCCATGGGTCTCAATAAAAGGCTTTAAAAAATAAACTTTTAGGGTCTGAGCTTGAAAGATACAGGGCTGGTGTGGATGCTCATTGCCATAAGCGAGGATCATTGTGAAAGCAGAGGAAGGAGTTTGTTAAGATTTCATAGAGAATATATTTTGTCAAAATTCTCTGAATTACAGAAATTTGCTTCAAAGCATTCAAATTGTGTCTTTTAACATATTTGCAAGTTTTCATTAATTTGGAGAATTTTTATGATTGGAGATAGCTATATTTTCTATTTGTGGTTTTTTTTCTGTTTGTGCTTTGCAAAAACAGTATTCATGGGAAAAATAAATAAGGAAGTAAAAATATGCTTTTTGCTTTTGACAAATGTGGGAGCTGCAAATTACTGGTGGAAAATGAATATTTCCATCTTTGTGTGAACTTGGTGAAAAGCCAATATCTTCCACACAGCTGCAGAGGTGCAGGGCCAAATAAATTTGTGGTGCAATTCAATATACTTCTATGAAATGACATCAGTAAGAGTTTAGTCCCCATGCAAAAAACCAGTATATACAATGTTTATAGTGGTAAGTGGTTGATTAAGTGTGGTAGAAATAGAAGCTGATGTAAAGCATATTTCATTTGAGTTGAATGGATACCAAAGCACATAAAGAAGCCAATAAGCTTGTTTTACTCATAGCTCTTTAATTACTGTTAGTCCTTGTTTAATGGTGCATACTTGCTCCATATATAGTTTAACCTGCTCCATATATACAGTTAAGTCTTCATTCCCTTTTTTGTTACACAGGTAAAAAACTCATATGATGTACTGCTGCAAAGTTTGCCTGAACACTTGTCACAACAGTATTTTAGACTGTAAAGGGTCTACCAACTCCTCCTCTGGTCCATTGCATCTCCTCTTTAATCAGAGATACACCTGGAGTTGTACAGAAGTGGCTGCTATTACAACCCATCTGGAATATGAAGCCTTCTTTCCCTTCTGAAAGAACACATAGGAGAGGAGACTTGCACATACCTGTGTTGTGTCCCACTCTGTAATAGAGGTCTTTACAAGCATTGACAGATTTACCTTTAATTCTATTCTGATTTAGGATTGCATGGCTCTTTACTATCTCTAGAGTGAAGAAGCAATAAATGAAGTGGTTAAAATCCTTTCACTTTTGCTTTCTGTGGTGCAGAAGTACAGCACGATGGTACTGAGGGAAGAGAGGTTGTTTAGTCTGGAGAAGAGGAGGCTCAGGGGAGACCTTATTGCTGTCTACAGCTACCTAACAGGAGGTTGTAGGCAGGAGGATATTGGTCTCTTCTCCCAAGTAACCAATTGTAGGATAAGAGGAAATGGCCTCAGCATGTACCTGGGGAGATTTTGATAGGATAGTAGGAAAGATTTCTTCATGGAAATGAAGATGCTGCAATTGCCTCTGAGCATGAGGTACATCTATTGGCCTACTAGGCATGTATGAATTCATATACCACAGTGCTCCAAGGAACATTTTGAGGTGGGGCTGGTAGCACGTGTTTAACTTTTGGACAAAGCTCGCTTCTTTCTGTGGTCAGATTTTGCCTGGCTTTATTATACTACTGCATCTAAGAAAGTGGCAAATAATGGTGTGCATCTTTCTTATGGGGGCTACTCCAGCAACCACACAAGCCTCATACTCCCAGCAAACTGGCATGGTTCATGCAGAATCCCAGTGTTTGTTTTATATAAGCCAGTTCATTAGAAATTACTTACCTTGTGCAGTTTACAAGGTGTTGTAAGGGCAACTGGCAAGAGCAACTAATTCTCCTTTCTCACTTACAGTTCTCAGGATTACTCCCTCATCCTTTAAGTTTTCTTCCATACAAAATGGGATAACTAAAACCAAGACTTCCACTTCATATATGCCCTTCCAAAAATACCGCATTTACTGAACTCCAAATTTTTTTCTCTTTGAGAATTCCAGTGTTTCCAATTAGAACTGAGTTTATTATTCTAATAGCTTTTATTCATATTAGTAAGACATAGAAAATTAGTTTTACAGTTTTTTCTTTTTCAGCATACTTGGAGACTGAGGATCCATTTTAGGCAGCACTAATTAAAATCCATCATTAACTCACAAAGGCCTTTTAGACCTTTACTTTGTCCCTTGGAAGTGAGTTTACATGTAGAAAATTCATTTCACAAGTAATAATTTTTAAAGCCCACCAAAAGGTATTAATAATTATGGTTATTTTATACTGGACCTTAGTGACATGGCACAGATGGCTTTGATGTTTAATCAGTAGCTGTGCTTCCGAGATTATTTTCATTAGTGATTAACCTTGACTTATTATGTAACAGAAGAACATTAGACAGATTCTGAGTTTTCCCTGCTATAGCTGAGTTTGCTATGAAATGTTGCCTCATTTTCAAATAAAAGTACATCAAAAGCTGATCACTCCTTATGAATGATCACACATGGACATTCATTCACTGTACTAGTTCATAAATAAAAATGTGACATTTGTGTAGCCAAATTAGATGCTGCTGAGCTGCCAGCCAGTGCTTATGTGAAATGTTTAATGGGAATATACTGTTATTTTAGAATTACAAAGCCTTGTTGTTTTTTTGGGTTTTTTTTTTTTTTTTTTTTTTTGAGAACACAGACATTCATCCTTTTTTGGAAAAAAAACCCAATAAGTATGCTAACTGTGCAAGTTAAAAAGGCCTGTGTTATATCTAGTATAACATTGGATTGATGTCTTCAAAGAAAATCCTTTTGCATTGCTTTTTAGATTTCCCCCCTCACCCCACCAAAAAAA
>VXAC01005718.1:740717-765369 GCA_013399225.1 Rhipidura dahli | reverse complement strand
AAAAAAAAAAACCAAACCACGAATTAAAGAGTAAGACATCTGAGGTACTGCACTGTTCCCTAATTACAAGAAAAGACACCTGTCAATGGACTTCTTTTGCTGCCACTCCGGGATTACCTGTGAGAGTGAGTGAGGACAAAAATGCTTAGAGAATGAAAAGCGGATGTCAGAGAAAAAAATTATAAGATGCATTTTTCCAGACTAATATTAAATGTCATGCAAGAAAATATCATGTGCCTCACAGTGCAAAATGTTTGTTTAACTCAGAATTCAAGGCTTTAGCCCTGGAACTTAATTTCTTGTGTTTTGAGGACTGTTAATTCTCACTGTTGCTGTGTTCAAGACGGACTCCTGGATCACGAGGTAGAACAGTCTGATTTCATTATCAGAAGATGTCAAAAAGCTGAGTGTACTGCTCCCTTTCACCCTCCAGTTACAGAATGTTGCCATCAAAGAAATTGCTAGCTGTCTCTACACCTGTGAGTAAAAACAGAGAGACCTAGAGCAGGCTATAAAGCAACCATATTTCCCAAAAGACATTATAGCAACTCAAGCTCTTGAACTTTTAGGCTAGCACTTAGTCTAAAGCCATTGTTCTCTGTAACGTGGTTGAGGACCAGCATAAGCATAATTTATTGTCATTCACAAGATGACAGTAGCACCAATCAAACTTGAATCCAAGACATGGTACAGAAACATCACATCTGTGCTTATTCCTTACAGATAAGCTATATCATAACCTTTCTCTTTCTTTGGCAACTGAACAAAAGCATCCAGTCCACAAGTGGCAGAAGAGGTTCAATTGAACTATCTTTTCTTCCTTCTTTTCATAAAAGTGCAATGGGTGGCTTTGCTGTCATATTTATTCATACCAACAGAAAACCTCAAATTCTCTCAGAGTGTTCAAAATCTAAATAGAGATGACAGATATTGGAAAAACATAGATTGAGACAAAAGCAGTGGGCATCTATCTCTTTATGACCCCCTTGTGAACTTTATTTTGTACCTTGCTTAACAAAGACATCTTGCACTTTTTCATCGCCTGGCCAAAACTGTTACTGAGATTAAAACTAGCAAGTTACAGATGAATTCAGGGAAAATTCTCACAATAACTTGCTTACTTTAGAATCTTCCCCACTGTTCAGAGTGTGTTCCTTGAGTGTCCCTAAATTGCTTCCCCATTTAGAAGGATCCTTTGGACCTTAAGAGGCTGCTCAATGTCCTAACAGTTTGTCCACCAAAACATTTCTGACCTTTTGGATGCAGTTTTGCTGTCTCTGCCTGAACGGATGTTTAGCCCTACTGTCTTACATAACTGACTTCAGGGCTTGAGTATTTCATTTCAGTATATTTGGAATGATACAAAACACCTTGGAAAGAACTTCAACCAATCGAGGAAGCAGCAGATTGCCTGCTTGACAGCAAAGGTCAGTTGTGAACACACCTTAGGGTTCACTTTTCACCCAGTTGAATTCTGATCTGCGGTTTAAGGTTCCTTTCTGGTTTTTACAGCTCTCCATGAGACTGGTCCTGCCGCTTTCAGCATTTATGTTTTCCTCTCTGTCTCATGAAGAGACAACCTTTATGATAGATCTGATCCATTAGAATCAAAAGAACTGGAAGGGAAAGTTGCAAAAATGAGAGCTTGAATCAAAAAAAAAAATCCTAGGCTTGAACATCTTGAGAATAAAATACAAACCTCAAAATTTTCTGGTTGGCTTTCATTTACTTTGTCATCAATACATATAGTCAAAGTCTTTTTTTCCTTTTTTTCTTCTTCTTTTTTTTTATACACTTTATCTTTTGTGTGTGAGTTCACCATATCCCAGGATGTAACTAAAGGGCTTCAAACTGAAAACTGAGAGGACTAGTAAATGTTCTAGCTTTAGAAGAAGTTTCGATTAAATGTGAGTAAATACTTCAATCTGTGCTCATACACTCCCTTGATACTTCATAATTATCTAGACAATCCATCATTTTTCTGCAGATCTCACACAGGTGAGGCAGCCTTGAAGAAGAGTGTCTTGCTTGATTTGATTGTGAAGCTAAACACTCGGCTGGGTGCAGAAGCAGGTCTTACAGTATAGCCATCTAAATGTTTGGGCTAAATAAGTCCTGATTTAAAGCCCCAGGTGCCTCAAAAATTCAAATGTTTAAGGCAAGTTGTCATCTCTTGCAGTGTCCCTGGTTTCCTAAAGCCCTAAACACTTATAAATGTCTAAACCTTCCTGGTAAACAAGGCATTTGCCACCAAAAATCCCTCCAGCAATGGTGTGTAGTGATTCTGCCACTTCATTTCAGATCTATTTTTACTTTTAAAAAGCAAAGCATTTTTTATTAGGATGCAATCTTACATCTAAAGAGGCAATCATAAGTTAAAACAAGCAAAACACACATATGGACTAACCATATGGATGACAATACCAATTAGTAGAGATTTTGTGGGGGTTTTTTTTTACATTTTGAGCACAGGGTGAGACCTGCCTTTTTCCAGCAAGTGGCAAATTTGAATGTGAAATGTCATTAGTGCTGTTTTTCACTAATACAATTTCTTTTCTGAATAACAAAAAACACATCAGTGTTATTTTTAATAAAAAAACCACCCTTTAATTTACATACATTTAGGGTGAAGTAAATGAAAATGCATTATGTTACCACTGTGCTATTGAATAATGAGCCTATAGGGTTCTAAATGGGAAGGAAAGTTGTTTTTCAAGCCCTGTACCCACTGTTCCCTTTACAAAGGCACCATTGTGACCAGGATACATGAACTGGGTTTCTAACAGTAAAGATCCACCTTCTGGCAGAGAGACTGGGAAATAAAGCACCCCAGTAAGCCACCACTTCAGCAGGAGAAGCTGAACTAAGGAAGGAAGGACAGGTGGAACTGGTCCCTTGGCCTTTCAGTGACATTTACAGCCTCCCTGCAAGGACATGCTCTTTTCTTTCTGTTTCTATTTTCTCCAGTTAATCAGGTGACTTGAAAAGAAGCTAGATAAGGGTATTGTTTGCACTGACAACATCCTGATGATACTGCCAGAGGAGATCACAGGAAAATGTTCCCTTTTTGAACCAATAGAGTCATTAGGGAGAGTACTCATCACTTGAGTGCATCTAGGTTAATTACCACGGAAAATCTAGAACTGGCAGCTATAATTTTTCTGAAGAAAGTACTGCTATTTTTACTCCTGATGCTACAGAATGTCTCTTAAAGTACCTCATAGGACCCCATTTTACAGTTCAATGGTAAAATAATTTTAGAAATGTAGCTTTCTGGCTGAAATTAGTGGGACACTCTCCATGGAAATTTAAGGAAAGTACAAACTGCAAGTTATGTACTGTATGAATGAAATTCAACTCCATTTGCCAGGACAGATTACTCTCCTTCCCATAAATGAGCAAGCATATTTCTCTATTGCAGTGTCACTTTGGAAAAGAGAAAAGTGTCAGGTTGAGATGAATGACTTATCGCTGCACAGATGCAGCAAACTGTCACATGCCTGATTCTGTTTGCTATGGTACATTATGGCAGAGATTAGCCAAAAACCCTGCAGTATGAGGGAAACACAGAATGCTGGTTTTGGATCAGCATCAAAGCACATGCAGTGGATGCTTTTTTAGGAAAACAGAGACATGGTGTAGTTTTAACCCACCCAGCATTCAATGAATGCTTACAAACCCTAGCAGTGTTCATGATTTTAAAAAAGCCTCGAACAATAAAAGGAAGTCATTTGAGTGTGCTGAATACTTATTCAACTATTAATTCTTAGAGTATTTATACTGTGCTGCCTGTTCTCTAAGGATCAGAATACTGAGAGTTTTTCAGCCTAATTTTTGCTTTTTGAAAATTATTTGTGGCCAGGAATACTTTTTGGTGTTTGGCTATCTCTGATGCAAAAGGCAGGTAACTCGTCTATCATGTCTAACAGGTTATCAAGCCAGAGCAGACAGAGGAACTTGGAAAGTTGCTTACATCCAATAGCATAAACAGGACCCAAATGGAAACTTGTTATCAAGGGTTCAATCTGTGGACAGCTAAATGGTCCATGCAATGAATCTCATGTACTATTCTCCCCTTCCAGTTCACCTTTTTGCTTTGATAAAATTATGAGAATATCCACTGTAAGATATTCTTGAGAATTGTTTTGATTCTGTGATAGTTACTTGGGAACTGGGTAACAGATTTCCTGTTTGATATTAGCCATTTTCTATAAAAGGTGAATTATTTGGATGCACTGTCTTCTGTAAGCAGCTACGACATACAAATTATGAATGCTTTGACCCTTTCCACTTAACTCTGAGTGAAGAAGTGAAGTTTCCAACAGATGAAATTCTGTCAAGTTTCTTGAAAATGACAGTCATGGTAAGGAGATATATGGCAGCTAAAACGTATTTTTAGACTCCATTGGACGGAAGAAATTGAGCCTAGGTTATGCAAACATTCCCTGGTCACAAAACAACACTTTTTTTTTCAGAAAATTTTGGTTTAGACCCATTTTTAAATCCATGATAGAATGAGGTGACAATAACTGTTTCAGTGGGGAAAAAATATTTCTAGTTTCCAAAGCAAACATTTTAGTAATTGCCCCTCATTTATTTGTATTTTCTAATTTGCTTTACATACTACAGGGAATCCTGCAATTACCCAGAGAATGTACTGTCTGTACCCTCCTGATTGAACTGCCACCTCCCCTACACTTTGTTAGAGCTGCCATTCACTGCAGCTCTGATTCAGACTCGAGGGAATAGCCTTGACACAATGCACTGAAGGCAATATTTGCAGAGAAAAGGGATAATCGCTGAACAGCAGCCTATCTCCATGTTTCCATGTCCCATGACCTCTTTTCTCTCTAGCCTTGGCATAAGAACTTAGTATAACTCCCTAGGACTCTGCTGTCCCCTTTGATGATCTCTTACCCTCAGGCACAGTTTGGAAGTACTTCTGACAGGTTAATATGCTTCACATGAGGAGAGCAGTGAAATATCACAGTCTGTTTCTCCTAAGGTTTCACAGAAAGCTAGAGTGTTTATCTGCTAATGTGTGCATCATCACCTCGAACTGCCCACATGTCCTGTAAAACAAACTTAAAAATGAAACTCAGTACATCTTTTTTATTTTTTTTCTCTGCATTCAGGATTATTATTCATTCTCAATGATATTACTTTTCCCGAAGGCTTTGTTCAGTTTTCAAAAATCTAATTTTCACATCATTTTAGGAAAAACATTTAATACAAACCTACCCCTTAAATTCAACTGCCCTTAAAAAAAATCAGTCTCCTTTGTGGTGTCCAGCTGCAGGATCTTTCTTCGATTAGATGCCAGTATGCAAGAAAGAAAAGTTGTCAAAGCACTGATGAAAACATAAATTGCATAAAATACTGCTGACAGTATACCAAAGTCACAACTCGACATTTACAAGCTGGGGTTTTTAGCATTATGCTAATAGGATTGTGTTTTATTTATGCAGTACTATAGATTTCCATGATGCTTTGTAAAGAAAATATCTAAGAAGTTGCTGTTTGTTAGTGCATTTTTCTGCATCAGGCACAATACAGCACTGCACAAAGGGATTGTGTATGAGAAGGGAAACACTTTAACAGCGGAAAATAATCTAAACCCTCAAATTCTTACCTAAAACCTGTTATTTCCATTTAACAAGTTGAAAATGTCTGCAATGCAGCTCAGTTACATCTCTATCTAATGAATTTGCTTTGTGTTATCCAGATTTTCAGGAGGATGAGATTTCACGTTTCAGCCTCTGCACTACCTTTACTTTTACTGGGAATAGTGAATCACCAGCAGGGCAGGTGTACTTTTGTATAGTCCTCACTACAGAGTTCCCAACCTTGGGGAGGGAAATTGTACATCTGCCTTCATCAGGTTACCAAAGATTATTTGCAAGTAATCACTACAGATTGACATGTGGCTCACAGAAAATGTCAGCTGATGGTATTGACTCCAGCCATGGCAAGGCTGCAGTAAAACTGAAGGTTCACAAAGTTGTTACATTTTTATCATAATTGCCTAGGTCAGATGAGTGTCTTGTGTGTCAGCTCTTTGCTGGAGCTCTGCTTGTGGCACTACATATGTACACTAGAGATGTGTCCCTTTCCTTAGGTCGAGACTGTATCCTGTAAGCTAAAGAACTACAGGAATGTAAACTTTGCAGGCTGCTGCATACATGTTCATGCTGTGCAGTTACCTACTCAAATCTTACCTACTCTGGCTTCCTACACTTTGTCAAAAGATAAAAAAGGCAAGTCCAGTAAATAGGATTTGCTGGGACATCAGTGTATGAGACAAATTTAGGGGAGAGGGAGAAAGGAAACGTTATTATTGTTTTGCTTTTTTTCCTTAAAAGAAAGAGTTCAAAAGAGGCAGTAGAGAAAAAAAGAAGCGAGCTAAAACTGGCCAAAAACAAGCCCCATAAATTTTCTGCCTAAACCTCAGAAATTCACAGTAGAAATCCTTCTGAATGCTGCAGCTGGGCTTCTTGGACAGGCAGTGTAACTCCCACGATGCTCAGCAGCCTCATCAGTCAGGGGCTCACTGTCATGCACGACGGGGACCCCCTGACCACAGGGCTTCAGGGACCAGCTACTGGGACCAGTCTACAGGGCAGGTGCACCTTGCATGCCATAACTTCCATAAAGCATCTCACAGGTGTATTGTGGTGTCAGGTATAGTAAAATTATGTTATATAAATGTAAATAAAAAGGTAAATATCAATACATCATGGGTGTCTTCATGGGGATCTTTAGAAAAATTTAGTTCAGGTTAAATGCATGTTTTTATGAAAAATTCACATTGGAGAAAAGCTGGTCACGTTTGAAAGTTTGACTGGCCAACACTACATTCCTTACTTCCAAATTCACCTCTGCCAAATAGAAGCTTGTTTTGCCAATGCAATATTTTTTTCTGTGTACTCTTCAGCCTGCCAGAAATTAGCATTGCAAAGAGAGGTGAGACAGGTCGAAAAGCTTATAATATCTAGCACCATAAAGCCTATAGGTAATTTTTTTTTAACTTCTAACAGCCTTCATGTGATTGCTGTACACAATGAAATTTGTTTATTATACTGACCTTTAGGTGTTTCAGTAAAAGTAACAATTTAATTTCCTTGTCATTCAGCAGAGATCTCTCATTTTCATAATTCTTAGAATAATGGAAGTAATTAAAGCATTTTAATTTTTGAATTACTTCTTATGAACTTCTAGGTCTTTTTAAGGAAGTGAAAAATGAAACAAATTTGAGGCAATCTATCCCCTATTACACACCTTTCCTGTTATCTTAACATGATAATGGTTAGACAACAACATGATTCTGGACATCATCAAAATCTTCTGAGAATGATAAAATAAATCTCTGATGAAATCTCAACTACTTAGTCATTTCGTTTTTTTTTCTTTATTTCTGGTATTACAAGAAGCCAACAAGAAAATTTTATACAGTTGAGTCTATAGATACATTTTGATTTAAGACATTTTTATAATGAGGTTTCTTTTTGGCCTTTCTGATTTTTGGCACATGAAAACCAAGCCCTACAATGCTCCCTTTAATACTGATTTTCAACTGAAATTACTGGAAGTTTTTGCCACTGAAGCCCAGTCAGAGCCCTTGTAATTGTATAACTGAAAGAGGCGTTCGTGTCCCACATACCAGCAGGTTACCTAGGAGAGATGGTAGCAAAACAATAATTATATGTATCAGTTACTGAGTTATGTTATTGAGGATCATTGGTAGAAACAATATGTACAGGATATTCCTAATTATTCCTTCAGTCTGGTAGCACATTTAAAGCACTGGCAGAAATCTGTGTTTCCCTCTCCTTTACCCCCGTCATCTTCCACCAACAGGTTTTTGATTAGTATCACACTAATTCTGTATATTTGGCCAATGGTATTTTTATGTCTTCCAAGGTGACTATGGATGTTTCTGTTTAATAATATATGAGACTGTATTACTTATAAATTTCTTCAAAAATTTTATAGTAGCTTGAATTTTTACATATTTTAAAGTTAATGAGATAATTAACATTTTCACTCTATCCTGCAAGTAGGGACACTTCAAAGCAAAGGTAACACTTATTATGACTGCTTCATTGCTTAATTGTGTTGAAAAGTAGGAACTCACTTTATCAAAGGCTAATTTACTGTAAAGTTCATCTTCAGGGTACTTCAGATAAAACCCTTTCCCTCAATAAGATATGAGAGGACTCATAGAGGATTCTCTTCCTAAAATATAGTCAGAAATACATCACCACCTCCAGTACTGCTGACTGGAGGCAGTTGCCTTTGACTTCTACTGAGGTTGGCAGAATGTTGTCTCTTATGCTCGAGTTGTCAGCAATTATTGCATAATTTATTTTTTAGCTGCTCAAGACACCTTGAAATTTCGAAGTTCTCAGAAACAACAAGGAGAACTAGCATAGTAGAGATTATTTTCCCAGAACCTGTTCAACAGGTGGAGCTGTGTGCTGCAAAATAGAGCTCAGAAATGAAATCCTTATGATGAGATGTTTGTTGAATCATTATCAAAGTTATGGAGAATAATATACCTGTCTCAAACACCTGTTTTTTCAAGTTATAGGAAGAATATTTCTGCATTTCTAGACTGAGTAAAGAAAAATAAATCTTAAAAAGGTTGTTTTGGTTTTCAATGTATTTGTTGGTGGGCAGAAGTCCAGTAAGCTTTGCTCCACTCTTCCTTAGAAACTTAGGATGTAATAAAGGGAGCTGGAAGATCTTGGATGTCACAGAGCTGATGCTCAGCATTGTATTACTGGTAAAGCATAAAGCTACATCAAATATTTATTAATCACTCCTTATGACATTTCTCCTTGCTATTAGTGAAAGCAGTTTGGGTGACAGGAAACTCATGAAAGACAGTCTAATAAATGTGAGGAAATGCTACAGAATGTATTAAAAAGCATGTTTCTTTCCCTTATTGCCAGTTCTGACCAGTGTCCCATTGAATGACAAGAGAGAGATCTCTGACCATTCATCTGCAGGTGCCAACTGTTCTTTTCCACTCCCCAGAAAAGAGTACTATTTTCCTGAATTTCCTGGTTCTATTAGAACACACTGAAATACAGCTTTGGAAAATTAGTGATCTGTATTGATAGTCCTCATTAATTCATACCTACTGTTACTGGTACATTAGAAAGGATTTGATTTGCTCCTTTCAGAGGCCAGGGTATGCATGATCTAGTGCCATCCTCAGTTTCCACCCCACTTTTACAGAGATAAAGGTGTTATTTCAGTAGCAGGAGATAGCAAAGACCTACTGTAACACATAAATGTATAAATATGTGATAAATGTATCTAGGAAGGAAAAGGGAGTCATTGATCACCTGTTCTTTGACAGTACTGTACCAGTGTCATTCTACATCTATTTACAAAAATACATGTAAATGTTATCAAGTAGTAAAATGGTGGCTACTAGAGGACTATTTTATTTACAACTGGAATAATTTTTTTAATCATAAATTAGTTACCACTGTTCAACCTTTTAGGAATTTTTCTTCACTTCATTGGTAATTTTTTTCCCCTCACTATTGCAGACTATGCCAGATTTCCTTGCCTTTCATCAGGCTACAGGAACTTGTACCAGGTTTCTTGGAAATGTATCCTACCCAACACAACAAAGGTGCAGAACCATGTCTGATCATTTAATACTCTTAATTAGCTACTTTTATTAGGTTAAGTACTTCAGTCTTTGGAATTGTATTAGTTGATGCCACAGCTGCAAGGCTTTACTCATGCTGTGCAAGGTATTTCAGTTGCATTAAGAGGGCCAGTGCTCCTCTTTTCCCAGTAACTTTGGGTTTCTAGACTTGCAGTTTGGGGTTTTCTGTTACTTCTGGTTTTTATCTCATAATGCCAAGCTGCATTACCTTTAAAGGCCCTGTGTAAGATCTGTGCAAGTACACAGAAACCAAAAATCCAGCTGTAAAGGCTCAGGCAATGATAATGACCAGATAGCTGGATGGAGTGCTGCAGCTGAGTAACAAGAGCTCTTGCATACATGAAGGTGGTTTCTTGTGCACTAGAGAGGAACAGTTTCCAGATGCTTCCTCTGAGCTTGCTAGGAGCAGTATTGCTATGGGATGCATTAACCTATAACAACTGATCATCAAGTAGGACCAAAACATCCATCCCTGTCCAACAGACCATTTGAATGTTTTAATATAGGGCTTCAGGAAATATTATGAGTAGGTGTGAAGAGGAGGGGGAGAGAGAAGTAGAAGATACGGCGTAAACCAGGAAGGAAAATCCAAGGCATTGGCCAGATGGACCAAGAGAAACATGGACAGAAATTTGTTTTGGACTGGGAAATCATCAAAGTGGCACTGAGTCTGGGAGACAGAAGCCATCTGCCTTCAACAACTCCACCTCTCCTGACTTGGGGAGAGCAGATTGAGGTCAGTCTGTGTGACAGGTAAAAGACAGCATTCAAGAAATGCCTGACTCAGTCTCACACAATTTCTGAACCTGTTAAAATAAGTAGTTGCACACATCTGCCCTCATCTCCCATGTAATGACAGTTCACGGTGGGTTTGCCCAACATCAGCCAGGAGTAACTGTGTTGAGCAACTCCTCTGGTTCCCAGATATTTTCCTATTCAGTTGTGACATCTACTAATGTAATTTCTCATCATGAATAAGTGTTTAACCTGGTTAACATAGACTAAACTAGCTGTATGACTAGCAAGTCTCTACTGAAGATGGGTTCACTTTTTTGCTTTAATTAAAATCAAAAGCTGCCAGGATATTATTTTGAGATGATGAAAATTACTAAGGGCACTTAGTTCAAAGAAGAGAAGCAACAACAGTAGAGAAACAGTAATATTTCTTTCATGTCTTCTTGCTCTGTCAGGTTTTTGCCTGATTTTTCCTTCAAAACAAAAGTACCTAAAGGTTTTACTTTTCTTTTGACCAGCAATTTCATATGGTTCCCTGAAACAAAACTATGGAATTTACTCAGCTGATTTTTTTCTCCTTTTTTTTTTTTTTTTTTTCTGGGTAATTTACTAGTAAACTGTATTTGCCATCATAATGTCTGAGCTTTGTTTTCTATGACCCCAAGTTCTTTGGGATTTGAAATTAAAGGGTCACCCAAAAGAAGTTTAAAAAATCATGATGAAATTATAGGCTGGTTCACACAAACTGAGCGCATGGGTTAGTCTCGAGTTTTACAAAAAGATCATTTTTAGTGAGCTTCTCTTGGCATCTCTCAGTATAAATAGAAAAAATCCACTGAACTGTGCAACTTGAGATTGCAAATCAAAATTATACTGACATAAAAATGAACTAACACCAACTTTTGCAGGACTGGCAGTAATATGAAGGCAACTATAAAAAAAACATGAATCTGAACTGAAAAAAATAAATGTTTCAGACACACTGTAGCAAATAATTTTGACTTTTCAGGGTTTGTCTTTTTTTTTTTTTGTGGCTGAAACTGTTTATTGGATGCAAGTTGCAAGTACACTTGATTTGTCAGAAACTCTTTTTCATGGTTATTTTTTTCATCATGAAAGTAATATATTGCTTCAAAAATTGCTAAACAAACCTTATCCATTTCTCTTTTTAAGTATGCCATAAGTATTTCTTTGAAATTAGTTAAATTCTGTACAGAAACTTTGATTTTCATGTAAAGGGTTGGACCGGGAATGAAATAAAATCTAAATGAAAGATGATGTCTCTTTTATTTTTTTATTAAATCATCATTTTATTTTTCCAGAATTAAGAACTTTGCTTATTACTAGATTCTATTGTGGATAGTCATCACCTACACTGATAGGGTTTTTTAATTATCATTTCAGAATGAAATGAGCATTCATTATAGCACAAAATAGGAGAAAAAAATCACTAAGCAACATCATCATCTTTTTTTTTAACTGATTAGCTTAAAAGGTACACCCATCACAATAACAAAAAGTAGCATGGAGAACACAGTTGAGTTCAAACACATATGGTATTAATCTCACATAATGAGCTTTGCTTCAGTTGGCAGGAGAAACTACACTAAATAGATGCTAAGCTACAATGGGCTTCCTAAAAAATCATGGCACTTGACTTTAATTTGTCCTCTGCATCAGTTTCTTATATTTAAGAATGCTTATTATTAGGTCTTCTTGCTGTGCTCTCCTCAGTTCCATGCTACTAATTGGTCGTGAGTGAGTCTGGTGTTCTCTAATACACCTTCCTCTGCTGCCACTAAGTCTGCTGGAATTGCCACCACCCACTGCCCTCCCAGTGCTGTAACAACTGCACTTATTACACCATATAATAACTCTTTTGTAGTATTTTCCAGTAATCTCTCCTGAACCAAAAGGTATCCGTAATAAGACTTTGGCATTAGTATTCGTATATTCCTGATATTTCATATGTTAAAATTAAAATTAGCTGAGCAATTTCTTTGTATTTATCAGATTTGAATTTCATTAATGCTGGAATATAAGGCTTTTTGCTGTATTCACTGATGTTCCTATATGTGGACATAAGGATTCTCTATGCATCTGGGGACATCTGTGTGTGTGTGTATTGAATAGAATCTTCTTGTAGGCAATAAATGGATCTTTAAATATGTATTGGTGTGGCCAGATGCAGAGAGATATATGGTCACCTGTCTGTTTTGCAAGCTGGGCATGTTCCCAGAGGGGTTTATCAGCTTGGGCATGGTGCCATGCTTGCACAGCTATACAAGTTGTGGGCCAGAGTGTGTTCATATGCAGCCAGCTGAGAGCAAGAGCAAGACAAGGCAAATTTGTGCATCCAGATGTACCTCAAAATCCTCTCAAAAGTATTGTTTGTGGGTTCCTTCCATTCCTTCTGATTGTATCAGATCCCAGACTGGGAGAATTTCCTGGTTTTTTAATGAATTGTGAGATTTGACAGTTGACACAGGAGGGGAAAAAAAGTAAATTTTAGGTCTGAAGGTAACAAAAATTTCTTCCTACATCTTTAACTCAAGCCTGTTTTCCTTGCTGGCAAATACTGGGGAGAATCAGTGCTGTCTACACTGAGCTGTTGTGTCTTCTTGCTGCTTTCAACTATGGCCTGTAGGACCCATTCTCTCAGACAGTGCAAAAGGTTAAATTAATGCTGAGGCTCCCAACTAATCCTGATTTTGCTTCAGCTGTTTTGGGGAGTAGCTGTGGTCAAAGCTAGTAGCTTTGTAAGACAAGTGACCATTGCCCTCACCATGAAAATCAGGAAGGGATGCCCTGTGCAGTCTTGTATGTGCCACAGAACATCAGAAACCATTTGAATCACAGAATACTCTGAGCTGGAAAGGTCCCACAAGCATCACAAGGTCCAGCTCTTAAGTGAATGGCCCATCCAGGGTCAAAGCAGAAACCTAGGCTTTATCAATTCTTCTCAGTCATCAATGATGTTGGGAGACTGAGCTTTTATCAAGAATTGGAAAAGTGCCTTTGTAAAATTTCTTGGTTTGTAAGAAGATGAGGAAGAAAGAGGCCAGTTTGGGCAGTTTGAAACAATTTTGATTTAACATCTGAGGAGGAGATGCTTAGAACTAATATTGCAGTACTGATTTGCATGCAGTGTTGTTCTGTGTCACTTCCAAACCATTTTTAGAACTGGCCAGAACTTCTCATTTGATTTTCATGGGGAATGTTTACTCTTACTAAGATTTCCTGTTAACATGGATTAGAAAAATGCCAAAACTTCCTTCTGCAAATGTTTTTGAGATATTTAAAGCATTTATTGAAATATTTTCTTGGATAAGAATGAAACATTGAATCCTTAATAAAATGAAACATTAGGATGAATTTCTATTAAGGGATATGATTAAAGAATATGTTCCCATTAAACACTTCTGTGCTTTCTGATATATTTCTAGCAATTTTGACCAGTTATAGTCATTGATGAAAAGATAACTTTTTCTGTTATCACTTCTGGTTCCTTGGGCTTACACATATCCCCACCACACAAAATTTAATCAGGGGCCTCCTGCTGTCTGTTGAAATCTGTTGTTCCACTAGATCTAGTGACCTGAAAAAAATTTTTATTCTTCTAAGCTGCATCATTGGGTGTTTAAATGATGGAAAGGATATGTTCTACATACCTCCATGAAACATGCTTCTTTAACAATGACTTCTTTCTCAGTATATAAACTTCTACACAGCTTTCTAATAGATTGCTTCCTTTTCTTTTTTTTCATCAGTTAACACTAATAGTCTATCATGGCAGAAACATGCAAAGTATGACACCAAGAACAGTTAAGGCATTTTTAGTTTCTCACAGAAGGATAGTTTTTAATGTGATATTTTTTTTGTGCTAAGTACTTCATAAAATTAGAGTCTATGGTATTCTCTTTCAATATTTCTTCTTCTTCTTTCATTTTGACATTTTTGCTATGGAACGCATTCTTGAATATCCCTCATTTAGCTCTCATGGTTACAAGAACCTTTCAGCCACCAACTGGAATCTCTGACAGAAAAGTTTCAAACTTCAGTTTGTCTTTTCCAACTTGCTGTACAGAATACTGTAGGAATGACTCTTAGTACCTTGCATCTTACAGGACACTGATACAAACATGCACTTAGCATGAATTATACAAGTTGTGGTCTGAAAGTTAGAGGAACTACTCATGCTCAAGCAGGCAAGTGGCAAAGCCCTTCATTGAACTGAGGCTTAGGATATTGCCGTTATACAGTAGAGAAGGGTATAAACCCTTCCTTTTCAATGGGTCATTTATAACTCCTTGTATACAATCTCTAAATCTTTTACTTCTATAGGTGATGTTTGGTACCCTTCTTCACAATTCAGGAGCCAGATTTTTTTTTCTAATTTACCCTCTTAGGAATGAAAGAGACAGGAACAAAAGGCCTTTTTCTATTCTGAAATCATCTCTGGCATTGCCTTTTGAACTGCTGTGGGATATATATGTGATAAATTGCATAAATTAGCAGTGTTGTTCCTTTTTGGTGGCTACTTCATATTGGCTACCTCACATATGTCAGTGACCAGTCTCTGACCAGGGAGTGGATGTGAACTACCCAGAGCTCTGGGTGTCTGTGCCAGCCCTGTTCTTCACCAAGAACACGTCTCCCTCTGTCTTGGTCCTGCAGCAGATTGCCAAGAGTATTTCCTTCTGGCCAAGGAAGTGGTAGAGGACTTTTCAGATTCCAAAACTGTCTGATTCACCAGCATTCAAGGTACTAATCCAAAGTTCACCTTCATCCACTTGCAGACCTTATGTGTTGCATACACTGTGAGGTCACTAAAGAGCAAGGACTGACAGTGAAATTGTTCAGGCCAGCCATGGCTGTGCACTGAATTTACCAGGCCAAGTTAACAACTTGGTCATCCTGGTGTCATTATGCAGTGCCTGCAGAAGGACAGAGTCTGACCCATGTCAGTTTGTCATCATCAGCTATCAGTTCTGCATGGGCACACTGAAGAAACCAACCAGCTGTCTTTAAAGCTCTGCAAAGTGTCTAAACCTGGATGCTGCAAACCCTCATTAGTACCAAATTACTCTGTGAATATATCTGGGATGATTCCATCTCCTGGCAGATTCAACTAGTGCTGGTTACACACAGGTCATATTTTCTAAATTGCATTGCAAGCAGGATGGCTATACATTTTCTTTTGCTGTGGAAATTTGAATTCTGAGATATTGTGAAAATTTAAATTTGCAAGGATGAATTCAACTACCCACCACCAACCCCTAATGTTACTTACTTTAGGTGCCTGAGATATTGGCCAAGATACTTGCAGTAGGCATTCAGATCACTTGGCTCCTGTCAGTGATCTCTGCCATTTTAGAATTGCATTTGGAGCCTAAGGTGGATCTCAAAGGAAGGCCGTGTTTGTCAGCCATATCTTCTCTCCAGTGATTCCGAGAGGAGAGGCTTTGGTTGTAATTCCATGCTGAAATATGCCCATGGCAATGCAGGCTGCTCTAGGACTAGAAGTGTTCAAGCCTGAATATTACTTTGGTTTGTGCTCTCCTCCACACTCATTTTGGAGTTAAAAAATGACATCCTGACAAAAAGTTCATCCTGACACTTCATGATGGTAGAAGGATACCGTGAAGGCTGCTGCATTTGTACCTTAGTATGTGGAGGATATTCAGTGTGAATTGATGTGAATAAACACCACTTTAAAAACAAACAAAAAAAAAAAGCCAATACAACAGCAGTTAAATTAATATTTCTAGACTGCTAATGAATGCTAGAGAAATTGTCCTGGCACAGTCTGCAGCATTTTTGAGGTTTTATTTACAGTAGGAACCGTTTGAAGGGGGCATCACTTCTTTACATGGAATGTGAATAGCCATGGAATGAGATCATGAGTAAACAACTATGAACTAATTCACTTGTACACTTATCTGTTAAAATAAAAGTTAGGCCATCAGGGTTTTTTTCTGTATCTATTTGGAAATATTCAAAATCTTTAATCTTGGAGGGTCTTGGATTTTGAATAAGTTAAATAAGCATCTTTATATTGCCTCTCCATCATGCTCAAAATTTGACTCTTAAAAGTAAAAGGTATCATGAAAAGTAGTCAGACTGGGAGTTTTTTCAGTGACTGGAACAGTCTTTTAAACCTGAATTTTATTTGTGATCTCATGCCTATGAATTAGCATGCAAAGCCACAAAAACCTTGTAGAGGCAGGGGAGGAAGCCAGCATTAGGAAAGAGCAGCAGCCAGAGAGGGAGAGGGCTGGCTGCAGGAGGAGGGGTACACAAAAAGAGAATGGAAAACAGCTTCCAAAAGGGAGGGAAATGGGAAAGAGGAGGGCAGCAGCAACAGTGTAGAAGGGTGAAAGTGAAGAGGGAAGAACAGCTGCTGTTCCCTCTCACATCCTGACTGAATTTTCCTATGAAATACCCATTTTTTGAGCATATTGATTCAGTGACCCTCTTTAGCTGTTTGAACCCTCTGTTGGAAAGAATCAAATTCAATCCAAGTCTATTTCTGGGATCTGTTTTGCATTCCCTTGAGACCTGAAGAAAATGGTAAAGACAAATGGTGTGATAATCACAGACCACACAAGAAACAAAACCAAATAGGGGTGAAACAGCCTGGGAAAGGGGTCTGATTTTCAGGGACTGACAATGTGATGGTCAAATTCCTTCACATGTAATTTAAGACATCCTTCTGAGCTCTGCAGTGATGAGTGGTGATGATAAAAATGCACTTCTTTGGGATATGGAATTGATTTATTTGTTTCAATTATTGTCTTCAGCACCCCTTTCATAACACAAAAAAATGTTTTTCTATCAAAAAAACCCCAAACACAATAACAACAAAAAAACAAACTACACAAAGGTAGAATCTAAAACTGAAAAGGAGATGTTTGAATGACAAGGACAGATGTAACAATTTAAAAAATGTGGAAACATAAACAAAAACATTAACAAATCTTAGCTCTATAACGTATTGCAGGGAAGTTACTTTTCCCATGCATTTTGTTGAAAGTTTGTCTTGGCACCTTTAGGTGACAGCTCCTGAAGATTTGTACAGTTGAAGACTTTTCTCCACCTGAATTCTGAGACCTCATACCCCACAGCTGTATTCTAGTATCAGTCTGTGCTAAACAACTACTTGGGAATGGCACCTAGGGTTGGGTACCTCAGTACTGCTGTGAATTGTAACTGATCCAGAGAGGAGGAGTGAACTCCTATGGAAATAAAATACATTAGCACAGCAGAACTATTTAAATGTGAGTGCAGTGTAAATAACAAAATGTTTCTTGGAGAGGACACTAAAAAGAAACTAGACTAACTTGGAAAGGGAAATGAATGTTGATTTAATTGACTATTTAATGATTATCTGTTTTCTTCTTCTTCTTTTTCTTCTTCTTCCCTTTTTTTAATCCAAACAGAAAGGTTAATCTAACTATACATTTAAGGCTTTTAAAGGCTCCATTACAAGACTTATTATGCTAAAAGAAACATACCTGGCATGCTGCAGTTTTCTAAATGTATCAGCGATGCATGTAATGATTCACTTAAACCATCATGGTCAGAATTCTTTTACATTATTTCTATGTAAATTGGATGCTTCATGATTACTATAATATGTGTGAAATTCCACTTATTATTTCTTTTAACATGGAAACTTTTATCACTTAACTTCAACTCACTGGACAGAATATTTGAACCATTTGCAGTCATTAGAGCATTTTTGTTTGGTCAAAACCCTTGTGGGATTATACTTTGGAAAAATAGCATGAATTACATTCAATGCAACTGAATGGCAATTTTAAATATATAAGGGGCATCAGGAGTGCTCGTCATTATACTTAGAATTCAACATTCTATTTTATCTGTTATGGACTTGTTTTTACATTTTCTTCTTTTATGTTCAAGAGACTTATTTCAGCATGTAGCATTAAAGAAAAAAAGCCATAATCCACGTAGAAAAGACAATCTGATGTGCACCTACCTTTTCATGCTCTGGAGGACCCGTTTAAAATACAGGCTTGGGTCAGAAGGTTTTTAGTTTCACCTTACTAGTCAGAAGATATTTTCCCATATCCTAGGAAACACTGGGTGAACTGGTGAAGCACGAAGTCTCCTCTAGCAAAACTACAATGGTCTTCTTCTCTACTAGTTTTGAGACATGGCACTGGGTGTCTCAAAACTTTCTGAAATTCACACAAGTCCCAGTCCACAGCAGGATGAAGAAGGGAGAAGTGAAAGGAAATATTTCAGAGAAGCCAACAACCTCATAACCCAGGCAATTAGGAATTGTAGGGAACATCTGCCTTGCCACTCTCCCAAAGACAATCTAGCCTACCCTGTCAGCTGCTGGCTGTTCTGGATGGATCTCTCTGGCAACAGCTATTCCTTGGAATAGGGACTTGAAGTTCAGATGTCTTGAGATTGTTCCAACAGCCTCCCTTGGGCAATATGATTTATTAACTTTAGATGAGCTCCAAGAGTTTTGGCTCTAGAAAGAGGCAGAAATCTAGAATAGCCAAGAGACTTTGCAGGAGGTCGTGCAGGTGCATATCTTCCACAGTCCAGAGTCCAGGACTTTGGCCTGTTTTGGGGACCTTTCTTCAATGCTCTTTCTTCCATTGTCTTCCAAACCAAGTACGTTGACCAGTCATTATACAAGAATTGACATCTTCTGTTTCTTCTGGCTTTAAGCCTTCTCAACCTGCTTATATTTTAACCACACTTGATAACATTTTTCCAGAAAAGAGTTAATTAAAATTAGTAGATTTTAACAACACAAGGGGATTTGGTTTTTTGTCTGTTTATCATATGAAGATACCATTTTTGAGACAAACTGATGAAACAGGCTATGATCTCAATGCTTTAGCTTTTATTTCAGTAAACTCTGCTTCTCATCTCTCAGTGAAGCTCTCTGGTTTTAATTAGAGTGAAAATGCCTCCAGTTAAAAATATCCATCCTGGCTTGAAGGATAGGTGCTCCAAGCCTTCCACTACTAATCTTACACCATTCATTTCCAGAAATTGCACTACTTGAGCCCCCATAGTTCTGTGACTTTAATTTCAGCATCAAAACACAGAAGACACTTCATAAACATTTATTTTACAGGAAAGTTGAAGAATCATATCCTGAGCTGTGGCACAAGGGTGCTGGTATACTGAATTAGATTTGATGTTTGAACTTCTGTGGCTTTAAGCAAAAATATTTTTGCCTCAGTTTCCTTTAAAGCAAAGGTATTATACAAGGTGATAAAAGCTTTGCTATGACAGGTATCTGGCAATAATTTTCATTCCATTATTTTGCCAATTCTTTCCTTCACAACATGGATAGACAATGAAAAATAGGCTTAACATAATTAACACAGTTCTTTTTTTTATTATTCTAAATAAAAGCATCATTTTTTAATTTGGATTTTTATTTGCAAATTTTTGAAAATTTATTTGTAATTTTTGACCAATTTTATAAAGTGGTTTGAAGGACATATATTGAATTTTCTAGAAGACTTTTTTGTATATTTTGTATATTTCAATTTATATAAATAACTATGATATGTAAAAAAAAAATCTATAGCTACATATGTTGTGGAATACTGCAATTTTTAAAATATGTATTCAAACTTTATGTTGCTAATATAATCCAGGACAGATTTGGTCAAAAGATTTTTCAAAATGTTTCCTCCACTCCTACACCAAAATGTCTATGGCATTATTTTAGGTATGTGCACACAGATTAAAAAATGGACTATTCTTCTAAATATTTGCTTCCTCTATTCATTATGTTTGTACCTCACTCATTAAAATGCTTACTTTGAATTTTTCTTTTGAAAGTAAGTGACCAGGGGAAGACATTGTAATATATCTCTCCCCAGTGCAATCATAAGCTATTTAAATAGGTATAGCTAAAAATGGTTAAGACTTAAAGTTTCATCGTAAGTCATATTAGAATTAATGACTCTGCTCACAGACATTGGCTTGGAAGACAGAGACTGAACAGTGCCATTACAGAGAATAAGCCACTGGCAAGTCAGGCAATTCACTGAGGACAGAATGATTAGCCACAAGGAGCACTTAGAATGTGCACTGGTAATTTAGGTAATTGTATTGCAGGGTTTGTAGACCCATGAATTACAGAGATCTTTTAAAAAATATATATTGTGCAATTTGAACAGATCCTGAAACAGACACCAAGAAGAATCAGCTATCAACTTATTCAGATAAGATAAAGCATTGCTGATGTATAGTATTTGGGGAAACATATAGAAATCAGCATGCAATAAAACAATAAGCATATATGTTTATCACAACAACTTCTTCACTAGAATTCTAGGTATTTAAACACCACAAACCTCACAGATTTCCTGTAGAAAATTAAAAGCAAACAAAATAGGTGTGGGGGGGGAGGAACCTTTAGAAGAAGGTGATTTCATTGGAAATACAATGTTAGATTGATTTCTCTATCGTTTCCAAATGTATGCTATAGTCATACCTAATCTAGCAAAAAAAATCCTTATATTTACTTCCTTTTTTTTTTTCACTGTATATTTTCAAAGACCTCCTATAGTTAACATTATAATATAGTTAGTTGCTACAAATAATCTGCACTGATTATAGGAAAACTGTCAGTGTCTGTTCAAGGTCTGAAAAGGCTGCAGCAAATAGCTTTTCTCTTTGCCATGGAGACTGGGGTCTGTTTTTACGGTTACTCTGGTAACCAAAGCCTTTCTGGTGCTAGTCCTTTTCTGTTACCTTAGCTATTAAACCCTCTGGTTGAGACAAAAGGAAGGCAGTATGCAGACACTTCCCCATAAAGCAAATCTCAGGGTTAAAATTGAGCAAAACTTGTAATAAAAGAGATAAAAGCAGCTTCTAATCAGCTGGTTACATAGTAGCTGTGAGGTGTTCGTGTGCTTGCCTCTGTGTGGGAAGCTAAGGCTTGCTATGCTTGAATATTAATCTGATTACTAAAGGATGAGAAAATGGATTAGGCATCTTCAGTGCTGTTTCAAGGGACAGTCTCTCAAACCTATGACCCTCACAGTGCAAACGACATCAGTTTTTCAAAGTTATCATCTGGGGAAAGTTTCTTTTTCTAAGGTGAGGATTTTGACATTGCTTGGAATGATATATATTAAGATAATTGTAAGTAGGGATTACAGAATGCTTCCCCCAAGTCATGGGTGTGTTGCGTGGTGTTAATGGCCCTTCACAGTGCATGGGATCCTTTAAAAAACAAAGCCCAAAATGGATTCTGACCTGAAAGCTTATTAACATCTCAATAATAAAATACCCAATTCAGTGATCAGTGTCATGAAGGTGAGTACAGAAGACTGGCAACAGAAACATCAGAAAATATAGAAGGCTGAGTAGTAAAATATTTAACAGCTAAGATGGTAGTGTGTCACTTTTGCTTGGAATCAGTAAGTGTAGGCAGACTCCCAAATTATCTTGTTTTTCAAAACAGTAATGTTTTCACCTTAGGCAAGGGTTTATTATGGCAAGCTTTTACTGTCCCTACACATTTTGGTTTGAGCCTTCTACTCCAAATGAAGAGGATTTTTCTCTGGAAGAAACAGCTGACTAAATAGACAACAAATAATATGCTTCACATCTTAACAATCAATTCTTGCTTTAACATGGTCAAACTAAGTAAATCTAAACACTGCAATACCCATGGTGATAAACCACTTTTGAGCTGCAAAGTATTCAATTATTTTTCATTTGAACTATTAAATGTGTCACACAGAAATTCTCCATTGCTTTTTTCATCCACATAGATTACCATGTTTAAAATAAAGAACAACTTTGTCCTATCAGAAGACAGTTAAAATTAAAACACTGTGATATAGCAGCTAAATTAAGATTGATTGGTATTTGTTAACAGAGAGGGAAACACCTGCAGTATTAAAAAAGCTACAGTATCTGTTCATCCATAAATTAAGTGTAGCATCAGAATACTAGACTGATCTCAGCTGAATCAGATTTGTGCATGTCAATAGAGAATGATCATTTAAATGAGCCACTGTTTGATGTGAGCATCACTACTCAAAAGGGCAAGTACCAATCCCTGACACCAGGTGTGTAACTGAAAACCAGGTGTTCCCATGCTAAAGAAATAAAATATATTAAATACTATCTTTGTTCCATTTTCTGGAGAAGACAGGTGTTATAAGGAGAAGGGGAGAAGCACATGTCTATGAAATGGCTGGAATCAGAAGGAAGTTGACTCTTTCTGGATTCGCTGTAGTAAATGAACAAGGAATTTATGTATGATATTTGATTTCCCAGGGAATGCTCTAAGTGCAGATGGCATCAGGTGGGGTGTATGGGATATAACCCATCAGGTCCCCCACAGCAGGGGAATGTTCTCACAATCCAGAAACTCAGAGTTCTCTTTACCTGAGGTAGCAGATAAAATGAGGGTCAAGCTCTGACTGTTTTCCCATTCCTACGCCCAGGAATTACATGCCTCTAACTCTCCTGGTATCTCTGTAACTCCCCTTCAACTCAATCACCCAATGCTAATGCTGCAGGCAGATGCATTTTTTGTGGGAATCCTGTCTGGCTGAATGGTTGAGGATTTCCTTGCAGAGCACTTCATGAAGTGCATCTGCCAGGTGTCTCCTGCTTTGCAGGGCCAGGCCCAGAGACCTGCAACTATTGCTTTTGCCCTTTCTGTAGAAGGGGACAGAGATCCTTACTTCAAGAAGAGAAGAGAAGAGAAGAGAAGAGAAGAGAAGAGAAGAGAAGAGAAGAGAAGAGAAGAGAAGAGAAGAGAAGAGAAGAGAAGAGAAGAGAAGAGAAGAGAAGAGAAGAGAAGAGAAGAGAAGAGAAGAGAAGAGAAGAGAAGAGAAGAGAAGAGAAGAGAAGAGAAGAGAAGAGAAGAGAAGAGAAGAGAAGAGAAGAGAAGAGAAGAGAAGAGAAGAGAAGAGAAGAGAAGAGAAGAGAAGAGAAGAGAAGAGAAGAGAAGAGAAGAGAAGAGAAGAGAAGAGAAGAGAAGAGAAGAGAAGAGAAGAGAAGAGAAGAGAAGAGAAGAGAAGAGAAGAGAAGAGAAGAGAAGAGAAGAGAAGAGAAGAGAAGAGAAGAGAAGAGAAGAGAAGAGAAGAGAAGAGAAGAGAAGAGAAGAGAAGAGAAGAGAAGAGAAGAGAAGAGAAGAGAAGAGAAGAGAAGAGAAGAGAAGAGAAGAGAAGAGAAGAGAAGAGAAGAGAAGAGAAGAGAAGAGAAGAGAAGAGAAGAGAAGAGAAGAGAAGAGAAGAGAAGAGAAGAGAAGAGAAGAGAAGAGAAGAGAAGAGAAGAGAAGAGAAGAGAAGAGAAGAGAAGAGAAGAGAAGAGAAGAGAAGAGAAGAGAAGAGAAGAGAAGAGAAGAGAAGAGAAGAGAAGAGAAGAGAAGAGAAGAGAAGAGAAGAGAAGAGAAGAGAAGAGAAGAGAAGAGAAGAGAAGAGAAGAGAAGAGAAGAGAAGAGAAGAGAAGAGAAGAGAAGAGGAGTTGTCTGGAGACCTCATAGTTGCCTCACAGTATCTGAAGGGAGCCTAAAAGGAAGCCAGAGATGGACTCTTTGTCAGGAACCGGAGTGATAAGTACAGTTCTTGTAGGACAAGAAGCAATAGGTGCAAACTGAAAAAGGACAGGTATTGGGAAAAAGTTTTTTACTGTGAGGGTGGTAAAACACAGGAACCAGTTGTCCAGAGAAGCTGCAGATGCCCCATCACTGTAAGCGTTCAAGGCCAGGATGGATGGGGCTTTGAGCAACCTGGTCTCGTGAGAAGTTGTCCCTGCCCACAACAGGGTGGCTGGAACTAGAGGATCTTTAAGGTGCCTTCCAACCCAAAGCATTTGATGATTCTGTGTTTCTGTATATAGTGCATATGATGATAAGCAACCTGCAGTCCTTCATGGCATTTTGTCTGCAGGGAAAAAAACTCATTATTCCCATTTGACAGCTGAGGAAGCTGAGATTGAGGCTGAGTGACAGCTACAACCAGAATTTAAACACAAGCTCTGGGATCCTCAACCCGGTGTTGAACTGAAAACTTCATAGCAAACAGCTTAGATAAAACCCTCAGCTATGTTTGAGACACATTCATCTGAGGTAAAAGCATTTCTGAACTGGAGAGAAGCAGTTCAGATTGAACTGAAAGCCCACGTGTGTGTCCTAGTTTGGACATCAAATATTTCAGATGGTGCACTGAAACAGAAACCACAAGATAATAA